>JASXSY010000306.1:0-222581 GCA_034509805.1 Sipha maydis
CTTAAGCTCGATCTGTAATAATAGTTATCAACGATTCGGTGTAGTCTGACTTAGTGTAACGCACACTGATGGTGGGTCAATCTGTTCGAATGGCGAATCGAACCGAACCGAGGACTAGGTGTTCGGTTTTAGTCGTAATCCGAATCCATAATGAAAGAAAATCGACTAAAAAACTATTAACCATTTTGGTATGTCCGAAATTTGAATTTGAAAATATTCGTATTCAAATAATCTTAAATTAATTTTCCATACTTTATAGTAAATAAAATGTAAGTATCATAATAGTATTAACTATGTTTTTTTTTTTTTTATTGTAAAATTGTTCACAGTAAAATGTTCATGATTTAAATATGTACTTATAAAAGGAAAAAAAATATGAGTTCGAATTTTAAAAATAAAAATGTATTATTATATTTTAAATATAAATATTTTTAATAGTTTGATTCGGTTCGGGTTCGTTAGAATAATTATAAGTTCGGTTCGGTTCGGGTTAGTAAAGCCGCGCATATACTAGACCCGAACCGACTGAACCGAAAAACATCAAAATGCCGATTTTATATGTGAGTGCATACATTTCTACCGAACCGATAGCCCGAACCAATATTCGGGTCGGTTCAGATTTAAACCGTTCAAACATGTTTGAATTTTTCGGCCGAAAATTAGCGGTACTATTCTATGTATAGATAGATGATCTATTTACCCATTAACTTATTTTAGTTCGGAACGAAAATTCGGGTACACTCGATGCAGCTATATCCGAAAAAATTTGGACCGAATATTTTTCGGTTCGGTCGGTTCGGTCGGTTTGGGTCTAGTGTAGGTATGCGCGGTTTAATACTTTGACCAAGGTTCGGTTCGAGTTCGATTCGATACCGAAAAAGTCAGATTCGACCCATCACTAACGTACTTATACACGCGTACAACTACTGACGTATGCTAACAGCTGGCACGGTTATTAATTATTTGCATTTGTAAATAGCAGCGAATAACATAAATTAGAGACCAGCCGTCTGCCCACGATACATCGTATACGAACGTATTGTTTGCAAACACGTAAATGTTACTGAAAAATACGCAGAACGTTTTGAAAACAAAAACAATTTTATCGTTTTGCAAAACTATTGTCCTATGTATTTACTGCGTACCAAAAGCAACCTTAAAATGTAATCTGACAGAAATATCGTATAGTTCTAAATCAATAATTTCGTCATGTTTCGTGAACAGAACTCGTTTGTTGGCGAAAATGACCAAATGTCATATAAAACATTCTAGGGTACGAATGATAATAATTCGAAAAATATCAAAGAAATGTCTTGAAATAATGACATCGTTGGATTTGGTCTCAACAGTTTAGCATGCACGATTGATATAATATAATATATATATATTATCATATCATAAGACCGATAATATTTTAAATTAATTAAATTAAAAATTATATATTATAACAAATTAATTTATTGTAATTTTTACGTTATTAGGTTATTCTGACGTAAATTACAGCATTTAAAACAGACATCAATTTCACAATTCTGAGACAAAATAATTTTGCTATTATGATTTCTAGTTGAAAATCAAATATTTTTAAATGTTTATCAATATATGTAATACGGAATTCCTCACTTCGATAAACGATAAATTATAAAAATATATATTAAAAATACTGAACCTGTATGATGAATATTAATAATCCGGGTTCGTTACAAAAAGTTTATAATGTAATGTTGAACGAAATCCTATATTTATAATATAAACATAGGATTTCGTTCAACATTACGTACACAGGAAGAGAAACCGAATTCGTATTATAAAAATGTGGTTTTTCAAAAAAATAAAATAAAATAAAAAAATAGTATTTGGGAATCGTTCTACAACGTACACACGCACACGCGTATGTTTATGCTGTTACTGACTATACCTACATTTATAATATGCATATATTTACCGATATATTGGTCAAAGACGCTTTCATTTCTTTAATTTAATACAAAATAGTAAAAGTACAAGCACGTATACATTTTTATTATACTTTAAAACGAATAACTTATAATATATTCAAAACAAATACTCCTCGTATTTATCGAGTAAATTGTTATTTTTAAAGTGGGCCATTGTGAATTAGATAGGTGCAATAAATGGAATATATAATGGCATATATTTATTTAATTTATAAAAACTACATTTTTGTATTCAAAACGTTAAGAAAATAAGAAATTTTTATTCTTCAGGTCTATCGACAGTTTAACATTTTATGTATCAATAGAGTTTTTGCACAACACCGGTTAAAAACTCCGTTTTAAGTTATTTACTAAAACATGTTTATATGCATGCGCTCCGAATATCGACAAGATTATTTTAGTTTTTTATTAGAAATAAATACATTTACAATCTATATTAAAATTAATACAATGAGCAAACATAACAATTAAATAAACTATGAGACATTGGTCAGAGAAGCTATTCAGTGATAGGACCCTTATGATTATTTTTAGACATTTAACAGATACGGTAAATTCATTTATCGTGTGAAATGTTTGATTATAATAACATCGACTGAAAGCCATTAAATACAATAAATGACCACATTTTATAAAAGTTAATTGATAACATTTAAACATTATTATTTTATTGTTTAAATCATTTATTTTTTTCGTTTATTGTATATGCTGTAAGGTTTAAGTATATATTATTTAGTTTCTTTTAATTCATAAAATCAAGTATTATATTTAGTATGAACTCATCAAATAAAAAAATGCGTTTATGATTTAATACGAAAGTATAAGTCTTTTACGAAATGTCTTAACGTCATAATCCGTATAATGATTGTGAACAGTGGTATATCTATTAAGAAAAATGAGAACTTAACGTAATAAAGTAATTACAAAATCGGTATGATAATTACTACACTAAGACATTTCCCGTATAAGTACAAAATTTACGGTAGTGTAAAAGTTTAAGTTTCATTTTCTACGTTATTTTTACCATAAAGTTTAGCGCAGTTTGCAAAAATTCACGTTTGATATAACCACCAATAGCTAGAAATTATAAAATATTATTTGAATTTATTTCTTCATTAGGACGTGTTATATTTTCGATGTATTTATCAATAATATTTAATATCAATTTGTAACGAGCCCAATCAGTCCTAAAGCGGTCAAATTATTAATCTGAGAAACTTTTCCTGTCACTAAAAATACGAAGATATTTTACGACAGAAGTATTTAACGGTGGAGTATAATATTATAAAATCTAATACACACTCTGTCCACCTAATTAAAATTTACAATACGAATTTATCTTATTCCAAACAGTGTTTGAATTACGAACAGTACAGATAAGAATGCGGATAAATGTGTTTTCGCATTGAAGCATACATTTTAATACTTCAAACTTGTTTAGTTTGATCGACGATGTACACACGTTTTTTGTGAGTTCGAAAATATTTTTTATTTCGTGTCAATTGTCGTCGGACCAATCGTCTACTTGTCCAGTTGGAATTTTAAAACAAACTTTATAATAATACAATAGTAAGAAAATATTGTAATTTTGAACGATAAATAACTGTATTCTTGTAATAAGTGAAAACATAAAAGATGGATTTTTTTTTTTAATTGCTTTTTATTATTATTATTATTATTTTGCTATTACATAACCAATCGCTTCAGGATGAAACCGAACTTAATTAAGTGTGACAAAATTGACGTGAGAGTAGAATTTTTCGAACTATGTGTGGTATCCCCGTATGTGAAATTATTTCAAACATAGGAAAGAAGCCGGTATACGTGATTACGCATAATTTATTGATTAAAAGTATACAGGATGTTTTTTTTTCCATTGCAATCAACCAGACCATTACGTAACGTTCGTCTATTAATTATTTTGCTTTGCTTTTTACACTTTTTCAACAATCCCACATAATTTATGATTTGCGAACATCAAATGGTAGCAAGATGTTAAGTTCTTGCACGAAGGATAGCAGATAAATGATTACATATGTAAGTTCCTATAGGAAAAAAGTACACGTTTTATGGCTACTAAACCAAATAATGATCAAATGAACGAAATTTACGATTAATTAGTGATAAAATGCGTAGAGGAAAACAGTACCTACTTTCCCCTCTAGTATTTAGGCTAAAACCAGCTCTTGTATAAGTCTTATTACAAATGCTTGTAAAAGTTTTCACTCCTTATGCAACTCAAATTGTTGTTATCTTCATATATTTAAAATAATAGAAATCTTAAAAATGTTTCAAACAAATGCATATATTAAAATAAGAAAATTAGATACCAATAGAACTCAAACAATAAGCTTATAAACAACAAAATATTAAAATACACAGTATGATTATGTTAAAATTTTAACCTTTGTAAGGAGCCATATAAAATTTAATTAATATAATCAATTTTATTATTATTATCATAGTAAACATTCATAATATATGGATGACTGTACATTATTATATATGGACAATATTCAATTAAAAATAGGATTTTATTTTATAACAAAACGCTAAACAATCAAATTGTAATCACGCAAACTACGTTGCCATTCCTAAGTCTGAATAAAGTCGTAAGGAAATTTGTAATCGTGTAGGAACTTACATAGACATACCCAAGAGTGATTTTTACCTGCAATATCTCGCGTGGGAACTTACATTCTCCCAAATGGTAACTATTAAATCGTTGTATATATACATACTGATCTTTTACATATTCATATAAATATATTATTGACCGATAGTGTATGACTTGACATAATTAGTAATTCCTCTGGGTCGGAGTGATGAAGAAAATACGGGAACATTTTTTTACAAATGATAAATGTGCTCGGGTTCATTTTGCACTTAATCAAATCAAACCATCTAGCATATAGGTATACGGCAAATCATAATATTATTTCCAAATAATTGTTTATATATTTTTTTGTTTCTGATTTGAGAATTAAAACAATACAATATTCATATGATCTAGTATACCGAGCACGCCGTGGTTATGTTTTCGTAAACGTACAGGTAAAAATAAAAAAATATATATGAAAAATACCAAGACCACTTAAATATTTATAACATATACATTATGTTACATATATTTGATTTATTTGTAAGCGTGACATTATCTCGGATGATCTACATGGACATTTTATTGGCGCGGACCGTTTGTGCGCTGGCGTTCTGACGCTGAACCGGTTTGGCACTGACCTTTTTGGCGATGCCGGTTTGGCGCCACAGTTTTAAAAAAAAATGTGCATATGATAAGAATATACGAAACACTTTGTACGTATGAAATATAAATACAGTAGAAATCACTACAACGAGCACCGGTTAGTACGAGATATTGCTTAAAACGAGCAAAACGCTAGGTCCCGACTCAAGCCAATATGGTTTTATGTTGAAATATACGTTTACAACGAGTACGATTATAAAGAGATATCGGTTATAACAAGTAAAATAAAACGAACTTGGCAAAAGACCTTTCGGTTACTACGAACAGGTACCATGCAAAATAAGAACTTTTGACCATGTCGATTAATCATTGACGTATTATATTTGCATGTGTGGATATGGATTACTTATTAATAATAAACATGATTCCTATAAATTCTGATGTTTTCAAGTTAATACAAATTACAAATAGCTTCAGTTGTGTGAAGACGTCCACCATGTCACGTCGTCAGTTTATGTTGGAAGAAAAAATCGGAATAATCAGGCGTTTAGAAAATGGTGAAAAAAACTGCGTGATTGTAAAAGAATTTGGCACCTCTTCGTCGACGATTTCAACCATATGGAAGAATCAGGATACGTTGAAAAATATGTTTCAGACCACGTCACTTAAAGCAAAACGACTGCGCACTGCACAGCATAAGGACCTTGAAGAAGCTGTACTAGTATGGTTCAAACAACAACGGGAATTAAATGTGCCTATAAGTGGTCTTATTTTGCAAACAAAAACTGACCAACTGTCTGAAAAAATGAAAATAGAAAATACTCTGCATCTTGGATTCAGCATTTCCGACAGTAGCACAACATTGGTTTCGGCAAGGTCTTAAGTGAGTCATCTGCAGTTAATACTGAAATGTGTTCTAATTGGCTGGTTAATGATTGGCCATCCATTCGAGCAGGTTATTGCGATGATGACATTTATAATACCTACGAAGCAGGCCTTTTTTTCAAATTAACTCCTGATAAAACTCTTCACTTCAAGGGGGAAAAATGCTAGGGTGGAAAATTATCCAAAGATAGAATAACAGTTTTAGTGGCAGCCAACATGACCGGAACTGATAAAAGAAAACTCCTTGTTATTGGAAATTCGAAAAGCCCTCAGTATTTCAAAGGAGTTACATCACCTCCAGTATTTTATGAAAATAACACCAAAGCTTGGATGACCTCAGCGATTTTCGAAAAAACTCTCGATTATTGGAATGATGAGTTACGCCATAAGAAAAAAAAAGTCTACTGTTGGTGTAAAACTGTCCACCCATCACAGGGGGGTATTCAACTCTTCTTCCAGGGGGGGGGGGCGAAATTTGAACTCAAATCATAGGTTCTTATAAAAAAATTTGTACATAATAGACAGTGTACAGATTATAAATAAATTGGTGGATCAAAATTTTTCGATAGTTTCGCTTGCTTAAACTTCTAATTTTTACCCACTTTCATAACCCATAACATTAATTATTGTAAATACATTCAACAATGTCCAGGGGGGGGGGGCGATCGTCCCTATTGCCCCCCCTTGTATACGCACCTGACCCATCATTGCATTTGAAATTTATTAAACTCATATTTTTTCCCACCAACACTACTGCTGTACTTCAACCGATCGACCAGGGCGTTATAAGAAACTTGAAAATTCATTGCTGGAATCAGTTGGTACACAAAATGATTGTGGATATTGAGAATGAAGTAGAATCAAAAACAACTGTTTTGTATGCCATAATAATGCTGGATAAAGCTTGGTGTAATGTAACATCGACGGGGATTACTAATTGCTTTCGGCATGCAGGTTTTTGTGACGTTTCAACCGATATTACACAGCTACAAGCAGATAATGGATTAATTAATGACATCGATGAAGATTATGTCCAGATTGATGACGACCTCATAACGTCAGAAATTGTAACGGATGAAGATATAGTCAAAAATGTAATAGCCAAGCAACAAATTAAGCCATATAATGACACTGATCTTCATGATGAGTTTGAAACTGTGCCGTCAACATCTGAAGCTCGTGCTGCTTTGAGGAAACTAGAAAAATTGTATTACACAAAATATGAAGGTACATGTGCTGAAATAAAAGCGTTGTCTTTATTAGAAACATCGATCAACATTAAATACACGAATCAAAGTTCGATCAAAAATTATTTTAAGAAATTGAATTTAAATGTTTTATAATTATGTTTAAGTTAAAAATAATAAATAAAGTATTAAATCTCCAATTGTAAAATGTAACAATAATAAATAATAAATGTATGTATGTGAATTTAGCATGCATCTGGATTATGAGTAAAATAAAAAAACTCATCTGTTTTATTTTTGTATTTCCCACTTTCAATTGGTTACGACGAATGTTTGTTCTAACTGCATATAACGAGCTACCGGTTATAACGAGAAAAATTGGCTAGTCCTTAAAACTTATTATAACCCATTTCTACTGTAACTAATCATAAAAAATAAAAATAATTATATTTTATATAAATAAAGCTTATTAGCTAATTTATTTTATTTAATACACTAAAAAATAGCGAAAATAAAAAAATTTGTCATATTTATAAAAAAAAAATAATACTTTTTACTATCATAATCAAACGTTTATCTCAATTTCATTTAAAAATAATATATCTCGAATCAGTTTTTTGAAACGATTAATAAATGACCAGTTTGACGCTGCAGATACGACGTGCGAATAAATCGAATTAATTTTGATCAGTTATTACAACAAATTAGACAACTATGCCATAACTAACAATTTAACAATGTAATAAACTTCGACATTATTATTAATATAAGGGTAGCGTTAGACTGTTAAGTATATTCGCGTTCATGTATTACGTAAAGTGTATAAATTAATATACCCTTAAACCTACTATCATTAGGTATACCCGAAATTACCATACGTATTTTTTTCCGAAAAAGGAATTCAAGAACAATTTTTGTTAGCTGACAGTGATGGAGAAATTGATAAAATTATATTATTTTAAAGACCGCTAATATTAAATATTTTGAAACGTTTTAAATTATGGTTTGTAAATTGAACATTAAATGTTTATCCTTCGTTATTTGCTCAGATGTACATAGTCTTGTATGAAGATTTTGGTGCGGTAGTGTTAAATTCATTATTACCTAATGAAAAAAACGAATATGTATCGTAATTGTTTGAAAATGTTGAAAAACCTTAATCGGGATCTATCATCATGCTCTATTTTAATTCATTTTGGAATTATTGACATTTCTGTGTCGAAAGAAGTATTTCCTGAAAATTATGCTTATTGGTGCTATTATAATAGTATACTATTTGAAAAAAACTTTTAAAAAAAAATTTAAGAATTGGAAAATACCTCAAAGTATAACAATGATTTAAATATTTTGGTTTTAATTAAAATGATAATATCACTTATTAATATCTATTGAAGATCTTGAAATAGTAACAGATTTACTTGCGATGATTTACCCGATGAAATAATTTCGTTACTTGATTGATTTGAGAAGAATTATACAGGCAGAAATAAAATCGAAGAAAAGTTGGTCGTAAATTACCTAAATTTTTTCAGATATTTCAAATGTATATCAAATCGTTTTAAACATAAATAAATACATAAATTGTATCAGAAAAAACAATCAGTAAGAAACATTTACTATAAACAAATGGTTAACGAGATGATCCATCTAGAAAAAAAAATGTAAGGTTATATACTTCTATAAACTATATATATAACTATATATACTTCTAAAAATTTATTTTTTAAATTAATAACAAATTACGTCAAACAAATATATTATTATTCTTAAGAGGCCTTTCAAATAATGTTCCTTTAAGATTTTGTTTGTAAAATTGATTGTACTTGTAATAATGTACCTATATAGATTTCAGGTATGGTCAATTTGCACTTATTTCAGTGTAATTTTATTTAGGCTGAAAAAAGGTAATAGTCGAACTGTACTCGGGTATAAAGCAGATAGTGGTCGAATTAAATATCATACATTTGAAGGGGTTAAATGTTCAGAAAGCACTGATTTTCCATTCTACGTGATAAAAAATAATTTTTTTTTATTTATGCCTTTATGTTTATATATTGTTTATATAAATACACAGTGGAACCTCGATATCTCGAATCGGTCAGGGACAAAAAAAAATTCGAGTTTTCGAAAATTCGGCTAATGGAAAACCTCGATAACTCGAATCGACAAAAAAAAAAATTGAACTATCGAAAATATTTTATTATTTAAACCTTAACTAGTCATGTGAAAATAGTTGCGCATACAATAACGTCGGGTCATATTGATCCGTAGTTCGAATTTTTTTACTATAATGTGTATGTGTATTATATATATATAAATTTTAAAATCTTAAAATTAATTAATTAAATTATACATAATACAATTAATTAAATCATTTGTTATTATTTTTGTTGATGTTAAAATGTTTTTCAACTAATTTCTATACCTTAAAAGGTATAATATAAAAATATTAATAACAAACTCTAAATTCAAAAATTCTAACCCGGCAATACGCTTTTGAGCATACAAGTTAATACATTTTTCAATATAATTTTTATTTTTTCTGGTACCGTGTTGTTGTAGGTCTTATGTCGGTATTCTGCATTAATTATAACTATTTCGATGCACGTACACGTTAACGTTCACAGTGGAAACCCGTCTAAAATGTTAACTCTTTTTATTTTTTTTAACGGGTGCGGTTCGACCATTACCTGAGTGCAGTTCGACCATTCTTGTATATATTTCAAATTCATAGTTTTTTTTTTTTTTTGTCTTTAAGACTGCGGCGTCCAAATGGTGTCAGAATTGAATCGGGCGAGCGTGTCATAAGGGAAGCGTCCGAACGGCGACGCCAATACGCCCCGGACCGCGCGCGGACGCCGTTGGACGTCGTGCGTGCTGCAGCGGTGCGGCCTGTACAAACGTATTCGGTCTGTAGGCGGTAAACTCCGTTCGCGAAACGCAGTTGTGCACGTACGCACGACCGATGCGAACGACTTATATTTCGCTCTCGCGTTCGGTTGAACAACGGAAATTGTTAACGAATTTCAAATAAAAAGCTGTTCGCTCTGACGGCAACGATTTCCTCGTCATGTCGACCCGCAGCGACTTAAGTACTCCGGCCGGTCGGGCGTAGGCACACGCGTTCGCTATGGCCGGCGAACAGCGTATTCAAATAACTTTCGGAACAGATTTATTCGCAGGTTACATAACCTCAAGGACTATGATATTACACTGAATGTTCGACTGCGACTTCGTTTGAAACGTTAGTCGTAATGGTACACTATCGGTCGGTCTAGATTATTCAAGGGACCTAGTCACGTTACCCGTTTATTAAAATTATTATTGTTTTCGGTCGGACGCTAAACCGTGTCGTACTCGGACAGTTATTCAGATAAAAATGAACGGACGGTGAATACCCGCGAAACTGCTGAGCGCGGTACAGAGTGATCGGAGAAAGGGGAATAAATGCTGTAGGAAGAGAGTTGAATGCATTACGAACGGAACTTATTATTATTTATTAAATTCAAGCGACAGAATGTAATAGTTAAATACGGATTGCGTAGTCGCAATTAAGTGATGGCTTGGGGGGGAGCTTAGCCTCCCCATAGATATTTGTATATCCTCAACGTAATAGGCACACATACAAATGAAAAAGTAAGAGACATTTACATAAGTGATGCGGAAAAGAAAATTAGCTCCTAAAAGTAAAATCCCAGTGGCGCCTATAGTGAAATCGACTTTATTTTATACTGAGAAAATCATAACAATCCCAGCAGTCTATAAGACTATGACTATTAGCTCCTAGTCGATAAGTACCGTTACGCAGTTATCTATTACGATTTTGGCGTAACGTTCTTCGGTGTAGGCGATTTTGTTTTCAAAATATATCGCAAAAGCTTTCCATAGAACAGCGCATTTGTGGAAGTCCGTCGGTGCGCCTATATAGGCGAATGTACAGACGGTTTGCTGCGTTCTTCGGTTGACCGACCTTCATCGATGCACTTAACACGTCGTGGGTTACGGCTAGTCGGCGACATTTGTTCATCGTGCGGAAATATCAAAATTGACAGTTGACACGTTTATCATTCTTTATTCGGTTTTTCTTCGGTATAGTTGTGTTTTAATTTTGGCATGCAGATGAAAGCGATCTAATTTTAAGATGTCATGATTGTCATCAGCCATTACCATAAAATTATCCATTACATAACCGCATTGACAACATCAACTATATTACTGAATCACATAACATTTCCTTAATCGAGGCTGACAACATTGGCAAAATTACAAAATCTCATAACACATTTTTTTAACTCGTTTTGTTTTTCCTTCCGAACGGTTATCATTGAAACGATCTCGAGATCTTCATCAATGACAATTATCACTTGTTAGGAAATAGTTGTGCATTTATATCGGTTATCTTCGTCTCAACAAGAACACATTAGACGTGCGGACGTTACTACCATTGGAATAATATACTTGAGCGAGAACGATACAACAGAATCGGACGATGGCACACGGAAAGTGCGGGAATCGGTCTGTACAAGCATTTTTACACCGTTCTGAGAATCGAACCGATGATAACGCGTTTTGAATCGTTAGCATAACTCGAGTTGAGTTTATAGTAATTAACAATATAATTTATTGTTTGTTAAGAATAAAAAAGTTAAAATTTGATTTTAATTCCCATATATTTTGAACAAATGAAATTGTATAGCACGATGTGACGACGCGTTTGGTAAAAAAGTAGTTTGGTTTCTCTACATTAAGTTTAAAATTTATTACAAAAATAATAAACTCGTTATGCAAATTTTTTTTTAATTAAAAGTAGTCTGACTTTATTTCTTAATAGCTAAATTAATTTCTAAAATCGATAAAATGCAAAAACCCGTTGCAATCTCCTATAGGTAGTCTATGAAATTTCTAATCGATATTGCAGATAAACAAGAATATTAATTAAATTAACTAAAAAGGAATCAAAATATCAAACTTGAATTAGCACATGATTGTTATTATCATTATATATTATTATAAAATTCTATAAAATATATAATACACGTTATAAAAGTGTAAAAAAACGGAAAAATGCTCGCTCAACTTATTTAAAGACAGTGCACTAAATAACTGCTAATTGTTTATATAATAAACGATTTTGTCTGCAATTAAAAAATTATTTGAATTTGATTTATGTGTAATACGCAATCTGTTTATGATTGAAAACTATGAACTTGTTTGAGTTGAATGAAAAATATTATTTTCCCATTGAAACTTTTACGAATACTTTAAAGGGGTCTGTGTATTCGAATACGTGCACCCTATGATCTTACTACACCATTTCGAATACGATATTACACCTTAAGTAATAATAATAATAATAATAAAACCAATTATATTTATAATATATTTTTGAACACATACATTACAGCGCTATTATAATAATTTAATACCTAATATATGTTATACCCACGCTGGAAATTGTTTTCAAACTCTCCTTCTTTCCCTCTTTTTCGCTAATGGGTTAAACAAGACGCAATTGATAATATATTATTTTGTTATACATAAATATCGCATACATCGATATAATATTACGTGCCACCTGGATATTGTAAAAAGAAAAAAGAAAAACGTATGTTTTATATATACATGTATAACATTTGCTTTCGATTTCACGTACGCAGATTTACCTACCGAAAAAACTCATCGAATAGTAAAATCGAAATAAACATTGTTGTAAAATATCGGCTGTTGGAACCTTAATTCGATGAATCGCACAAAGCGTTTGATATTAATTTTTGTTGTGCATGGTTTGCGATCAAGTGCAACAGAATACATTGATTAATTATGTTACTGGATAACAATGTGCATCTGCGTAATATTTCTATTATTATATCTGTTGGCAAAGAAAGAAATTTTTTAATTGTTCAAACATTATATCTGTCCAACGACTGTATATAATACACTTTTTTCTTTTTGCACAAGCGGTATTAAACCAAGAGCTTAATTAGTATTACAGTCTACCGTTCCAGTTTGATGTAGGCTATCTTGTGTAACGTCGTTTCCTCTGTTATACTACTGCCTTACAATTATTTTATAATACAACGTACTAATTTGATACATATATGTTATGCCATTTAGTGATATGTCCAAAGCTCAAATACTAGTAATAGTCAATTAAAATATTTCGATTTTGCTTAACATGCATATTCCATATACTATATATATATATATATATGATATGTATATGATATTACATTTAAAAATAAAAATATAAAATATCTTCTTTCTTCGCTCTAAAGAATAAGCCGTTATATTTTTATATGTTTGGTGAGGCACAAGGACTGTACAATTGTATTTTATTTCATATAATGAGTAATTAACAAATACAATTAAAATTTTCATATAAAATTGTTTTAATTATCCAGGATACCTTTTCATAACAATTCTTAATAGGTAATTCATAATAATATAATAAAAATAATATCATAAATTGAATAAATTGTTAGAATAGATATTATCACTAGAGATTCACAGGTACTTCCTTTTATTACCTTAAAATTTTACTGGCATATTCATTGTACCATGTGTAAGATATAAACACGAAGTTAATAAATACAATCAAATCTCTGATTATCGGACACTCTCAAATTAACGAAATTTAGTTGGCTATACAGAGGTATCTGTTATTCACATCGGATACATTTTTGAAATTCATAAAGGGTAAATGTGTAAAAAGGAAAAATATATACTAGATTAAAATAAATCGTAGAATTATTATTTGATGTTAGAATGATAGACATATAATAATATATGTTTAATAATAAAATAATTAGGGTATACATACGAGTAAATATAAAAAAAAAAAAACTGTATGTTAATGGTAATGGAAGTTTGTATTACGTCTCTTCGGTCCTAGGACTGGATAATGTATACATATGAATATCACTGCCTATAACAGTATCAACTATTTTTGAATCACTGAAAATAACCGTTTTGTTTCAGAAATTATATTGACCGGTTTTAGAACCCTTATATCTTTAGAAAACTGAAACAGGAACAAGATCCCTTAAAAAAATGTATATAATAATGTAAATCAGAACTGGAACCGTAAAACACAATAGTTTCCAGTCCCTGCTTAAAGCGAATAAACAGTAGCGAGCGTGTATAATTGAAGTAAATACTGGATATTCCGTAAGCTTAGTCACAAGCATTTTGATCGGATATAAAAACATTAAAAATTGTTTTTATATATTGATAATTAAAGTGAGCTTTGCTTACGTGTCTGGAGGTTAGTTATTTAAAAATCTACAATTCTAATAAAACCTGTTTTCACGGGGGGACCAAAAGAATCGAATATTCCGTTTCAGACATGCACTTAGATTATATTATGTATCGAAATTAATCTTAGTTTTTTTTTTTGGACTTCAAAAAAAAAAAAAAAAACAAATACAATTTTAATATGATTTATTTTAGGCTCTTGCTATGCGTAAATAAAATAATTCTGAAATCAATGACCGGTACAGTAAACACGTTTCAAACTGATGTGGCAGAGTTGTTTCAATAAGTACCTTATAGTAATTCATATCTGACGATAAAGATTCATTGATATTATAACATGCACAGTAATACCAGTGATTTTCCGGCCAACAAGTACCTACACCGTCGTAAGATTAGGTAATCGCAGCTTCACGATGACGGTCAAGAATTATATGCATATTTAATTACTGACTACAATGTTACAGCAGCTACTACGTATAGTTAAAAGAACCTTCGCGCCCTTTTCCTATACCATGCGAACCTATAATATTTCACATGTTTCTCATCACGAGGCCACTAGACCATTTTGAAAATCCCAATCACCTCGGTAACCTCCATGTTACAATTTAATGGACAACAAACGTTACTCGGCGCAATGCAAAAAATGTCAATGCTATATTCTCGCACATGCATAATAAATGTAACTATTCTTTTTATTTTTTGTGTGTCTTGTCCAAAACGATCTGTCAAACTCTTCAATCCGATCAATTAGTCTGCTTTCATATTGTCCTTAGAATTTGTTTGAAAAATTACCCATGCAACAATTTACTATGGCCCAGTGCTTGGTTTGGGTTGCGTAACGATCATCCAACCATCCGTCAAGATCGTACGGATATAATTAATGGAACTATAGCAGTGCGAATAACATAATATTTCCACCCCTTCTCGCCGATATCCTTATCGAACGGAATTGACCTTAAACTTTAAACAATACTGCAGAGCACGCCATGTATAATATGACCGAAACGGAGACCTCACGTTGAACTTAACCGTTTATATTTCTTTCTCACCCGATGAACGTCCGATACCAACACTATATGTTAACACTTCCTTTCTCATCACAAATCCAACCTCCGAACCGAGATTATTACGTAATGCGTGATGCCTTATTAAAACAACTGTCTCCCTTATATAGGGTAAGCAAACATCTCACACGCACTTTCACAGCGCGAAGAAATCGAAAACTTTCCAATCAAAAGTATACCCAATTATTGTATTGTTACAAAAAGTTCAACGTGCAAAAAAAAAAAAAAGCCATACACTTCATTCAGATACGTGTACGTGATATGATTGTACGTAAATGGTAAACCCGAAGTCTTATTTGCCAAAGACTATAGATCAGAATCTACGCATCAAAAATTTCCTGTGTCGACATGCAAGCATTAACCCTGCATGTAGATGCATAAGATACTCTAAACGTATACGCGTTATAACCTAAATAAATTATATTATTTTTTGCTACAACACTCTACCAGACATCGAAAACGATCAAAAATAATCAATCACAAATATGTAGTTGTACGGATTACCTAATCGTGTTTTTGTATGTTTTTTCTGAGAGGTCTGTGTTATAAATATCAATAAAGTGGGTAAACATAAAACATGCATATTAAGTCGTATCGGCTTTTAAAGTACTAAACACTTTGTCCGACCTAATTATGCTAGTGTAAAACGTGTAATCAAACAGATACAAAAAAATCGTTTACTTTAGATCTAAAAATAGAGAAGAAATCCAAAAATAATAAATTGGAATCGTCAAATTATAATAAAAAAGTTATTATATTCTTTCTAAGTGGTTCGTGTACTGTACACGACAATGATTTTTGTCGATTATGTACATGTATTGGATTATTCCGAATGTTTTGATGGCCTATTATTGATGATTAGTCCATTTATCAAACGGAAAACATTGAATACATGGAATTACTTATGGTGCCTTCAGATATGTGCAATCCACGAGCACATTTCATTCACTGAAATCGGTATGAAATGTGGATAATGTTTATTTTTATTGTTCCATATATAAACATTCTTGATCAACCAACGAAATTATAACGATTTTATTTTTTTATAATTGGTAAGTAGAAATTTCCAATCGGACATTTCAGTAAAACATTTTATCATTTATCATTAATTTAGTTTTGCATCATAAATAATATTTGAATGTTTATAAATAACAAAATTATTGTTAAGAAAAAAAAAAGGATTGGTAGTACGAAGCGAACATGTGTACATGATGTAGAACCTTCTTTCATTAATAAAAATAGTTACAAATCTAATAAATCAACGGCATGCGGACATGACACGTACTCGTATACTGAGTGTTGGTCATTTGTCCGCTTCATTTACATTGACGCAATTTTCAATGTTTTTATGATTAGTTTTTGTTTGGGAACCAAGATAAAACATTACCCATTACGGTAAGAGACGATTTCGAGTAGCAAGTATAGGTTTATCAACGTATGCTCGTAGATAGTTTTTGAAAATACCAAGTGACAAAAAAAAAATATCTAAAATAAAATTTTAATATTCAAATGGTCGTATATTTATAGACGGTCGATCAACTTTTTTTTTTTTTTAGATAAGATTAAACGATGTAAAAATACTTGACATGAATAAATCTGGAAATTAATTAAAAAAAAAAGAGAAAGAATGAAAAGAACAAATGCCAGTTGATTATTAACTATTAATTAATGGTAAATATATTATGTAAAATATGTAAAATTAATGTTTATATTTAATTAAAATTGAAAAGTCATTTATTTAATCTAAGTTAATACTAGAATAAACACGAAAAGAGTATAAATGTGCATACACATAATTATAATAAATTATTATATTTAAATTGTATCTATATAGGATCCTATTGACAGATTAATTAAAATTCTGAATATATATAATTGCTGATCGTTGAACTAAATCACAGTTCTAACCACTGAATGTTCATGTTAAACATAGTTTGTTATTCTAAAAAAAAAAAATTAAAAAGAGAAACACATTAATTTATCTTCATGAATTATTATTATAATGATAATGATAATAAAATGATGATGAATGATAAAATTATGTGATGACTAATAATTGTTGACTTAATTTATAAGAATGAAAATGGTTTCAAAGAGTGTGAGTTTTTTATTTTATTCTTATTCTGTATGTAGAATGACGTGAAAATAAAAATTATTTTGTATATCTTAATAAAAAAATGTTTAAAATAAACACAAACAAAAATCCAAGTACCTACCAAATCGAAACGGTTCAAAAAATAGTCTAGAAATATGATCTTATAATATCTTATAATATCTAGAAATATTATATTTATTATATAAATATTATCTTTAAATTCGATTAGGTATAAAATAAACGAAGTGCTTAGCAACAGTAATAATTCAGAAATTTAGAGAGGTGTGGTGTAAAAAAGCAATTCCAAAAAATATTGCTAGTATTATAAATGCAATAATTTTATTATGAAATATTGATTTTACTATCCGATCGAACTATACTTAGGAAATGCTAACAATATTACTATTTTTCCATGGTAGTCGATAAATATATTCACGAAGAAAATTTCCAAACACAAATTTATGTAAATACAATAATGGCTAAAGGAAAATATAATTATAAATTAATACATTGCATTTACAATACAATTGTGAAAATAAGTTTATTTTAACTGATTCGTTGAGATAAAAATTACAAGTAAATTATTAATTTAATAATAATTTTAATATCTCTGTATTTATACTCTGTATTTAGGTATCTATTATATCCTCTCGTGAAAAAAATAAATAAATAAAATATTACCCAGATAAGCAACAAAACTTAAAACCTGTATATATTAAATATAAAAATAGAAAGAGATCAATTGAACATTTTTAAAAGCTATTTCTCCAGCGATAAAACAATTTTAATCAAAATTAAAATTAATTAATTACGTTTTTTAATTGTTATTTATTTTGATTTCTATTTACAATGATTTATTATGTTAACCTTGTTCTAATTAAAATAACAAATGTATCCCATACTTATTTCTTTTACTGTTTTATGAAAATTGACTTTTGGAAATGAATATTTTTGCTTGTACTCCTTTTTTTTTTTTTTTAATTGTTGCAGGTGTTACTATTACGATAACAAAGTACCCCGTAATTCATTCGCTGCACAAGCAAGTCTTAAGAAGAGATGTACTGAGTGATATTCATTGATCTGTCCGAGGCAGCGCGTGGTGTCCAATGTAAAAGCTTTGAAAATGTCGAACCACGCATAATTAGCTGTGAATGCACGCGTCGTGGTATACGCGCGTACGATAAACATATATTATTATTATTATTGTTATTACGCGAAGGCAGATGGTATGTATGATAACGGTAAAGACCGTATTCGATTCGGGCCGATTTAACGAACCGTGACGACGAGGATTTATTATTTTTCCCTCTCGACTTCCATTTCAGTTGCGAACGCGCAAGTGGTCAGAACTTTCCCCCGGATGATGCAACACGCGTTTCAATGCAGATTTATGAAAATCAGCGTTATTTTTTTCTCATTATCTTACACGCACACATTGTTCGACGATCGTCGTCGTGCACGGTCGCGTGGTGTGCGTGCACGCACATAGTCCGCGGCGAGCACACCCGTGTCCGTCCATAACGTGTATCGATACGGTACGCGTAAGCGACGAGATAATGATGCTAATAGAAAAATGATAATAATAATGAGAAAAGAAAAAAAAAAAAAACTACAAAACTTAACTCCGACGTCGCGGAGTGTACGGTAGAGGAGTGTGTGGTGAAGAAGTGCGAAAAGTAGATGGCGGGGAATTGCAGGACGTCATGATATGTTGTACGAACACTAGGACTACGGCCTTCGAGAAGGGGAATAAAATAAATAAAGAAAGAAAATTACGATAAGTACGAGAATACGTATACCAACGCGTGTGTACCGCACACACTAACACGCACGGAAACGGTGCATATGTATGTTGTACGTACTGTGCGTGTATTATAGTAGGCAGTAATTTTCACGCCACACACATACATCTTGAACCGTCCTACGCGCGCGCACACTCGCACCACGCTGCACACGCACACCCAGTGAGCACGTAAGTAGCAAGACCTCTTATTATTGTATTCGTGTAATGTTTTTTGTACATGTATCTGTGTTGCACTTGGCCAGTAATCGTTGCACGTGCATAACCTACACATTATACCGCGTTGTTTACACGGTAAGTGTAGGTTGAGTGTTGTTGACTACAGGTTGTCAGTGAAACGAAACTGATAGGACCTTATCGGAACGAAATTATACGATTCGGACGGATCCGAAAGTGCAGTATAATCATCGGTTTTGGTGAAAAAAAAAAAAAAATAAAAAAACAGAAGTAATTCGCATCAAAACAGCAGCCCGAGTGAATAGTGTAATTATACAACTAGACACGTACAATCTACATCCATGATAAATGCTTCAACTGATGACCACGAGTGTGGTGAGTACCTCTAAAGAGGTTCACCGTTTATGTAAAGAATGGATATAGGTTATATTATTTTTTTTTTTTTCCGATTTGAATGGTTCAGGACACAACAGCGATTGATATTATTTGAAATGTAATAATGGTAGAATTCAACGAGATTTAAATGCTTTCGAGGAAAAAACACTGTTAAGAAAAAACATTTTCGAAATGTAAAATGAATAAATGTTTTAATAAAACGTTATCATATGAATATTTTGAAAAATAATGCATAGTAAAATAAATGACGCATTTTTGTCTTGAGCAAGTCAAACGTTTAACATTTTTCATTAACTATGTTGTATTGTAATTTAAATAGATAAATTACAAATTTATAACATATTGTAAACCGAATTAAATACAACGTAAATATTTCAGAAACGTCTAATTTTATGAATTCCTAGAGTTTTTTTTAGGAATTTGAACCAGGGACTAGAACCTTTCAAGGTCACAAATGATATTAAAAAGTACGTTACCCATGACACGATGAAAACCATTATCACAAACCGGTAAGTATACAATGCGGAAAAAAGTTGGCCGACCAATGAAAAATAGAGGCCACAAAAATCGCAATTCACGGTCACCAAGAAGAACCACGATCAGAAAAGGGTTACAAGATTAATCGAAAGTGTTGTTACTCGGCAGACTCCATATACGAGACGTGAAGAGGCATATCAAGTTTACTCATCGCGTAACTAACATCACAACGGCATTCCTCATACCCGGCAGTGACGGGCGATTATCAACGGCTCTACGTGCAGTCCTCCCTGTTCACGGATAAAGGCTACTCTGATCGCCGGTTATGTGGCAATTCTCGCCCAGTCGATCGGACATTGCGACTAAAAAGGCCCTTCTTAGGACCAATACCTGATTGACCTTTCCTTCCCACTCCTGGTGTGTTTTTATAAGCGTTCGCCTAAAGCTACTCGATCGGTCTTCCAGGAATTGTCCGAGTCTCTGAGAAGGGGTAGTGCTGACTTCTTCCCCTATTATTAATATTATAATATATACTTCATACAAAGTTAAGTATTTACTTGGTATACACTTATTGGTAACTATTAGGAATGAAATACATTAAATAATATTTATATAAAAATTTTTTAAACACACAAGTGTTTACTTAACAAATAGACTGGGAACAACGTATAATTTGCAAAAATAATAATATAAAAAAACATAAATATTTACAAAAGACACTTTACAATATTATTTTTAATAATAAAATGAAAATATGCTTAATGCAAGTATATTGTTTTATAGTATTAAATAAAAATTATTTATTATTGAAAATATGACGTAATGACTATCGATATCTTATTATTATGGAACCACAAGAAATTCATATTACGACTTAATCTTACTTAATTTCTTAATAACAGAGTATCTGTTTTAATTGCTTCGAAAATGTTATGTTCAATTTTCAAGAAAACAATGACTTAAGTTACTTAAAAGTTTGAATAATGTAACGTATCTTATATTATCTTTTTTGTTTTAATTGTTTTCACATTTACTGATAGACCTGAAGTAATGTTAATAAAAAACCGAGAAAAATATTTCAAAAACGTAGACAAATAATGAATGAAATTATGCATAATAAATATGACTGTAAATAGTAATGTTGAAAGAAAATCTATTATTTAAAATCTTTACACGACTTAAAACGACATCGACGAGAAGAATACCGTACAGCTCTAGAGATATTATAAAACAATTAGGAAACCCGTTGTGATCGATTACCGATGACGATTTCGATAAATCGATGTATATCAATTTGTACATACTCGTAAATTCGTTTTCGCCTTCGAGCTCGTTCGTGGTACGTTTCGCATCGTTGTTTTGTTTTTGTTTTCATTTATTATCAAGCACGCGTTGCGTACAGAAGAATCGGTAAAACGGGTCTGGGAAATCAAATTAAAACAATGATCATACAGGTCTGTGAAGTGATCACCCCTAACTCGATTCCTATATATATTAAGTGCAGGTAATCGTATTATCCTCGACGGCGCTATACGGTTTTTCGGATGATAATAATAGTATTAATTATAACGACGCGTGCAGTGATTCATTCGCTGTCGTTGTCTTTGCTGCTGTACGGTATTTATTATGGCAACAGGTATGGGCGGCACGTCGATATCGGACGTAAAATTTGTGAAAACCACTCCGCCCACGGAACGTTTGTAATCTGTTGACGACTCCACGCTGTGAATGGACTGCGAAACGGTCCGCCACCAGTCGTCCAACTATTAATCTTCATGTCAGCGCCCCGGTTCGGAAATCAATCTAGACCGTTATCGAACGCGTAAGTATCATAACATAATATCGTATAGGGTAGTTTTGGAGTTTTTTTTAAAAAAAAAAAAAAAAAATCGTTGGTGGACTCTGTTAGTTGTGTAGACGTGTAAGACCATTGTAGAAATGAACTTACTCACGACGTTCGAAACCACGTCAAGTATTAAGGGGAAGAAGGAATAAGTTTGAGAAATAGAAACATTTACGATATCGGTACATCAAGAACCTATGCAGCACCTCCATAGCAAAATACTAACATTGTTTGTATGCTAATATATTCAACGGCGGCTGCGAAATGTTGGTCCACTACGCGTAATGCGCTTGTTTGTATTCACTGCTGTACACGAAGCAATCGTTTCAAAACAATTTTACCATCGATATCGGAGATTAACATTACTTTTTCTTGGATTTAATGTTATGTCGTAGATAACATTTTAATGTCATTTTATCGTTAAAACCCGTATTAAGACGTTCGACGAAAAGTTGGAATTTAAAATTCCGATCACGCTCTCCCGTAGTCGACTACCCAAATTCAAGTTTTATACTCCAAAAATGGATTCAGGGAGTGAGTGGAAAATCAGTGCGATGGTCCGAACCCGGTAACGTTTTATTTTAAAAGTATAGCATTTGAATTTTAAATTTCTCCACCTCCCCGTTATTTCGGTCTGAATTCAACTCTGCTATACTTGTTTAATACGATATCGATTAAATCAATTGTAAGACGATTGCCTTATCGTGCCGATGCGTAATAAAAAGTGTTTATTCTTTCTTGGCCTCAAAAATTGATCACCACGGCGATACTTAATCAGAATCGGTTTCTATGGTTGAATAACTGTCATTCACACAACGATTCGGTAATTTATAATAATTTCGAAAGAACTGATCGTTTAGTATTTTCAATAGTAATATAAAGGAGCTCATTAAAAATTCATTTTTTTCGTAATAAGCTTCATTGCGTCCCTTCAAGCACGTACCCGTGTTATATTTTTGGTATATTTTTCAAAAAGTCTGTTTTTCGTGCTAACCATTACGAACTAGTTTAAACTGACCTATTGTACTTATTTTGAAATTCATAAACAATATATTGTAAAAACAACCAGATTTTGATTAAATCTACTAAACCGTTTTAAATCGAAATTGATTTTGCTTCAATGTGCACTCGAGTATTACAAAACAACAAAAAATTCTGTACTTGAATATTTATATAAATAAAATTGAAACAATAAAAAAATAATGTTAATCAGTTAATGAACACTGTTTATAGGTAGTATTTTAATATCTTTATGGCTATGCGTCGACTTGGCATAATAATGTAAACATGACATCATTGTACATTATATACGTACTATAAACAAGTAGAAGATAACTCAATATCAGTAATTTAAAATGTAAATATCGTAGGACTCCTATAAAACTCACAAACGGCCATAGTCTACCACGTTTCATAACTACTAATTCAGTCATCTCTCCGAACTTACAGGAAATCTTAAATTATACAAACTTATTTTGTATCATACGTTACAATTAATAAATAATACATATTGTAATAATCCAAAAAAAAAAAAAAAATAAAGTAATGACGAGGAAAAGAGTAGAGTGAGATAAAAAATAAACTAATGAAAGATATGAATATTGGAATTGATTGATTACTTTTATTCCAAATTGAAGAGGGGTTTTTCGGAGTCATAAATCATATTTCGATGATTACTGCTGATCAGTGCAACTGAGTGGTCTTGGAAGCTATATAAAATAGCACTTACTTGTTTCATAGTCAATCTTCGGGTGTCGATAAGCTGACCACTTAAGATAACTTCAGGATAGAAGTTAGGTAGAAATTAAGTGAAATTGTCTCAGGACTTGATGAATTATAAAGTAAGAATGAAAGATAAAGTAATCGATAGTCGGTACGCACGTACAAATGATTCATAATCAATATTTGATTTGTTATAAATATTTTAAATCGTAAAATCGGAGTAGTTGATGTTAAGTGTACATAAAGTAACGACTTATAATGGGTAGCGGCCTCGGCAGTTGATGAGCATGTAGTTACGACTTGCCACAAGGAGCTCTCAACGGTCGGATAAACATGCTGTCTAAGAGAGTATATTGAGATGATTATTTAACTAAAGTCGGTCCGTTTAAAGGATTGACCTGTATAAGTTCAAAATGGCATACCGTTAGATTAGGAACATATTGTTTGATTTAAGTTTTCTGTGCGCTTGTCGTAAGAACCGATATTTAATAATTTTTAAAATGTGGAAATATTAAATCTCACACATGATTAAAAAATTATTGTAACACAAATTTATCTTAAAACGTGATTTATGATTTTTAATACTAAATATTTTTTTTAATACTTATTTTACAGTTTTTTACAATTTTTCTGCATCATGCGAAAACAGATCAGTCCTTCTACCAAGAACAAAATAATTGAATACGAAACCGATCGAACTGATGTGTTTCTCAATGTACACGTAATAAATCATTCATAGGATTTCAACCTGTTGCCGGAGCTTTTATTTCGCTATGGAACATTCGGTTTTTTTTTCGTCGTCCTAAAAGTAGTTGTTTTTTTTTTTATTGTTTGCTTTCAGTTTTCTCGGTGGACGTTGTTACCACGCGTCCTTGTACGTAGTTCGGTTTACAGGCGTACGTGATGATGACGGTTACAACCGTGGCTTTCACCAGACACGTATACGATTATTATTAAGAAGAAAAAAAAATAGTCATTATTTCGTCATTAATAACAATATAATATCATACTGCGGCCAACCAAAACCGATCGAAATAATCTAGATTCGAATGAGTGTACGTAATAATAATAATAATGTTTAATAATGTATTATGCATACGTACGATTATTTTCCAATTGAAATCCTAAATGCGTGTACATTGACAAATAATTAGTCGGTAAAACTAGTGCGACGCCCTTTCGTACAACGTTTTACATACTGTAACGCTTCAGATACACTCGTACACATGACGTCCAACCATTTTACGTGAGTGTACGCGTACGTGTATTTCGTTACCACTATTTCACACTAACACTGGGGAATTATAAAATGTTAATGTTATGCCGCAGCTTAAACCGTGCTCACGGCTATAAGTCGTTATAATGCAATGTTAATATATTTTTTGGCAAGTCGATAAAAACAAATCCGAAACTTCGTAGAACTTTTGAACACGATATGTACACCAAAACGAGTGCCTTAATGAACTTACTACGGAATTATCATTGAGATAGTGATAAATTCCGAACGAATTGTAGGAACATGATGTATTAATGAGCCAATGAAAATCTTGTTCAACTTGAGCTTGAGAAAATTAACTCAATTATCTAAATACCGTACGGGTATCACTATATCATATAGAATGTGAACACGAGATATTTTTTTATGTTATCGAATATGTCAATCAGGTAAAACGTTTTCAATCGGAACATTTCCCGGGGTAACGTCCGTGTACACGTCAATACCCAATAAAGCGTACCACCTGACCGCACTTGATTTGCCTATAGCGAACGCCGTGCATGGACAAATCCAGCGGGGGATGACGTGTCGGTATTTTCACGATTTTCTTCGTAACTCTAATGGAGGGTCAGACATTCAAAACCTCCTAGGCAAACGCGAATGGACACTGCAATTGAAATTATACCAACACTCGTGGTCTTGGAACAATTTCTAAAACACGAAAACAGGCTATCACTGTTTGGTTGATTTTCACCAAAATAATTATCATTCAATTCAGAAAAATGACACGTGTACGACATAAAATATGTGCCCTAAAACCACCGTTTGAAACGGAATAGGATCAAAATAATACTTCGCTTCAGATATTTTGGTTTCGGTTCGTCAACTGTTTAGAATAATATGCTGGGCACGTGCATTTTTGGCGCCATTCACTTAAGACCGTCTGAATAATATGTAGCCAATATTTTTGTTAACCACGACGAAAATACGTTAAAGATCCAACACGTTACACGATTCGATGGTATTTCATTCAGCGATTATAGACAGGAGCGTGAAATTCGCTCAGAGAAACAGTCGAAAACACGACCGGTTAAACGACCACCATTAGGTATAAGGCGTTTCGGACGCGACAAAAAAAGCGGTACGTCCGTATTTAACCAGAGTTTTTTGCACCTATCCCGAAACGACGACGCGTATGGTTACGACGTTGTCTCGATAGTCTGTCGCACACAAAGAGAAATAGGGCGCAAGAATAGAGTGGCTAGCGCAACAGAACTCGTTCGAGGGAAAAACGAACGCGGTACGGACGCCGGGTCCTTATCCGTTTCGGTTCGCGTCGCGTTTTCTCCGTGCGATCGAAACCCCGCCTGCGCGCAGGACGATCGCGGCCAGGACCCAGCGCGTCGGACGATGTCCGTTTAGCGGGTTTGCGCGTTATCGCGAGGACCGGTTTCGCCTCGTCACGTTGTACGTGTGCGCCATAATTACGGGCACCCGATACCGTATGGTTATGGCAACGAAATGCACGCATGCGCCTATAGCAATTTTACGTATCTGGCAGCCAACGCCGGCGTGAGGTTTCACAAGTCCTGCTGCACCGCAGAGTGTGATTCGCGCGGCCGTCCGGGTCCGGTGCACGCAACGGCAAGGACCTCCCGGTACGGTTACGTTCACGGCCGCGGTCGAAGGCCAAGGACGGCTAAGCTTTGTACTCTCGGGCAGGCGCACGAGCGCGCATGCGACCAGGATAAGGTAGATAAATGCACACGCGCTTCAACAGTTCCTATTCCGGTTATCGTTCGAATTTAATACACTACCGGTACAAATAATGATAATATGATTTTGTCTCGGTCCGGGAAACGCCCTGTTTAACGACCGCTTGCTCGATTGTTAACAATAACAATAATAATTAAAGTAAGTCGACTGTTTCACCAGTCCGCGATTTATTTGTGCAACAGTCGTTATAATCGACTGCTCAGGATTGGTACGCGCGAATGAAAACGAAAATAATAAACACGTACCTACTCTCCAACCTCTATTCAACGAAATCGACGGTTATATGGGGGAAAATTTCGTCGGAAAGAAACGTAACATAAACACGTTTTCATGTAACGTATGCGTGAAATAATACGTTACGAGTGGTACTCGTCCTTTACCGTCGAAAAGAGGATTAATCGTTCGCAAGTATTTAAATAATTAAAAATATCGTTTGGTACATTTTCGATTGGCTGAATTGCACGACGAAAAAGTTTTAAAAGCAGTTTATCGTTTCTGAAATCTTATTTTATCGTGTTTTTGAAAGCTCAATACAAAATAATGTTACGAAATAAATGTGTGAAAATTAATCTGTTGAATTGACAATCGTTTCGTTAAATATAGAAATGTTTTTTTTTTTATTTTAAATGAAAACTTCGTTCTTCCGCCAAAACAAAAATTCGTCGTAAAGAGGTTCGACCCAGGGGTGTGCATATGAATAATAATGTTATTAAGAAAACTCCGGTGCGTTACCACTGTACGGGCGTACGAGAAGGGATTTTTTCATTCGTTCTTCGCGTGCGTGATGCGCTTTTTCACAACACGAGTCTGTTGGCCGACCGTCTATTTCGGTCGTGTACGCACGTGCTGCCCGCTATCGGGTTCGTATTGTTGCAATTGCAACACGTCGTTTATTGTTATCATTAACTATCGTTACTCGTGCAGTAACTACTTAAATATGTACGTGATGGTGTCTACAAACTACCAGCGCGCGAACGAAATGTCTGAAGTATAAAATGTATCGTTCACCTATTTTGTTTGTTCTCGTCGAAATTAATTTTTAACTGCGTAGATATTAAATCGAAACCGAACGTTTATATTATCCGTAACGGTACGTTTTATGAGGTGCGTCTGTTTTATGAAAGATCCGAAATCGCATTTCTAAAATTGACCATCGCATATAACTAATCGAATCGTATTTAAATTTTAGTATAATAATGACAAAACTGATAACGCGCATTCGACTTGCGAGACGGGGATGAACTTGCGCACCAAAAATGTTCGATTTCCGTGAGAAATTGTTGAATGTTAATACAACGGTATCACGATTAGAATGTTCAATTCGTGTATGCAGTAGGTGACAGTGGCTTGAAATTTGTTGATCTATTTAGAAAAATTGTTTTTAAAGTAGTTTTGTGTAGTCCAGAAATAATTGCATTGTAATTACGGGTTTGAAATCGTAATTACAATATAGATATGCGGCAATAGTCCGAAATCATTACGTAAACAATAACAATAAATAATAGTGCGAAACCCGAATTCGCCACTACACGAAAACCTATCTGTCTGCAGTATACAAAGTTGTATTGAAAATCAAAAAAATAATTATATTTTCTTTTATAATATAAAAATAATAATTTTATTTTAATTAAAGGAGTGCTTTTGATTCTGATTGTTCGTTTGGTTCAC
This sequence comes from Sipha maydis, assembly GCA_034509805.1. Lineage (NCBI taxonomy): Eukaryota > Metazoa > Arthropoda > Insecta > Hemiptera > Aphididae > Sipha > Sipha maydis. Next base: position 28,725 of record JASXSY010000306.1, read on the forward strand.
GATACCAGGTTATAACGCATTGATTTCAATTATTTAGCATAAAAAGTCAAACAATTAGTACGATCTGTGCTAGCCAGAAAACCGAGCGGCTATTATGGACTTTCAACGCTATGCCTTTCGTATGCAAATGAAATTCTATACGTCATGCATACTACTTCCCGCATATCTTAAAACGAAATCAATTTGTTTTTAAATTCTCAGTACCGTGCAATATTATTGATACAGATACCAGGTAAATGACAAAAAAGTAATAGTATTGGATATCGGAGAATTTTTTATTTTTCATTAAATTCTTTAATATATATTTTGGATAACCACGGGTAGTTACTAATAGTATATTGTACTCCTTGTCATGTTTTATAATTTTTTTTTTTTTTTTTTGTTTTTATTTACATAATTCGTAATTGTAATTCTATTGAATGACACACAATTTCATGAAGTTTGTCATATATTTCATATCTTGGTCATTTCATACCTTGTTTTTTTCATATGAAATTAGTTTATTTAATTTTGTGTGATAATTTTTTGTATCAAAAGCTATAATTTACTCATTATAACGCAATACTTAACTATTTACGATCCATAGCAATTACATGAGAACTTTCATCGGACGTTTAAAATAATACGCTTAAAATTGCATACGATTTAATATCTCGAGGGGTAAAAATGTGGCTGAAATTGTGAAATTTGATATTTACATAATTAATAGTAGGTCACTTTCTTCGGATATTAACAGGTGTTTTTAAAACTCGTTTCATAGTGTGCAACTGAAACAGCATTTTAGGAACGAGGAATTATTTCTCTCACCAATTACGAGTACGTGTACAATTATAATTTTAACGAATAATTATTTACTCAAATTCTAAATCTGATCGTTCTAAAATATTTTTGGGCATTATTTCGAATGTACTATCTGCATAATATCTTAGGCATATTTAAGTATTTTTACACCATAATCATAATTCAAAAGAGTATTATAATATTTTACGTTTTAAATTATAATATTGCATTATAATAATAGAAAATATTTTTGTGAACGTCATAGTAGCGGGGTACTCCATGTGATTTTTATGAAATAATTTATTTACTGCATTCGATTTATTGTTTTCAATAAGTTTATATATGAGTTTTCTTTTTAGTGATTATGTAATGTTTAATTTAAAATACATGTGAAATGTAATGGATAATTAATAAACGAACGCGAACAGATTTTTATAATATAATTGTATAAGTGTCGTAGTTATCGACGGTGATTCAATGTGGAATAAAAATTATTTTAAAAGAATCTTTGAAGCTCTCGTGCGCTCAAAACGTTACGACGATAAATATCGCGTAATTTTTATAGACGCACCGAATTTATGAATTTCCGATCACGTTTTTTCTCCTCTCTCCCTCTCACTATCTTTCTGTTACTTTCTGCACGGTGTACAACGATATTATATATTATACTAGACTATGATAAGAAATCAGATCACATTAGCGCGGACGTGCGTCGTTCCGACGTGGTTCCCCGTGGGCGTCGGTTTAGCACTATATAACACGTGGTAAATTTGTCTGTATAATATTATGGTGATTGCGTTCGGTCACGAAGAAAATGACGGGTAAAAATAGGAAAAAATATGTATGTGTGTGTGTGTATATATATATATATATATATATACGTAAAAATATAATAAAAAAGCAATAGGAGAGAGAGAGAGAGAAAGAGGAGAAAAGAGATAGAAAGAAAACGAAATGAGGACAATGACATTGATATAATACAATTTGTATAAATATATTTGTTGGTTTTACTTGTATTTAGGCATCCACCTGAATATGTTATGTTGGTAAGAACATTTCAAAATGCGTGTTTTACATATTTATATCAAAGATATACAAGATACACACACACACACACACACACACACACACACACACACACACACATACAAATATATATATATAATGCCTAATGGTAGTGTGTTTTATTATAACGTAGAAAAAACAACGATAATATTATAATCTAACATAACTGTCTGGCCCTTTCCTACATCTTAGTAAATTAATGTGAAGAATAGTAACAATTAAAATAGTATTATTATATCCGCAAATAAAATTTATCACCGACCGTCAAACTTTCTTCCAGCCAAACGAGTTTAGTCAGATTTTTTTCCTTCTACGTTCTAACTCATCGTAAAGGTTCGACGATCATTATTTACACACACACACACACACACACACACACACACACACACATATATATATATATATATATATATATATATATATATATATATATATATATATGGATGAATAATAACGCATAGTCGCATCTGCAGTTGACCTTCTGTACAAACACACAACCGAACGGAAAACAAGCATCATTAGCAGTGCTTTAGTGGATTATATAGAACGCTAACGGGTCGTCTGCCAACAGTCAACATATACGTATAATAGTACTGGTGAAGCTAACCTTCGTCGAAGAACGGTTTTACATAAATAATCCACAAATAAATATTCGCAACTGGAGTAGGAAGGCGCTCGTGAACTTCACCTTTGGGGTACGTCGACCTCGTGCAGATCAAATATTTGTTAAATAATATTTGACTTTTTTTTTTTCTAATATATCTTTTTCCAAACCAATATTTTTTTTATCTCTAAATTGATTTACTGAATATTATAAATAGGTTTAAGTTTCAAAAATATGTAGAATACTTATTATCACGTAAAAAAAAAATGGACATTTAAAATGTAGACAATTTTAAAAGAAAAAAAAATGTAAACAACTATAGTTGTGTGAATAATATAATCAAAATATTTTTATGTAATCAGTGACACTATTAATTTGTGCACTGTTGGTTATTTTGAGATTGCATGCTTAATGTTTGATGTTTAGCCGAAAATAATTTTATTTTTATCTAAGACATTCTAAAAATATAATATATATGTAGTTACATTCTTAAATGTTTTGTAATGTGTAGGAAATACAATTTATATTTCTATAGAATACGGTATAACGATGGATATTATAGGTACGTATATTATGATAAGTAGTGATTATCATATAAATAAAAAATAATAACTAGATAGATCAGTTAACGAGCGATCAATTAAGTCGTAATATCTCATGTAGACGATGCAGACTTGAACTGTTATGCGGGTTAAGCGGCGTTATGGGGGACATGACTACGAAAGTGTTGGTTGAAGTGTGAATCGAACCTGTCTATTTCAGTAAAGAACATGTACATTTTAAGCCACCATTATTATCTGATCTAGAACCGTTATTTCTTTCGCGTGATTTATTACAACGAAGTAATCGAAAAATTATTGTCTAATCAAATATTTTTGATAAATTTCATGTTGTATTTCGTTTCCATTATAATTCAAATAGTCAACATACCGTAATTTTTTGTACTTAACGCACAAAATTAGTTAACATATGTACTTTTGATTATATTTTATAAATATTTTTCGTGAACTGTTCCCAACACAATAATTGTCGTTATTGTCCGACGACATAACCGTATAACCTGACTTTACGCTAATACACGAAACAAATGTATAAGCCCGTACTTCTGGACGTATCTGTCGGTGTCAAATGATTAATTCGAAAAATTATTCGTGCTCAGGCGTTTTACACAGTACGAATCTGAAACGCTTAAATCGAAATGTGTACGGGAATCGCGCAGTCGATAACAACAATAACATTAATAAATATTCGAAAATCAAGCAGTAAGACGCGCACAATGTTGCAAGTGCATTTCGTTGACGACGTGCAGCAAACCAAATACGGCACGTCCTTGCGTCGACCGTATTGCGTAACGGTTTTTTGTTGATTTTGTAAATAATGTTTATTAAAAAAAAAAAAATCGTTCATTATTTCGCAGTAGTATCTCACGCGGTCCACCGCAATAATATCGCGATAACCATATACATACCGATGAGGCGCGCGCCCAGGATATTTTTGTTTTGGATGTGAACAAATGTAACATTCCTTCTCGCGCAGTTTTTTTCCTTCAGTTTTATCGGTAAACAAACAACGAGGCGGGGGCCGGAGAAACGGCGTGGGTTTCGCGGTAATAAGTTTTCGTATAGTTTTAAAACGCTTCGATTGCGAAACGATCGATAATGGATCCGGGTGTACTGCGCCTCGCTGTGTGGTATCGATCCGCGTCTAATGGCGACGATTTCCAGCAAGCTACTGCGTTTATGTTTAATATGTGAAATATTTTGAAGTTCCTGGTCGGCTTCGTGATGAAAAACTTCCGTGGAAACCGTGTGGGTACAGAGTCCCGTGACGAATATTGTGCACACATCAGTCGTTGATTTCAGCGGGATCACAGCGCGCGAACGTTCAATTATAAGGGTCGTGCGGTAGCATATATAGCCACTGTGCATATGTCGCTAATTGTTTTCGCTGTAAACAAACCCAACGCACTTAAGCTTATCGTAAGGACTCGCGTGTGCGTGCACAAAATATAACGCAAACAGGTGAAGGAGCAGAAACGCACAATTAATTATTGTAGTAATTAATTTCAGCAGCAACCCTGGTGGGGCCTTTGCGCGTGTGTGTGTGTGTGCACGTAATGAATAGTACGCCACTTATACGACAGTTTCGCCGAAAACTCATTATTGCGCAGTCAACGGTCCGGCTGTCGACGGGGAAGGAGTTACGCGAATGCACGACAAAACAAAAAACATAAACTAATAATGTTCCGGTGAAAAAAATGTAAAACCGTGTAATTCTAACCACCGTCGACAATTTTAACTGGTTCACTTCGAACACAAGAGAATTATAACGTTATTTTGATCTGATATTTTACAATAATTATAAACAGACTAGTAGCCGGTGTACGCGTTGATCAATAATGATTATAGTAGTTAGTATGTACAGTAATTCCTACACTCGTACTGTAAATAAGAATAATTAATATGCATACGTATTAGCAAGAGCTACGTATAAATGCGCAAGGCTTCTTTTTGACCGTAATTCGAAGTAGATAATGAATGATTATGAAAATTATATGGAGTCACGTGACAGACGGGGAAGGACGTTAAACATTTATTTTGAAAAGTAGGTAAGGAGAGAGAATGTTGTCTCTATTTATAAGTTTTTTCTAGAAAATTTAGGTTAGCAGTATATTTAGGTCAACCAAAGTTGCAAAATAACGGTCTAGTAGTCATAGGATGGGCACTCTATTTTTAAAGTCTTTCTTCTAGCAAAGTTTAATAATTTATTATGGTTCATGGTTCCGACGGATTCGAGCAAAAAAAAATTATAAATCATCATTTTTACATGTTTGCCGTAATGAAATTAAACAAACCGAAATCACGTATACGTGACGAATCCAAATCTTTCACTTGTGCTATTGTACATAGAAGCTTATTACTAAAACATAAATGTCCGTTTTAAAAAGTGTATATGAAATTGTAGTATTATAACTACACATATAAATACGCATAACTTAAAATAAATATTAAATAATATTAAAAGTAAATTGTACTATACATGGGTGTACCATAAGGTTAGTTAAATATTTGAAAACCGTCAAAACCCGTGCATTTGAGTACCTCTAGATCAGGAGTCAGCAAATAATTTTTATTGGAGTCCTAAAGATTACCTAAAGATTAAAATAATAAATCGATGAGGTCCAGTTAAAAAATCTCACTCTAGAATAATAGAATCTAGTAAAGCTTTTACAGTAAATAAATATTAATATAATCAAGTACAATGTGTTGACGGGGTCCAACATTGCCGTCCACGGTCAGGATTCGGACCGAGGTCTGTCAGTTGCTGACCCCTGCTCAAAATGATCCGAAATATTTATTTCAATATAAGGTCACCTAGCTAAGATATTTAGTGGTATTTGAAATCGTGATCACGCTGTATATATACATACAAAGGATTCCGTCTAATGTGGTCATCGGTGACAATGCCATAACTACCGTCTGTGACGCTCTAGGCGAATTTTATTTTGGCACCTATTTTATTCAAATAAAACAATTTTAATTTAACTCAAACCCTTGGTAACCGCCCATTTCGCCAACCATCAGCTACGGCACCGATCGGGGAAAATGGACATCCGAGTAATAAGAACAAAATTATTTGATCCCAAATCCAACGTATACTAACAAGGTTAAAAATAAACGCGTAATATGGGCACACGGTTCGGTTTATATTAAAACCGTTATATTTTAAATCTTATGAGTGTTGTGAACTTAACTGAATGCATAGGAATATTATTATCGAAAGAAATACAAAAATATAAAACGAAGCGATAAATTTGTATTTGTAGCTTTCTCTCTCAACTCGAAAACAATAATTTCAGTTTACTGTGAATTTCAACGCGATCGTGAATATTTTTGTTTATGTCTCAAAAAGATTTTTCCCTCATGTAAAAAAATCGCTATTTAGGTAAAAGTGAAGTATCTTTTTCCAAAGACAACAACGTAAAATTGCTGAAAAATTATGCGTCTTGAGATTATAATATTCATTATTATTTTCTATGTTTATTTATCTATTAATTCAATTTTATCATTTTTTCCAATTTTATGGCTTACGTGAGCAATATAAAAAACTTTCCGATATTAAAAATGTTGATGTTTTTTTTAACTAAGTTCGGTATATATGGCCAACCGCGTAACGTTGGCAAGTGAGTTTGGTCCCGACTTATCCACATTAGACGAAATTCACTGTATATTTATACATTCTTCTTTTACTTAATAATAATAAAAACAAAAAAAAACATTTTTTATGTACACGTCACTCATAAAAATATCGGTTTGTGACTGTTAAGTAATCGGCATAATTATGCGAAACTATAACCGTTAAATATAATTAAATTTTATCATTGGGCGAACATATAAAACGATTTTGTAAAAAAATGGCACGTACAACTATACTTGTTTTGGCCTCCAATAGTAATCGGCCATGAGACTCGTGTAACAGGAGTCATTATACCTATATATATCTACTTAAAAAATCTTTCGTGATCTTTGAAAATATTTTTACATTATTTTGAAATAATAATTATTCACGCATTTATGTAGACCATTCAGTTTTTTTTTTCGCAAATTATAACCACGATTATAAGTTTTATCCCAAGTAGTGCACACGCGCCTTAAAATATAGTGTAAAGCGTTTAACGTGCAACTACCAACAAATGTAAATAATTCACCGCGGCAAAATCCGGTACGGAATTCAAACGACGAACGTATTGCCAGCCCCCTCCAGTAAAAAAATCTAATAAAATAATGCAATTAATTAACACGCAATTCGCATGAATTCGCAAGACAGATCCAAAAATTCGCACGATACTCCTTCTCAAAAATCGAAAATCCATGGGAGGGTATGACAACACGTCTCGCTAGCCCTGGTAAAAATTAACATGTTTAAAAATAAATTTTGCAAATATTTAGAACGCAATTCGTATGAAATAATTAAAATAATAATTATAATAAAATACAATCATTCTTGGAACTCATGTAAATTGTATGCTAAATATTTGAAAAAAAAAATTTGAATATGTTAATTTTTAACTGGGGGGAGGATACTTGTTGTCAGCTCTTCTATGGGTTTTCATTTATGGAGGAGAAGGATTGTTGTTCAGATTTTGGAATCGGTCTTCAGATTTATGCGAATTGTCTATCAATTAAATGTATATTTTTTTTAAATTTTTAACTGGGGGAAGGGGTTGACAACACGTTCGTGTCTAAATGCCGTATATCACAGTATTATGTTATAGGACTTTGAGGGATATAAAAAAAAGTAAAAAAATAAATCATATAATCACCAGGTAATACGGTAACGAAATATTTCACGAGAAGAAATCTCTACAGCAAAAATGTTTTTTACAGAAAAATCTTTTCACTGAAATTATTGATAAAACCCCGTCCTATTTTTTGACAAGCTACGTGTTGGCCAATAAACGCAGTACAGTAACGATTGATTTAGTGGCAATTATATGCTATAAACTTTAACTGGACGTCTTAACGGCTTTAAGCACTTTTCACGGTATCTCTTAATAATAGATTCCGCTACCACTACTGGTGATCGATATTACTTTATTCGTTTAGGGACTTTAAAGTGTACAATGATATCTTCATATTATGACATATAAAAAAATGATGAGAACATTCAGCAACACACGAAACGCATCAAAATGTATAAAATATGCTGTTCGTGGTCTGTGACTTAATATGATGAAAACGATAACATTTATATTCATTTCGTATGCATACCTAGGCTAATTTTTGATTATAATCTATTCTGTATCGGTTTTATACTCATGTAATTACTATTTATATAACATTATATTTTCTATACATACAAGTAAATTGACATATAATATTATGAAAACGGTAAACTCGCTACTAACCTAAGTAATGCTTACAAAAGAAAGATAGTTTTAATTAATTTATGTTTATAATTATTTTCTATGTAATTGAGATGAAATAAATAAGAAAAAAAATGATCACGCTGAAAATGAAAATATTTAAAATTATGTCATCATTATTTCGTGATGCACCAATTAGAGCGTATAAAGTTTCAATATGGGAGTTAATATGTTTCATAAAATAAGAACAATTGTAATAAGAGGTACCAACTATACTTATTATTTTTTAATCAATGCATTTAATAATTTTTTTCATCGGAACAATCATGATCATTTTGACAAAATCAAGGACCACGGCATTAAAATAATGTCCTGAAAGATTGTTAGTTCGAATTTCAAGAGTTTTACCGTACAATATTTAGTTATAAATAATAATTACCTGTAAATATAAATCAATGAATATAATATATTAGTTTATAATATACATACATACATATATATATATATATATATATATATATATATATATGCATTTTTGGGTTAGGTTTTCGAAATCAATAGCAAGTATTTTTAGTATATAATTAGATAAATATTACAAAATAATATTATTTTTACAAGTTTAATAAATTATTACCTACCTATATGCATAGTGAGTAGTTGTTGTTATTCAATTTAACTACAAAAAACCGATTAAAAACTAATAAATCAGTTTAACATATTTCGTTCGACGAAAATAGTTTCATATACGATAATATATTATATTATTCCGAAGATAATATTAGCAAATATAATAATCATATTACGATTCGTCGAGAAGATGAATGACCATTGTGAGATCTCGGGGTGAATGAATCACTCGTTTTTCACACGTTCGGTGTCTAATAACTGCACAATGTAATAATATCGCAAAATAAAACCAACGTATTCGCTTGTCACATGCATTTTGCAGGCAACACCGATTCGCCATCAAGCGCATCATTATGTATACGCGTATGCCCCAATTACACATCATCTCACAAACAATTGCATGCAACGTCAGTCCACAATGGAACGAGTCCCTTAATAAGATAATGCAAATTGTGTGTACAACAATAGTACGTTTGTAATTATACGTTTCGTTGTACAACGTCAATTTAGAACAAAAATTAAATTATGGGAAAACACTTTACCAACAGTACCTAGTAGTATTAGTGGTACAAATAGAAGTAGTAGTAGTAGTAATAGTAGTAGTAGTAGTATTAGTGAACAATGGTTACCCGGTTCAAAAACCAAAACCAAAAAAAGTTATTATAGTGGCACAAGTTTCTGGTTTTTGGCCGAAGCATTATGGCCACGTACCTTTTATTGACGCAAAGCGTTATTCAAGAGGTACTGATGTACGGATCCAAAGGAGGTTATCCTACGAGCATGTATCGTCATAGGGACAACCAGCACGGGACCTGATTCGGTTACCGTCAGGAACGCGGAATACGTGATCGTGCATTCGCGTTCGCCACTCACTGGATCGTGTAGTTTTATTACTGCCTATTGCTTGTACTACCACCATCACGTTACAGCCGCGTTGCAGATACCTTGGTAAACACGTTTCGGGAGCTGTGGGCCGGTACGACGGGGCTTTCTCGTCTCGCAGTACCGTCTAGGTCAGGGGTCGCCAACCTTTGCAAACAAGTGAGCTACATTTGAAATTTTAAGTCCCTGGCGATCGACCTCCAGGAGAACTTAGGTCTTTATTTAGGTGTAGAAAAAGATTTGTTTTATAAACAAAAAAAAAAACCAAGTCTACACTCCAAAGAACAAATATTTATTGTTTCTTCATGATAACAATAATGTGATTTTATAACTTTATAAATGCGATAACTGACATTAGTTTTCTGCAAGTTTGAGAGAATTCAGGGAAATTCCTAGAATACAATATGGCAATCCACATTATCCGATTATTTATCACGCGATCAACAGTGGTAAAATTAATTTTTACAACGATCGACCTACATTCCTAGAAAGATCGACCTGTCGATCGCGATCGACTGGTTGGCGACCCCTGGTTGGTGGGTCGATCCAGGACGTTTCTACCCTTTTCCATTATAGTGGTAGTTAGGAAAGTAGCAGAAGCAGAAGCAGTAGCCCTACCTGATGGTGTCCAGACTGCCACGTTTGCAGATAATATGGTAATATTAGAAACGAGCTAGATCACCGATGCGTCGGACGTCACGATGAACTCTGCACCCGAAGTAGTCAACGACTAGGTAAACCAAAATGGGTTGACGATATCGGTGGGCGAAACGGTATCGATCATGTTGACGTCTAGGCGTAAGTATGGACGACCATAGTTTGTACTTCAAGGGGCTACCCTAGGGCTCAAAGGGCAAATTCGTTACTTGGGAGTTGAGCTTAGCTCTGGTTTCAAATTCAAGGAGCGCATACAACGGTGAGAACGAAAGCAATCAACACAACAGTGGCACATTACCGCTTAATGTCCGATCTCGGAGTCCCGATGCCGAGCAAGATTAAACTGCTCGCATCCCGTAGTCCACAGTCAGCTGCTGTACGTGGCTCCCGTGCGGAGTTCATTGCTGATTTTCCATAATCGTAAAAAGCAACAGCCGTCGGGCCCGCGGCGCGTATCGAGGCGAATACGAAAATGTGACAAGGAGAACGCAACGTGCATGGCAGACATGAATATTTCGGACTGTTGGCCACAAATATCGGAACGCGATAACAACTAAGGGTGGCATGGACGAGTTTCCCAGTGTCCGAAATCGGGTTAGCAGATAACTAGAGGCGGGTGACGGGATACCATTTGAAGCAATTCCCGACGGGGCACTATTGATTCCATACTACCAGTACAGAATTTAGTCCGGATTGGCGAGTTCAGAATGCCCGTCTTGTGATGACGCTATGGACGGCGCGAAACACACGTCTCCTCCGAATATGGATGGTGATTTCTACCACGTTACAGAATATTGGAAAACGGGAAAATGATGAAAAATATATATAAGAAATTCTGGGTATCGACGCAGATGATGAGCGATTGAGGTTAAAATTGAGCAATTGAGGTTAGAATTGAGCGATTGAGGAGGATGAGCGATTACGGCCGCTAAAACGAGATAAAGATCCGGGTAGACACACCGGTTCGTGAAGTTACTGTGGTAGCGGCCAGTTATACAATACACCGATATTATAATAAAATTATTGCTCGATGTTGCTGTTACTGAGAAGACGGGTAAGATCCATCGTGCTAACGTTTAAATTTGATGGTTATGTAAAGATTTTATTTTATGTTTGATTAGTTCAATTAATGATGGTGACTCAATGGGAAAGCAGAGCAATGACTTCTGCAAGATCGACGAATAAGATTAAAAAAAAGCTACAGTAGCTGTAAAAATTATCAAATATACTAGTGAAATCATCACATAAGAAATACCACTATGATTGTGAATGTTTGTCCGTTCAGATTACGATTATGTACAGGTCGTCGCATCACCCATCGAGTTGCGGTCCAACAGGCTCGTCATTAAAAAAATGCCGTGCAAATATCGAATGCTGTTATGGACGGTATCATCCAAGGCTGGACAAGTTAATGATATGATTTTTTCAACTGAGTTAAGTTAAGTTAATATGCATCAAAAAGAAAATGTTTAAAGCTAAAAGTTAATGACATTGTTGGTGAATTCAATTAAATTAAAAGTTAATACAAATTTTTTTAAAACTTTTTACTTAGTTAAAAATAAGTTAAGTTAAAAAAAATGTTGTTTTTTCATACGTTAGCGTACTTTATTTATTACCAACGCAAAACTAAATTATAGATTATAATGCTAATACTTCTTACGACATACAGTATTTCTATATAGGATATATTTTATTAGTTGTTATAATTAATTGAATAACATAAACAACATCAAACCTTTTAATATAAAATATTTTCTAACTTGTCAGGTTGTTCCTTTAAAATACAAAGTGATTGGAAAAATAATATTTCAACTCTTATAAGTTTACAATAAAAAATATTATTTTTACATGAAAACGACTGAGATAGTGAAATATAAAAAATAAAAAAATATTAACTTAACTTATATTTTAAAATCAAAAATAAATTCGTTAAATTTCACGTTGATTAAAAATAAACTTAGTAAGTTAATAGTTAAGTTATGAAAATCCTAATGTAACTAGTTAAGTTAAAAAGTTAAAATAAAATTAACTTTTTAACTTAACTTTAACTTTTTAACTCGTTAATGTCCATCCTTGGTATCATCCCAGTATGCCAAATCCCATTTTACCGAAATCTATTTCGCGAAGAATAAACCGGTTTTTTAAGGAGTAAAAAGATTATTTTGCCAAATCTCATTTCACCGAAACCCATGTTTGTGTGTGTCAGTTAATAATAATCCAAAAATTAAAACTATTTTAAGTTTGTTTTTTCTAAGTATTTTAATTATAATTTATTATTCTACGAAAAATAAATGTATTTATGTATATACATAAGCTAATAATGAATGTATAAGGCCGCGCGTACATTGGAGAGCGTTGAGCGTTGAGCATCGAGCGTCGAAGGTGCGCACAATGCACAATACTTTCGAGCGTTATTCCATAAGCATGGGCGAGTTTGAACTTCGGAAATTAAAATTTCCTTAGTGCTGTCTTGAAATGAATTTCTTTTCGGCATATTTTTGGAAACGAAATATTGTAATAAATAACTTATAAAGTTATGTTTTACTTTAAAATATTCGAAACCCACTAAACCCGTCATGACGATACGAACTACAAGAGCATGCAAGTATACGAAATCATTAGTAGATCATACCATAGTTCCTGGAATAATTATTCTAATATAATGTGTTCGCATGGTATCTCCCTATACTACCAGCTACGTATACATATAGGTACAATTTTTACCTATATTTAAGCTATATAAATCTATTTAAGCATAGAAACCTATCTACTACACCACTTCTAGATTGTTCGCGCCCGCAAAATATATGAGCGTCGAGCGTCAAAATTCGAACATTTTCGGTTTGTGACGCGCCGCGCCGATAACGCTCAAAGATGATGATCGACGCTCGTAGGCAATGTACGCGCGGCCTAATACACCATTTTATCATTTGACGAAATAAGATTCGGCAAAATGGATTTCGGTGAAAATTGCTTACGAGTAAATCGTTATGGACCACTGTCAAGTTACTTGTGCTTACAAATATCAAACAATCGAAAGTTTAATTACAAATGAGCAGGGAAATTTTTAATTGACGTAACCGAATTTCAGTAATTACACAGAAAGAATTTTTGTCTTTCCGTGTTAAATAGTAAACTTTTTTGATCAATTGGTGAGCATTTGAATGAACCATGTTTATTTAATTTCACGTAATATTTCTGTCATATGTTTGCCAAATAGTCATATTACAATGTTTCATCTGATTTTTTTTTTTATATAAATAACTTATAATTTTAAAATAAGTAATTTTATACAAATACAAATCGTATACTGAACTAACTGTAAGTTATTTATTTTTAATATAAATAACTAATAATTTTAAAATAAGTAATTTTGTACAATTAAAAATCGTATTCAGAACTAGCTGTTAGTTATTTATAAGTATATATTTTAAGTTAAGATGAGTGGTATATAATGTGCCATATAGTTTCGGTAAGTATCTCCTTTGATTATAAATTTAGTTTGGTTCAACTTTAGACATATTTAAGCACTTTTATGAACTTGTTTTTGTATTGGAAATATTTTGTTTGCAAAAATCAGTAGGAATGATGAACAAATATTTTTTAAAACCTATGAATTAATCAACACTATTACGGTGTACCATATTGTGTAAGAAGAATAAAATCAAAGAAATTCATTTTTAATTGATAAATAAAAAATAAATCGATTTACATCGAAATGTTACTCGAAAGCAGGGTTGGGCATTTTGTCAAACACTGCTCGAAAGTAATTAATACACATTTGTGTATATATAATATAATATTATATTATATTATATATATATATGAATTGAAGAATTTACATTGTTACAGTTATTGTTTTGAATATAATAATCATGGTTGTCAAAATACATGTATTTAAATAAATATATTTAAGCGGATTTGAGTTTCGAATTGTAAAAAACAAACTTGAAATAATTGATGGAGATTTGTTTGAAACCGTCTACCCAATTAAATAGATATATGAAATGAGGTCGAAGGTCTTTTTGTGTCCATTCAGTTCGTTAATATTACCGTGGTAAGATTTAATCGTTCTTGAATAAATTATAAATTTAACAACCAACCCCCAGGTTATTTATTTTGTAGAACCAGCCAATTCATATTTTCTACATTACCAAACCACGCCAGATTAATTGATCAATAATTCTTTATTCCAGTGTGATATGTTTACACTTTGTGGCTCATATAGAACATATTTCATGTATGCATTTATTAGATACCATTAACGTTTATTAATGAACAGAAAAATATTAATTGACATTTAATATTATAAATCATACCGTTCCACAGTTTAAGGTTACATTAATAATTAGTTTGAAACAAAATAGATCAATATATGTTAGTCGAATTAGCTGACAAGCGAAAAGTGTTTACCATGTCGTTTACGTGTAATTTTTTCTATAATAATTTATTAATAACAAGAATAAAATTTGTATAAGCTCTCAAGTATAATAAATGATGTTTTTGTCGGTTAAATTTGAAATGTGTTTAGCTAAAACGATTTAAAGTTATAATTATTTCCATTCCACGTGACCCCGCTTCTACAATACAATATGTAATACTTTTAAAAAGTACTAGGAACTGGGAATCATTCAAATGTATGATTGAATTGAAAATAATTGTATGTATCATTATAACAATACGTTTTATAACAAATTGTACATAAGAAATCAAAAATAAAACCAGGGATATTTCTTAATCGATTTTTATATCCTCATACTTTATATTTATTCTTTAGATACACACTTGATGCAATTATACATTTCAGTTGTAACTATGATTTCTTCAAAAAACAAATACATATTAATAATTTTCTTATATAATGTTATGCAATTGTTATTTTTCTAATACGAAGAATGTTATATAAAATAATAATAACAACTGAATACTTCAACGATAATTATTTTATTCATTACATTTCCTACAAGGTGAGAGAACTACATTGATTTTACAGTATGTAATATTCACTTTCTTTTTATTTTCGTACTTCATTTATTTCATCAAAATTTTTCAACAAGCTTCACCAAGCTCAGAATTATTTTTTAGTGAGTACAAATACGCAAATCTCATAATATTATTTTAACTCAAATAAATTGTTAATCTAAACGATAAAATAAAATGTAATGGTTAAAAGTCTAATTTTAACACAGATAATTTATTTTTGTATACAATTATCTAAATACCAAAATTATATGAAATTAAGTGTCATCGAATAAAAAATAATCCTCATATTTATTCCATAGAATAATTAAAAAAATAATAAGGAAATTATAAGCTTCTATTATTAAATCGAATGATAACGTACATATATAAATTTAAAATTATTTAAATATATTTTCTAAATGACTAACTTTATATTCGATGGTATATGAGTATAATAATGTATTGTTGAGTGTTAACAGTTAAAAAAAAAACATGGGATTTCTCAAGTTGACTTGCTTGAAACGCCATCTGCTTCCATTTTTTAATCGATATGAATGGACTTTGTAATAAACTTACCAGCACTTTAAAACCGACCACAATTTCTGTAGAGAATCTACGAACAGTATAAAACTCATTATAAGATGATATAAGATGTAATCATAGTATTTTACACTTTTCAGCTTTATCTATTGCAATTTAGTTAAAATAAACAAATGTACTGAAAACAATATGTAAATAATTAACTCCAAATTTTCCGTAAAAATTACTACCGATAAAGCTGTAATGTTGTACATAAAAACATAATGTATACAATAACATTCAATTTAGACATACACCTAATTATCATATAAATAGTAATATAGTTCAATGAATAATTGTTAAATTATTACCATGAAATAAAAATTAATCTTTAGATAATCGTATAGTTTTTTTTTTTTTTATATATATATATATATATATATATATATTACACTTGCAATTCCACTGGATGGGATATGATATATTGCTATTGATCTATTGAAAAACGACGAAAATGATCCTGTATACGAAAATGGATATTAATTTAAACTAGAAAAAAATTATCTTTGTGCACAAAAAAAAAAAAAAAAATAAATAATAATTATAATATATAATAAACAATAACAAACACAATGTTTTTTATTAAGAGGGTCTGGTTTATTGTATATTATGGTTAATTGAACGAATACGCATGTACAGTTTATAACCTCGGAGTACATGTATTCATGCTCATTAAAAATAATAAACGTCAAAGGTTAAGTGTAAAATATATTTTAAAATGAAACGGCGATGGTGGCGTGTATGAACAATACGGTTAGTCTACTTAAACGAAGTCGAAGAACTGCACAGTGGATAACTCGAACCTATCTCTGGCCGTACTACACATGTTAAAACGGTATAAGTTAAGTTAAAAACTTAGTTTTACCGCTTAAGCTAGCAACGGTTTCACTGCATCTGCATAGTGTTTGGATGTCCTCAACCGAGATTTCGTTCTAAAAAAAAAAACAAGCCGTGTTTATAGGTATATCTGTCTATGCGCTTAAGCGTAAGAATGAATAAGTTTTAAAAAAAAAAATAAAAAAAATCCAGTTGGAATAAATAAAATAGATTCTCATCGTGTCAGTCCGGCACATAAACAAACGGCTGTGAGTTATAATTAAATGGATTTGGCGCGCACGTTCTTCGCTTTAGAGTACGTCGAGAAATGGTGTGCACGAGTATACCCATGCACAATGATGAAACATTCAATTGTTTTCGATAGGAAAAAAAGTAAAATAAAAACAATTTTGGATATAATTTATAAAAAAAAAATATTGGCTTGGGCGGTTGTGAAATGTGGCCAAATCAAAACTAGGACCCGATTTAACCCCTAACCCTGACCATTGGAACGTGAAAAAACAGCAATCAATTTGAACGGGTTGATCGATCAGAACAATACCGTCGGCCGCTGCAGAGCAGTGTTACATATTACGGTTTCCGATTGTTCCGCCGTTATTGTATCGTCTATAATCTTAACGCACGCGTTACCGTAACAGTCTATCTATACGATACACCTAATAATGTACCAAATACGTATGCGTATGTACGTATGGACGTGTACGTATGGAACAACGACACTCGATGGCAACCAAACGGTTTCATAAATAGATGCGTGTTCGAACGAGCCGCGATCATTGTTATTATTTCAACTCGCTCGACGACAGCGGTGTACTCTTACGTAATATATAGATTCCGAATAGAGATAAAATAGTTTTATTTTCAATGCGATTTTCGTTCTCGAATTTTAATAGAATTTTAAATCAAATCATTATTATCATTCGAACAAAAAAAGATACAAAAACGATATTGCTCAAGACGCTTTTTATTCGATTGATTCTAAATGCTGCAAAAATGTACGTTATGGAAATTGAATACTATTATGTATTTGTTCGAACTATTTTTCATCATTTGTTTATTTTTAGTTTATTTTTTTTTTTTTTTTAGAAAGAGAGAGGATGATACGAATTATTTTGATAAAGAAAATGTTGATGGATTGTAAACAGAAAAAACTCGTAAAAAAGTTTAATTTTACAATGAAATCCGGCTTTAAAAGTAATTGATTTCCAGACTCCATAGTTTATGCGTCCGAAGCATACAAATACGCTGAACTAGGAAGAATTAAACGAGACTGATGAGAAAATCGTCTGTACTGCTACAGTTTACAAGGTCTACGTTATACTTTTTCTGTTACCTACTATTCTGAATTATTATTTGAAGACTTGCGTTAGGTAAAATCACTTTCTGCGGTTTCATAAAACTATTGACAAACATGTATAAATAATAAATAGATACATATATGGCCCCTAAAAATTGATGTAAAAGAACATTATCAAGTTTTTAAACGCGTCTGATTGTATTATTTTAATTTCAAAGCGTGTTATAGCTATGAATTTAAATTACGTGAGTATTCAATAGCATAATATAACACTACCTAATACTACTCATACCATTATCCTGATGATAATTGGATCAAATCTATCACGCGGAAACATTGATGGCCTACGTGAAGACCTACTATTTTACGAGTCTATTAATGCATTTATATATATACCACCCTATAATTCACAAACAAATATGCTTTAATTTATTTTATGCGAGATAGATTGTGCTTTGTAGCTATAAGCTACATTTCATTGTTACAGTCCCATACGTTACGATTTCTATTCTTGGCATGGTTAAACAGAATTATTTTCATAATTTCCTGAATACAATATTTACTGCACATTTTGATTAGCTTAGATTGGTTTATCTACTAAAATCATAAACGAATTGCGAATTTCTTAGTATTTTCGGCCTTTGGGTGATAAAACAATTTTCACCTAAAGTTGTTTTTTTCTAAATAATCAAATCGATGTCACATTCTTTAAATAATACTCATACAGAGTACTTGAATAATGGCTGCAAACTAAACAGGATCTATTTATAACTTCATCATTTTGCCAGATTTTTATTAAAATTACAAACCCTGATTTGTAACTTCAAATATTATAATAAATGCATCCGACTTATTGGCATTACACCCATTTGTCGTGTTACAATAAAAAACTAACATATTTTAGCTTCATAAATATTATAAAATGCGACATCAAAAATAATAATAGACAATAAATATTATAATATATTGTATCACTTATAAAATATAATCTGCTGAAAAACGAAAAAAAGTTATACAATAAAGTATTACACTTGCATCTAGATTAATGTTTAGTATCCGTTTGGAATTCATTTCTGATAATATATATATATATATATATATATATATATATATATATATATATATATATATATATATAGATTTCTTGATATAATGTTACACTGTTACGCTATCGGTCACTCATATCATAAGCAGTTAAAACATTTTAATTCAGTAAATTACTTCATAGCGCAGTGCGTTATGCTTTACGCAGTTGAACAAAAATAATTTTTTGACATTCGGTAAGATATTTTATTTTATTTTTTTTTACCGCGACTCCGCACAATTACATTTGAGCAACATCAAAACAGTGTCTAATATCATAGTTGAGTTTATTGCCCTAGAAATTGGTATATAAATTTAGTAATAGCTGGTGTAGAGTTATAATGTTGCGTGAATTATAAGGCCACTAACAGCTTATAGATTATACACCGGACAGCGGTAAATAAGTCCTTAATCCGGTACAACTAGGAATGTAGACTCGGAAAATGTTAAATCCTCTCATATTTACAAAGCTAGCCATCACCGCCTTTTGCCGTCACAACATTTTCAAACTTTTCGTTACAGTGTGCATTTATTTTTAGTCTAATCGCCGTGACGTATTGTATAACAGCTAAGAACAATCTTTATTCGTAAATAAAATATGATAAACTGTTTCCGAGATAATTTTTGAGCGCCATAATGTATCAACTAAAGATATGTACACGTAGATAAACGGGTAATTTAATGTTGTTTAGTTTTCAATCAACTATTAGGCTCCATAGATTTAACGGTTTAGACATGTTTTTTTTTTTTTCCTATATTCATACTTGATCTTTATGTACATTAAACCCATACGACCATATGTGACAATACATTGATAAATAAAATGTAACAAAAAAAAGCTAAGAAACATAATTTACACATCGGGACAATCAACAGTTAAAGTATTCCATCGCACAACCATTAATATTTCTCTGACAATAAAGTAATGAAATATTTAATTTGTGTATCTCGGTACGAGCGTCATATACATAAGAACAAAATATTATAAATATAGAGGCGAAGTCCCTTTTTTTGAGTACAAGCAATACTATTGAAGGTTGTATTTACCAAACGACAAGCACATGGTCTCTACTTTTATCGCTAATCACCATTATTACTATTATTATTGTTGTTGATAATAAAAAGTACATTTGAATATTTTTTGCATTAATTATCAATGCATATAATAATAATTTTAGTTTAATCAGAATATTATACTACTCTTCACATTGTTGATATTTGCAAGACTTGGAAAGTTCAATAATTTAATTTTTAAAACTCTTAAATTGAGTTCATATAGAAAAATATATGTCAAGTTAAAAATAACTTAAATTAATTGAATTTAAGTTACTTTTTTTCACATAAAGTTAATTATGATACCTTTATTAAGCTTAAAAAATATCAAATATAATATAGGTTTCGATACTTAAAACAAATGTATGTTTTTGTATTTATTGCTACGCGTACTTTCATAACTAAATCAATTATGCAATCCAACAATATAGTTAAATTATTTTAATGTATTTTTTTACCTACACGTTTTCATCGACAGCTATTTTTTTTTTTTTCATTTTACTTTGGTAATACCGACTAAATTATAATAATCTAATTCAGGTTATAATTACGTAATAATCAAATTCAGGCTTTAAATACGTAATAATATTTTAAGTACTCGTTATTCGTAATACTTTCAGCACACAGGAAGTAATGCAAAAAAAAAAAAATAGTATGAAATATAACTTTTGACGACAACAGACAACTTTTGACAATAGACTCGCTTGAATTGTTTACAGCGTCACCACCGTTATTGTTGTAAATCTCATTCTATAAATGAAAATAATAATATGTATAACAAATAAATTGTAGTCAAAAATGAGTAATGAGTGTAAAAATATGTATTGGACACTGGGTAAATATAATATGTATTATAATTTATCTTTTCTCGATAATGATTACTTCTATGGACTTTTCTTTTAATCTTTAATATCTGTACATTATTATAAATCATTATATGTAACTTAAAATAACTTAGTACTATTCTGTATGTGAACAAGTACTGGGACCAACCGTTCCCCTACTAGCGTCGGTTCAAAACAAAAAAATAAATAAATACTATACAGTATATACTTGTTCATAAAACGTTTCACATGCTTACATAGATTCGTATTTTGTAAGGTGTTGAAACTATTAGGTACTTGTATTTATACACACTATTTTAATACTTATTGAAATGCAAGAACCGTGCGAAACAGTTTGACGGTCTATAATTATTAATCTGGACTACATTATTTAAAATATTTACGTAATAATACACAATTAAAAACAATATTTGATATTTTAGACAATTATTATTATATTTCTTACACAAAATGTTATTTTTAATCTATAGATTTTACATAAAGAAACAAAAATGACTTAATGGGACTAAAAAATAAATTAACTCGTTAAGTAAGAAATTAATTAAAAAAAAATATAGCTTGTTATGTAACTTAGTTAAAAGTAACTTAACTTTTTAACTTGACATTAAATTTGTATCTCGTTAATGCCCAGGATACTGTCCAGCCTTGAATACTTGGTTGACTAAATTTTACGAATTCCTTATTTAATACCGTGACTAATAACATTAAATATATTTTAGGACTGTTTTAAAATTCATTCTAATTAAATTAGCATACCGGATTATTGTTAACAATGTTATAATATGCTGACAAACGTAAATTATATGTAACGATTATCAAGGCATCAATGGCATTAAATGTAGGTATTTCATATGATCAACATTATAAAAGGTGATGAGCGATTAAATAAAAGATAAATTGCAATGTTATATTTGTCGCTATTGGCGAACACAACTTTCGTTAATGTCACCGAAGTTCATAAATTAAATGTCCCATTACTAAACGATCAGAGGAACACCAAAAACTTCTGTGATCAATTTCTTTAACTATCGATTGCTCCATAGTATATTAGTTTACACTATCTCCTTTAGTACCAAATTATTGTTTTGAATATTTTGTCTTTTGTCAGTCAATATGTCGTATATTTAACGAAGAAAAAATCACTCTGTTGCAAAACGTTCATAAGAGACGAATTAATTTAGTATTGTCTTTCAAGGCAGAAAGATACGTTTTTTGTTATGGTTTTTTTACCACAAACTTCTTGATTATACATTTTTTATGCATTTTTAGTGATAATTTACTAGCCTATTAGGCATTTTTAATATATTTAGTAAGATTTATTGAATAGAATTTTTCATACTGATCGTATACTTTTATTACCAAGTCTTACAACTTTTATTGCTCTTATTGCAAGGAAAAAATACTATTGTTAAACCATAAATGTAATTAATATAATAATTATTGCGTTTGACATTTTTTAATCGCTTGAATCAAATAATGAAATATTTATTGCAGTAGAAATTTTATAAATTTGATTTGGTCGAACACTTATACCCGCGGTCTCCTTTGACTCGAGCATCTGGTTACGCCTACGGTAAGATCAAAAATAAAATCAATCGACGTCAATAAAACGAAATTCCTCGAATTGAAAACGGTTCTTAAGATGAAAATCCACTGTGAGTAGGTATATTATTTGTATATTTTTTAGTGTATGCGAAAAACGAATATCGTAACAATGAACATAAACGTTTTTCAATATCATTATTATTACTGTTATGATTTTCGATTGCGCCGAGTAAGCCTAGTGTTTGCGTGTACGCATTATGTTTTATGTGGTTGGAGGCAAACCTTGTGAACAACACGTGTCAACGCAACGGGTCGCCTGCATATGCATATGTATGTGTGAGTGCAAGTGTGGGCATGTGCGTGTGTATGCGGTAAAAAGAGTTCGGAGAAAAAGTAGCTTTCCATTATATCGCAATATGGAACTCGATTGTGTGTGTGTGTGTGTGTGTGTGTGTGTGTGTGTGTGTGTGTCTGGCATGATACCTACATATCGACAAATCCGGTCAATTCGCAAGTATCGCCACCTTAGGCACACGTAATACATATTATATTATAGTCTAATGGTTCCCGCGAACGACTTCAATGCCCCCCGTCGCATTGTCGTTCCCGATGTGGGCTGACTGCCATCTATGAGGTTTTATTTATGTTATTTTCTCGTTTTCGATTTGAATATGATTACACGCGCGCGTGAACGCCCGACATAAATATTTCATACGCATAGGGTAGTTTTATCAATTAAATACTCATTTTCTCGGCAAATTCATGATGTCGAAACAAAAATTATAAATACCTAAATTGAGTGTAAAACGTATTTATTTATTTATTTTTACAGTAATATAGTTTTAACGGTTTTTTAATGGGCCCATACATTTTTTATCTCGTATTCAGAGGCGGAATATATTATTCCAACGAATGTCAGTATAGAAATATCAAACTGAAATGGTTTGATTATTTTAAAATATTCAAAGTTCAGACGATAATTATCTTGAGCGGAGTAGAACGACAGAGTTTCCAGTGAAATGACGTTCGTCCATTCTACTCATCAAAACTTTTAAGCACTTATAAATAATTAGCAACTGTTTCGATCTATATGCATATATTCGGGTAGAGATAGTTTTTTTTTTTTTTTTTTTTAAAAGCACATAAATCGGCTGAGATAATGAGTATTTAACGGCGAAAATAATTCGCGCTGTGTAACACGTGATATTATAAGTTTGTGTAAGTTAATTCGTAGCGTGCGTACGGTGAATAAATAGTGAGAGGTAGACGGTAAAAAATTATATATTTTCAAGCAAAAACTTTAATGACCTGTAAAAATGCGTAATTTAAGCGAATTAAATCCCGCTGGTCATACAACAGTCATAATACATGTATGTTTTTAAGATTTCAATCTTTATGGTACATTTTTTTATTCTCCCGTGACGACTAACCAATTACATTACGCGACTTACTTAATATCGGATCATAATTGCTTATACAATTTTATTAGGTATCGTTATGCCGAGATTTACGGATACGGTGTGTACATAATGTGTACAGTTGCCATGTTGAAAAGTGCAGAGTTCTTGTTGGGCAACTATATAAGTCTGTATATGTGTACGGATGTAATAGCCGTGTGTTTGCGGTCACATTCAATGCGAATCCAATCCCGTCGTTTTCGATCAGCAGATCTCATGTTACAGGCTTCAAGATTATCAATATCCAACATTGTTATCGCATGTAACTGAGTTCACGGTGTACTGCAGAGATAAGACTGAGAACACTTGACTTGTTTTTACATAATTATAGGTTGTATTACGGTCATTATAGAATATTGCTTCCACGGTCGAGAAAAAGTTTACTAATCGCAGGTTCCCACCGGCCGCTTAACGCGATTTGTTTACTAGTAAAAATGTACTCGTATTCTCGGTTCCCATACGTAAACCTAGGTGATTCGCATTTTGCTGGAGAAAATTCAAAGTGAAAACCATTAAGTGTCATCATTTTAGTGAACAGAATAAAAACTTTTTTCCGGTGAAAATTTGTGTTACGATTAGCGTACGGATATCGAAAAGTAGGTATAGAATGATTAATTAGTAAACATAGTAAATTAAAGATTTATTGGAAATAAATTATTGGAACAATACATACCGAGGAAAGCTACCTTAATCACAATGACAAGATTCAAACACAAAAATAGATTTTTTTGTAAATCAATAAAATTTTTATAATACCTAACCTAATCTGGGCAGTGACCAAATTGAACCATCAACTTTCAACTTTCAGTCTACTTTTTTTTGAGTACATTTTTCTAGCTCAGCTTAGTTATTTTATTTTAATAAAATTGTATTAAAAAATATAATACAATTGTTATAAGTCTTAACACATTTGAAAAAATCTGAGAACTAACTTAGTACTTATAACAAAATAATATACAATAAAGTAAGCTGATTTTTAAATTATGAGTGAAACGAGGAATGTATTTTTTAAGTAAAAACTTAACTTCGCATTTGAAAAATTACATTGATAATATCTTATTTTTCTTATATGTGCTTAGTTATATAAGATTATTTATTTATATTTATTTTGATATAATTATGTACTATTTTGATTCCGAGGGAAGCGACGAAATTTTTTACAACTGTACGTGAACTTACTATACTTTTTAAAAAACGAAGAATGCATTTCAACAGAATAATTTTTTTTATAACCTCCATTCCGATGATAAAAATTACAATGTGTTAAAATTTAAAACAATAAACAGCTGTACTTAAAATCTGCACTTTATCCTGAAACTAAGTGGACGATGGAGTGGACTTACATTGTTTCAAAATTATTGACTGAGTAGCTTTTATAAATTTGAATGGTTATTGGTTATAAATTATTTCTTACTTTTTAAAAACTGTTATTGAAAATGTAAATAATTTCCCAAAGTTAAATTAACTGTTTTAAATTATTTTTTTTTAACATATTGATATAAGTGCAATAATTTGATAAACGTTTGATTTGATTTATTTATTTATTTGCAAACAAACAATTAATCCACTTGAATATATAATAATAAAGATATCGTTTGCTCACCTTCTACAAACTGTGCTTGTATTGAAGGTGATGAGTTCTTAATATATAAATTTAAATCATAAACATAAATATAAATAGACTAAAACAGAAAAGAATAGATTAATACGAGAGGGAAATAATAATAAAAAAAAAAAATATAGTTACAATATAATAATAGCAGAGAATAAAAAAGTTATAATAATAGTAACAGATAGAAACAATGCATAGATTTCATAATTATGCGTTAGAATTTAGAGTAGTTTTAGTATGGCATAATTAAAATGATTACAATTATTGAAGATATTAATATTAATTTTTAAGTCTTTACAAAGAGTAATAGCAGTATTTAATGTATTTTTGAGACCAAAAGATGTATAACATCTAGGTATATTAATATTTACATTTTTCTTAAATTTAGTGTTAACATTATGGCTACATATTGGCACACAATTTCTATGTTTATATATATAAGTAATAATACATTTTTTTTAAACAGCTTCTCAAAATTAAATACATCTAATTCATTATATGCAGTATCAGTACTTGTGTAGTTAGACAACTTTAATATAAATTGTATTAATTTATTCATAGTTGTTTTTAGTTCTACTAAACGAGTATCATAAGCACAACCCCAAATCTTAATACCATAGATAATAATTGATTGAACGAGTGAGATGTATATTATTCTTAATTGTTTTTTTTTAAGTATAGATCTAAGATTACGAAAAATTTTAAAAAATTTACGACTTAATGATATTAAATGTGGTTTTTCCATTTTAAACGCGAATAAAAATATAATCCTAGATACTTTATACAACTAACATTTTCTAAACATACACACGCACAGTTTAGATCATTATTCGCTAAGCATAGTGTTGAGTGATCACAGATTTTTAAATTGTTCTGAATATCAATATTAGTTTACTAAACACAATGTATTTGGTTTTATATATATTTAACTCAAGAAGATTGTTGACAAGCCATGATTTAATAGCATTAAAATAACATTTGCTTTAATATATAGTTCCTCTATATTTTTAACATGGATGAGAATAACTGTGTCATCGGCAAAACACATCATTTCAGCTTCTGTATTAATATTAAGTAAACCATTTACAAATATAATAAAAAATATCGGGCCCTATACCCTATGGTACACCATGTTTGACTGACAAAGATTGACTTAAATTATTATTAATTCTAACTATTTGATGTCTATCACTTGGATATGAACTAATTAGCTTTTTTGCAATACCTCGGATTCCAGCATAATTTAATTTCTTAAGTAATTATGAATGATTAACACAATTAAATGCCTTATTAATATTTAGGAATAAACATAATACTTTGTTATTCTGATCAAGATGTTCATGTACAAATTGATTAAGGAAAAAATGGGCATCACTTGAAGGTTTTCCCTTTAGAAACCCAAATTGTTTATTAAAAAAAAAAGAGTTTTTGTTTTTAAATGATATAATTCTATATTTGATGCATTTTTCATTGATTTTTGACAAGCTTAATGATAGAGAGATTGGCCTATAATTACTACACAACAATTTATCTCCCTGTTTATAAATAGAAGTAGACATACATTTTCTTAAATAAGTTGGATATGTGCCAGAAGACATAGATAAATTAAATAATATCATAAGTGGTAGAGACAAACTATTAGCAGTATTTTTATGTATAAAGTTTGTAATTCTATAATCAACAAATGTAGAGTGGTCTTTAATTTTTTTTTTTGTATATTTTATTATTTCGTCACGGGTAATAGGAGTTAGAAAAGTTGAATCTTTTATATAACACTTAGAGTTTAGATTATCCCAGTTTTCTTTCTTAAAATTATTTTTTAGTATATCATTTTCAAATGCATTTCCTACATTAATAAAATATTTATTAAATTCGTTAGCAATATCTATACTATCTTTTAGTATGCAATCATTATTTTTAATCTCATTTGTAACTACATTTTTGCTTATTGGTTTACATGCAATCTCATTGGTAAGTTGCCGTATATTTTTTGGGTTGTATTTATATTTTTAAAAAAGGGCTTGATAATTTATTTTTTTGACTTTATTTATTAAATTAGTAAGTGAATTTCTATATTTTATATACTTCATTTTTAAATTAATATCAAATGCATATTGTTTTAATGGATATTGTTAATATTGTAAGCTAAGAATGGACATTTATACACTTTCGAGAACAATGTTTTGTACTAGTCAAATTTAACGAATACAATATATTAAATTGAAAATAAATATTAAGTAGTTGATATTACTTAACTTTATTTTGCTTAATAATATTGACGTTTAGTTATCTATAGTATTTGAAACATCAGTGTCATTTACTCGATGAAGTTAAAAATTATAATACTTATTATACGTCTTATAATATAGCCAATAAAATTTAAATCTGATTTATTAATTATATATTAATAACAAATTGTTTGAAAAAATATTGTTATACAATTAGAAAACTATTACAAAGAACTTAAGTATACGACTCTAGAAAAAACCTGAATCGGTTAAGTATTGAATATATTTTTGAGTATCCTTTTTATTACATACATGTCAAATATTTTTGGTTGTTCTTCGAGGAATGCTGCAGACAAACAACATTTAGAACAATAAACAATAAACAATATAACAATGTTTCCTCTTTCGTTAACATTAATTTAAAAAATCAGTAATTTTCTCTGTTCGATCTTTTAGCTCTATTTATTTTCAAAACAAGGTCGAACGAAAATCACACTTCTTACAGTCTTCATTTCAACATCCATACCAATACCTGTATGTATCCTTGAGCTATTTATAGCTTAGTATCAATTTCATATTTCATCGTTCAGTTTTCTTTTTTATCCTTCAAAAGGTGCAATGTCATCTGCTTGAATGAAAATCTACTGAATATTATTTTAGTTGTCTGTAAATATTGTTTGTTTATCGATTTTAACTTCTTCATTGTATACATTATTTTAAATCTTCAAACTACAAACCACCCCTAAGCGTCCGTTAAAACATTCTTTTTTTTTATTATTCTCAGTAAAATATTTTCGTTTAATTAATATTTATCGATTAATGGCACAATATTCAGCTGATGTTTGGTTAAAATGAGAGTACATAGTATACATAGTATACGCGTGTCCGATGTCTGACAGCCACTTATGATTGACGTCGATGGTGACAATACGGTTATATTGAAATGTGTATTATCTAAAATAAAATAAAAAATTATTTGGTTTTTTATCCAAATTATTTATTAAATTAAATTATTATTTTTTTCAACCTAATCTTATAAGTTTTACTAATACTAACACAATAATTTCAAAATTATTAAGACTCCGGTAATTGCATTTCAGATAGAAAAAAAACGGAGATTTCTCATTTGATAAAGCAGTTATTTTATCAGTGACTTAAAAAAAAAATGTATATGTATTAAAAAAAAATGGTTGATTATTTTTTAAACGTTGAAGTTTGCGTTTGGATAGATCACTGGCTTAGATGAACAACGGACAGAATAGTTTAACTAATGTGTGTATTTTGTTTATCATATTAAAGTTTAAATTCATTTATAATATTCAATAACATTAAAATCGTTTTTAAAGTTATTGAATATTTTAATAATGAATTATTAAAACTTGTTTAGACATACAAAAAGAAAATTAAAAACCACTCGTATAATTAAAAAACAAAACAAAACTCAAGACTTATGAATAACCAATAATATTTAACGATAAGTGCTTAATTTTATTTTTCTTATATTGAATATGTATTTAACTAGACTTATACAATTTCACTTTTTTTTTACGTACTAGTTCGGAATACACAAATTAACGGTTTTATGACCAACAACTTCCAGTCAATATTTTAATTATATTACACATAAAGTATTATATAAGATGTAACGTATCAATCCAAGCGCTTGCATTTGTTTTAATATTTCGAACATAAATGGTTGTATACTTAAATTATTGATTCATTAAATTATAATTTATAAATATATAAATTATAATTAAATTAAATGTTATATCATATAAATGATCAATACAGCCATACTATTTGACAATATTAAAAATTTAGCACTTGATAAATTATGCATTAAATTTTAGATTCTAAACGGAGTGATGAAAAACTCTTGAAAATATAATACAAGGTTTATAATAAGTTAAACTTATCGTAACTAAAAAATATCGGTGATCGGTTTACTCAAATTTTTTTTATGAGCCCTTAATGCTCAAATTTGTATAAAATGTGTAAAAATCATGATAATTTGCAAGTTATTTTGTAGATAAAAATTCATAAAATTTTTTCTGTTCATACTTAAAGTTCAAAATTTTAACACTATGTTGTCCATAAGCTAATCTTCAAAAATATTTAAAACAAATTCTACCAAACTTAAAAGAAAAAATTGTTTTATGACTGAAATTTAAATTTGTACGAAATTGCATACTATTGCATTATATTTCAATTTTTTTTTTTTTTATAAATCACGGCTATAGAAACTATATCTATATCTTTAGCCGTGTTATCAATACACCTATGGTATATATACATATACATTGTATATATCTGTGTTGTTAACAGTGTTTCAAAAACCAAACATAACCTAAAAAAAATGTATATATACTATATGTTAATATAAGGTATTATTCTAATAACTATATGCATTATTTTTAAATAATTTAACTATGATATCTATCATTGCATTCAAATTTAACAAATCCATTGTAATAATGACCTATATTATAAACGAGGTGCATTCCACCCCAACTGTACAGCAGAGCGAGGCCCATCCGGTTCTTTTTTTTTTTTCTATGATCATCATAAATTAACAATATAAAGATATTTACTTATATCTTATATTTACCTATATATACTTATCTAAATTATATTAATAGGAGAACAGGAGAATAGAACAAAGTATGAGTGTCGCGGAAATTAGAATGCTTAGATGGTTGAGTGGAGTGACAAGAGAAGATAGAATAAGGAATGAATACGTGAGAGGTAGTGTTGGTGTAGCGCCAATTGTGGACAAGATGAGAGAAAATAGGCTGAGATGGTTTGGGCATGTGATGAGGCGAGAGGAAACGAATGCAGTAAGAGTGGTTATGAAGATGGACGTTGAAGGGAAAAGAGGAAGAGGAAGACCAAAAAAGAGATGGTTGGAGACTTTGGAGAATGACATAAGGGCTGTCGGTGTGTGCAGAGGAGATATGATTGACCGAGTAAAGTGGAGGTGTAGGACAAGGGTGGCCGACCCCAAATAGTTGGGAGGAAGGCGAAGTAGAAGAAGAAGAAGAAGAAGACTTATCTAAATTATATATTTAGTTTAAATTATTTTGGAAAGAAAAAAAGTTTAAATAATGATTTCGAAGCAAATATTACCAAAATTAAAAACACATTAATAAATATTTATCATTCTTGGAATTTTCGAAAACGATAAATCCACGTGAAACTACGTCTTGTATACGCGCTGCAGTCACCGATCGGTATATAAATAATGAACATTGTTTAATATTATTTGTCATTGGCTATACTATACATACTGTCTCCGCAACGGCGTGCAGGTGTACGTAAATCAATGTAAACTTTAAGATCCACTTTCTCATCACTTAGTTTCAATGAATTAGATTCGTGAAAGTGAAAGTCGTCACAATCAAATTGAGAATCTCAAATACCCTGCTGTATGTCAACTTCAATTCGGTTAGTCGTATTTTATTATTTGTAAGTGTTTTATGTTGATCGCCATTACACCGGGTCGTCGCGTACAATAATAATAATAATCACAATGGTCATATAAAAATCGATTACGTTTTCTATCGGTATATGTACCAGGACTAGTGAATAAGCGCGTTTAGCATATTTATCGATTTTCAGCGTCGCATCATGCCGCGATATAATTATTTGAAAGTGACCCGTCTACAGCTTTATAAGACCGTACGAGGTACTGGAAATAAAAAAACATTTATATTAACGATGCGACAGTCGGTCGTAATAAATCAGAACGATGAGTATCATAAACAGCTTAACGTTAACAAATTATTACCGAACCGAATATTGGTCTGTCAAATAAAATATCAGTTTTATGTTAATATATATATATATATATAAATGTACACCACGCACAAACAGTGGAACGCCGATTATCCGAACGTCCAATTATTCGGACGAGAATCGGACAATAAAAAAAAAATTGTCTTTTAATAACTCGTAAATTGTATTTCCAAATCGTAGATTAGATATCCATCGTTTTATTACATAAGTATTTATGTACATATGTAATAAAACGATGGATATCTAATATAAGTATTTATGTACATATATTTATATATTTATATGTACATATTTTATGAATGTTTATATAAACATCAAAATATATATACATGTATGTGTACTCGTATAGATAAAAATGATTTCTTACAATAATTGTACGATGATTGTTATTTACCATAATTATTATTCTTTTAGTTAGTTTATTTAGTTTATTCCTTTTTTAGTTATATATTATAACAAAATAATATGTTTATGGTTACGAATTTCAAATTATATTCTTATAAACAATAAATATATACAATATATTCATACAAATATGCAATTTTTGTGTCATATGTGTAGGTGTACACGCAAGAGGTGTCAAATAGTCCTGGGCACGCCTCAAAAATAAACGGTGCCCTAAACTTTAAGTCTAAAAGTAAGGGATCCGTATCTTAACTGATGTTGTTCAAATTAAATATAATTTCTTCTAAAATATTTGGTAAAAAATAAATTATGTTTTGTAATAAAAAAA
The DNA here is from genome assembly GCA_034509805.1 of Sipha maydis. Taxonomy (NCBI): domain Eukaryota; kingdom Metazoa; phylum Arthropoda; class Insecta; order Hemiptera; family Aphididae; genus Sipha; species Sipha maydis. Next base: position 61,232 of record JASXSY010000306.1, read on the forward strand.
TGAAAACCAACTTTTTTTAATTTTCCTGAAAAAAATTATTATAATAATGTGACAGCTACAGTGGACTATAAAAGTACCAATCATAAATAATTGAAGCTTTGATATCTAAGAAAAATGAACGAATATCTATGAAAAATATATTTATTAAGGAAAATATATTTTTCAAATCTTTGAAAAAAAAAAATCATATTTTTAAATCTGTTTTTGAACGGAATGCAGTTGTACTATCGTCTTTTTTTTCATTTTTTTTTCTATTTTTTAATTTTTTTTTGATTCAAGTGCAATCCGAAATTATTAAAAAATTGGTACAGTTTATGATAGTATAATATTTAATAAATTATAATGTATAAACAATTAAATAAACATACTTAACTTCAACTTTTTTATTTAATATTATGGTATATTAGTCCCAATGATAATATTTATTAAGGAAAACATTATCATTGGGACTAATATACCATAATATTAAATAAAAAAGTTGAAGTTAAGTATGTTTATTTAATTGTTTATACATTATAATTTATTAAATATTATACTATCATAAACTGTACCAATTTTTTAATAATTTCGGATTGCACTTGAATCAAAAAAAAATTAAAAAATAGAAAAAAAAAATGAAAAAAAAGACGATAGTACAACTGCATTCCGTTCAAAAACAGATTTTCAAAAGTCGTACTCGATTCAAAGAAAATGTATATCAACATTTTTGAATTAGTTGCATTTCGATCATTTCTTGTATTTGACCCGAATACAATTGGACCATTTCAATTTAAGTATAAGTCGACTGTTTTCAATTTTTCCGAAATCAATCGTCACTTGTTTGATTTTTGCCGTTTGAAACAACGTTCTTGTTTACTCGTGTATAATTATTTACCCATCTGCTCAACGTTCAATCACATTTTATTTTTTATTTTTAACTGCACGATCCAACTCATTTTTTATAGGTACAAATGATAATTCCATCGAATATTATTATTACAATATTTCATATGATGTTGAAAAAAGTCATAGTTGGCCAGCGTTAAGAATCGTTCCGAAAAGTTGCTGAAAAATGTATTTATATGATAAAAGTTTTGTTATATACACCTCAAAACGTACATTATTGTTTTGTCTTACGCGAAATACCGGAGTATTTATTGCATTTAGTGTTCAACTGGTCCGTTTGGAATAAAGAATTATAATTCATTGCTAAACTCATTTACCAAATGGGTATTGTACAACTGATCTCCCGTTAATGGCAGATATCCAACGGATTTAGTATTGAGTAGAGACTTGATGTCTAGGATGTCTTTATTATTGTCTTGTGTTAAGATATACATTTGTTTTTATTTTTGGCGTTGTATATGTGTTTGACTGAGTGTCCCAACTCAGCCAAGGCACTGACAATGTTGTTACATAATGTGGAAAAGTGTAAGTTTCTAATAACAGCCCTGTATGTGCGAAGGTGACGGGGGTGTATGAATGAAAACTAGCATTAGTTTCGTGTAAGTAGTCTATGATTTTATTGAAGTTTAGGGGACCAGTTGGTTGCACGATGCGGTGTGACGGCGTTGACCTACAGGTAAAGTCATTTGAATTGGTGATGTTTGTTAGGAGCTTATTGAAAGCAAAGAAGTTGACAATATTTTTGATATAGATAGGCGGAGCTAAAGGCCCCATGTCTCGTTCAGTGTGAGGCTGGTTCACAGGATCATCCTTGAGGTTGGTTGAAGACGAAGTAGGAGCTTTGTTGTAAAGAACTACTGGTCTGAAAGAAATTCTCCCAGTAAATCCGAGAATTTTATAGATCACTTGGATAATAATGTAAAATGGTGTTATACGATAAAATATTGAAAATAAAAATTACTATTTTCTCGAATTGTAGGTCAATTACAGAATAAATCATTATGAAAACCGAAGCGTAAGTAAGAAAATATACGCAATGATTTTTTCAAAAAATTAATTTGAATATTGAAATAGTTATTAGAAATAATTTTAACGAATTCAAAATTATTATTGATCCGTTAATAATATTTTGAGTTCTATATAACTATATGGAGTGTGAGTGTGTTTGTATTATATCCATAGTTAAATTGTATAATTTATATTCGACACGAAAACGAACACATAAACGGATCAAGAAAACATTCAATAAAAAACATACGAGAAATAGAAAAGAAAATAAAGATAATATTTTAAATTTATTAATACAATCGATATTATTGCAACCAAGTTTAAAAAACACTTATATCAAGCATTGAAGTTACATTAAAATTCATAGTATAATGAAATTCATGTACTTATATTACATATTATAACCATATGAGTTACTACAAATTACTTTTACATAAATTTTAGAATGATTGATAAAACATAACGTTAAGTAAAATACCAAAAACTGTTTTTAAACTATTAAGGTTAATAAAACAGAGTACGATTTCAGCGAAAGCAATACAACATACATTGTGAATAACCATTTTCCGCGAAGGTCAGATAAATTTTTGAAAAATTATTTCTAACAATAAGTTTATGCAATAATAATGATTGGAATATTTATTGTGTGATCTATAATTATTTTGGTACTAATAAAAACATAAAGTAAAACGCTAAAATCAATTTTTTATTTATATTGTATACGCACATTACACGTTTAAAATTAATTCAAGTTTATATTTTACTATAATGGGTTAGCAGTCTTGCAAAAACTACATTGAAAACTTTTCTTTTTTTTAATAAATTTACAAAAAATGCATTTCATATTGTTTGAAACACAATCTATTCAAATGTCACTAAAACTAGTATTTTGAAATAAACATACAATTGTATTTTTTACATGTATGCAACTCGCATCGAAAGTTCCAATAATATATTGTTGAAATAATGGTACAATAATTTATTGCGCAGTGGGAAGTACTCAACAAGTATTATATGCAAATATACAGTACGTAATGTAAAATTTATTTTTTTTTTTAATAAAATTTAACGTTAACTATTAATCAATTCCTATCTATAAATATAATATTTTATTGTAAATAATAGATAAATAAAAATTAAATAAATATATAATGAGCTCTGAACTAGCTATATTTTATGGAACATTTTTAAAATTAATGAACTCGAATTAAACTATTTTTTATTTTTGTTAATTTTGAATTTTTTCTCCTAACATATAGATCATAAATTATATGTAGTGTTTGAAATGTCATGAAATAAACCTATAGAATTTATTTTGATTTGTAACTACTTTTTTTCGTTTTTTCTGTCAACTGCCCCGAATATTTCTAACGATGGTATAAGTAATACAAATCATTTCTGACGTTTTCCTATGTTTTTTTTTTTTTTTTTTTTACGAACTCGTTAAATATTTGAATAACGGCTTGTACTATTTAGTAGATTGTGCTTACTTTCTTACTAAAGCATACACGGGATCGTATTCTAAATGTGACGATTTGTCATTGCTTAAAATTAACAATAATAATAGAACAACGTATAATATTAATTACTACGAAGATGCGGCCAATGCAAGATGAGTCTTCTATCCAGTTTTCTATCTTATAATTTATGTTTACAAAATAAAAATATTTCATAACCGTTCTCTGGAAATAACTAAGGTAATTCTTCACTTTTTAACAGATAAATATGTATAATTTAAATTATTGTTTGTAACGAGCCTGTATTTAAATAGTTACAAATTTATTTTTATTACATAGTACGCAGTTTTACATAGTACGCAGATTATAACAATATAAAAAGGTACCGTGAATAAAGTTACTCCAAGACGATATTTATGTTAATTCAATATGCAAACATAATTCGGTCGAATGTATTGAAATATTATTTGATATGGAACAAAAGCGATATTTTAAAATAGCCGATAAATCTTTGATATCTATGGCGTTTATCCTTCGTAATTTTGCTCTTCGAATAGGACTCTAACTAACCGAACCTAATAGAAATGGTAATATATGAAATACGCACTGGGGTGAGATTGTAGAACATAATACTTAAAAGAACCTTGTGTGATGTTTCCTAAGGGTGTTCGTGTTATTTTTTGATTGTATTGTTTGTAAAAACTAGAAAGTAATGATAAATCGTCGCATTCAAAGAACAAGTCATGACGAAGGCCAATGTAGTTAATTTATAATATTTATATATAATAAGATAATATATATAACTACGTATTATTTTTAAACTGTAAAACTATAAAAATTCAATAAAAAAAATAAAATATTACTTACAAAAATATACCGAACATCTTAGTTAGCATAAAAGTATTTACAGGCAAAAATAAAAACCATTAAAAACTAATAAATTCGAAGATACCAACGTTCTTTGATTTTCTTAAATTTAAAACAAACAAGAATAAACGGTTGAACATACCTAATGAAGAATATTATTATAAAATGGATCAATAGTTATGTCAATAAAATAACCATTTATGCATAAAAAAACTTCACATATAGGGCCGCAATATGTAAATGGAACAGGTTGGTGGTTTAATAGGTTGGCGAAATCAATTTGGGTATTAAAAAGTCCATTGTTTGTTAATGAAATCGCTTTATTTTTCCAGAGAGGAAAACACGAATGATACGTGCAATTTTCTAGTAGAGTCCAGACCCATTACGGTCCATATCAGAAGTGTAAAGTGATTTAAAACCGTAAATAAAAAAACCGATGAACATATTTGTTGTTGAACACTATAAGTTTACTTGTACATCTTGCACACAATTCTCAATGCGTAACAATACTACAAACTTGCATTGGAATCATAATAAAGTGATGCCTTTTTTTCTTAATAATTTGAAATAATTTATTTTTGAATAATTTAGTATCAAATTTTATTCTTGAAAATAATTTGACCATATAAAATAGATTGTAATTGTTAGAAAAAATACTTTTAGTTCGATCACTTCTCGTAATCGAAGCCGTTTAAGTTTAAGCAACGAATTTGTAACAAAAAATTAAGCTATACAAAGTTATGGGCGTACACAACATATTATTATACTTAGTTCTTAAAAGCAACATAATACTGTAATACGTATTAATTGACATTTCTAGAACGACTTGTAGATTAATGATTAATAGCTATATGTACTCAGTGACAAGACCAATGTTCGTTTTGGTTGAAAAAAATTCAATAAATTGTTTATATGTATACGTTTGTATGTATGTATATGTATTTATATGTATATACGAAGATGTACATGTAACTGCATACATCACATGAATAATTTATTTATGAAAGGTAATAAATCATAAGCTTGTTGATACTTACATTTTTTTTTTTTTTTTTTTTTTTTTTAAATAAGTATAATCTGTGACAATAGTTTACCATTGTTTACTTTTGAAAGGAGTAAAATCGTACGATAGTTTACTTTATTGTGATATTTTAAAAATTTCATATATTTATGAATAGTATTAAGTAATTCACTCCATTCATTAATAAATAAAAAATGTTGCCGATCGGACATTTAATATTAACTAGGTAATAATATTTTCAACATATTGTTGTATTGAAATATTAATTAATATTCTTTTTATAATTTAAATTTTTAATAATAACTAATAATAATTTTAGTTGCTATGTTTTAAAATAAATTAGAGTATACTAATACTGCAGTATAATAAATAAATAATAAAAACCAAACGCTATGCTGTAAATAATCTCGTTTATGATTTAGTGATTCTGTTATTGAAAAGTGTTTTTTACGAAAAGAATCAAAATCGTTAAGTTTAAAATTTTACTATCAGTAAAATAATTGATTTGAAAAATGGGTAAAAATAATTATAGTTCATAAGAATTACAAACATTTTTAAATAATTTATTTCCAAGTAAAACTGTACGTGCAAAGCAGTTATTTTTTACTTCTCTAAAATTTAACTAACTACTCGGGCTAAGCCTCTTTCATAAATAAATTCTGGTTCAACATAATGTCACGGAATACGTTTAAAAAATCAATCGCATTAATAAATTTCTTCTGCAGAAGGAAATCCGTAGTCTTAGCCAACGCCGAGGTGTTTTGGCAAACAATATTCGACCAAAGAACAGTTTTTGTTTAAATTATTCTTGCGGAGTTCGTATGGTAAAATACATTTTCTGTACAAGGTGCAGTAGCGTTGCATTAATACATCATGTTGATTGGCTTCAAATGAAAAAGCAATTGTATTTGAAGTTATCGAGTTACATCATTTTTTTTTAAAAACAGATATGCAATTGGATTTTGTAACATAGTTGTAGTGCTATACCAGTGTTATATAGTAGGTACTATGACATTTAATATGTGGATTCGTGTTTGTGCACAATATTTAATTGCAAATTATCCAATTTAGTACCAACACGATACGCGTGATACGTGTGAACATATTTTATTTTTATTTTATTGATGTACAATTGACAATGTACAGCTCGTTATGTAATAACATATTTATTAATATCATATCAGTTGAAAATACGATTTGATAATAACATAACATTATGAAAGCGTACAAACCGTAGACGTTAGTTTATTGGTTACAAGTTTAATATTTGACATAAGTGCGTTCAAATTGTAACGGAAAAAATGTACATCGATTGACTATTGTTTTATGATAATTCCGAACATGTTACGCTTTTGGATAACGATATACTCTCATAACTGTACGAAACAACATGATTTCTTAACAAGTAGATAAATAGGTTTTTCAAATTGAATGTTATTTCCATTATTTTTTACCACGAACCCACGTTATTCCTTGTTTTTTTCAATCAGACGATAATATAAATTATTTGCTAATACTTAACAAAATATCGAACAATAATCTTGTTTTGAATATATCGCATACAAAATGTAATAATTACGTATTTTGTATAACGAACTGTACTTTCGTTAAAGTTATTTAACTTACGAATTATCGTACAAACATAATTCAAAGGGGGGAGCCTCTGCTGCATAATCGCGGAACAGTGGGCGACAAATTTTTACGAATTCAGTATCGTTTAAATAAATCTTATTGAAACGATCGAACCACGGACAGTGTTATTCAAAAAGTCTTCGACTGTAACGCAACTTTCCATTACCGTTACTCAATATTACGATTACAGCGTCATATAATAATGATGCATGGATAGATATTTATAGAAAGTGAAAAGGGTGAACTAAAAGCCGCGCGGTCTGGACTTCTAGTCCGTTATAACATTCACTGGAACAAACAGACAAACGTCATTCGTGTGTTAAGTTAAAAACACCGCGTGTGCACGGCCGGACACGACCGCTGCGTTGCGATGGACATAGTGCGCGGACTGAGCTTGCGTTACGATGATGGTATGCGTTTAGGTCGAATTTCACATTTCTTCACAATTCGTGGTATGGAGTTGATTTAAAAAATAATTACTGTTATTTGAGCGTAATTCAAAACACAATCATATGATATAACGAAAATAGTGTGTAAAACAAACATACCCGGTTAAAGCAATCGGGATAATTACACTCGGGCGAGTATGTCATGCGTGTATAATACGTGTGCACGTTATCTCTAACACATGAAAGTAATACTTCAGTAGTACATAATGTATTGTTTAATTCGTTATGTTTTTAGAAATTACATAGAGAAAAAATAACAGAATAAGAGACGGTAGTAATAAAAAGCACACGACTGATTTCATCACGTGTCGACGGTGTTATATTATAATGTACAGTGTTGTTTTATCGTGGCGTTATGAGTAAAAACGCATCTAAAGTGATTGTAAAAAAAAAAAATAAATAAATACATAAAAAATGAAATCATTTTCAAACGTGTATTGAACATGTATGGTCGGAAAGCGGCAATAGTAGTAACGTCCTAAACAAACATTTTAATAAAACCTTTTGATATCTATACGATTATTCAGAATCGTTAACAACGGTTCACTTCCGTAGTTGGTAACACGTGCGGCGCGGTATCGTCTTCGCATCGTTTCCAGACGGACGCCTACAGCGGTACAGCGGCCACACGCGGACACTTGCCGCCCGGACGTGTGTGACGCAAATCGTTGCGGTGGACGGTCCTTCGCCGTGCACAGTGGCCGAGACTCCTCCGTCGACGGCCGCGATGCCTGCGCCCACGACCGGGGCCGGGCGCGTCTTCACGTTGGCGTTGGCCACGTCGGTCCCCGTCGCATAAACGGTCCTGCGGCCGGACTGGGCTCTCGAATGGTCCGGACGACTGGACGCCCGGCCGAACGGTGGCCGCGGGGTAGCGGTGACGGTGGGCAGCTATCCGACCGCCGACGTCGTCGCGGCCACGAACCCGCCGGCGATGCACCTTCGATGCGCGGGACCGTGACGGGCTAAAGCGGGAAAAGTACGATAAACGCGAAGAAAAAAAACTCCCCGAAGACGTCAAACCGGTTATGGAACCGGAACCTTTTCGGAATCGAACCGGAATTAATAAATTGTAAAGGTTCTTTAAGGTTTCGAAATTGCAAAAATTGTTTTATTCAACGTAACTTATTTGTTATTGCTGCTTTAATAATCCATTTTCGTAATGCTTACAACTAAACCATAAGAAATCCGCATTCTGGATAGGTACGTTTTTAAAATTATTACATTTACATTTATTACATTTGAAGTGTTTACTACATGTATGTTTACACTAAAATAATATTATTTGGAAGCGTCTTTCCTGGTATACACCATAATTGGAATGAATATTATATTATCATCGAAATAAAACGATGATAATAATAAAATATACTCATTGCCTGCTAGTGTATTATTATGGAAAACGATGCGTACGCGAAACGTTCCGTCAATCGAAAATAATGTCTTGGTGACAGTAATTTTCGATTTTACAACAGTACCAACGTGTTTTGTATATTCATATTTCATATAGGATTACGTTGATTGGTAGCAATACATTGTAAAAAAGTTTTTCGTTTACCACTGTCATATTATTATAAGGCACTTTGACGGGTGGACGATAGTTTATTATGGTCAAGGACCTATCTAGCATATATTTACGGTCGGAGCACTTTATAGGAGAAATTTAAATATTATTCAGTTATTTGATGCACTAAAAAATCAAACAACTATTACAATATGTACAAATGTTTGTACTATCAGTAACGTCGACAGTATATCGTTTGTTTTTTCGTAGAATAATAATCTTGTAATGTATGGTAAGAAAAGCTATTTATTTAAAGACTTTGATTAATTCTGAATGAAAGGAGAGGATTATGCAGTTAGTTATTATTTATTTTTATTTGTTTTAGTAAAATAAAAATTTGTTAATTGATTTTAAAACTAAAAATTGTTTGATTAAAAATAAACATGAACTAATTAATTTTCAATCAGAACTTCCACACTTGTACGTGTGTATACGAGTATGACAAAAGTATCAGCAAAAATAATTTAGTAAATTAGCGCCAGAGTTTGATTAATTTTTTTTTACGAGTAATTTCTAATTTTCCAAGTTTGTTTTTATTGATCAGTAATTCATATAATAATTATTACTCTATTTTATAGCATCATCTTTAAGTTACACATAACAATGTAATATGTATGATTTAAGATAAACGAAGACAATGAATGGATACCATATCCTCTTATAGTCAAATGAGTTTAATCATTCTACTAGATTATAAGTATAATACCACAGTATAAGTGTATTTCAAAAACTAAAATTAAAATATTTCTTTAAAATGTCTAATTTGATTAGAAATAGTTTGTGGAATGAAAAGTATAAAAAAAGGGTCTACTATAGCAAGTCTACTGATTATTAAGTTATTTAATGCATTGGCTAAACAATTTATTGAATCCATGAGATTTTTTTTTATTCACATAAATTATTATGATAAATAATTTTTATTTTATTTATATTAGATCGACTAAAACACTAGTATGAGTTAAATAGTATTTTCGTGTTTCTACTAAAAATCCAAATGTTATATAATAAACGTATTAATTGGGATGTGTTGAAATATGGATTATTTTTGACCATATTTATTACAAAATATTGCACAAAATAGAGCATCAGAATTTAAAATTGATTATGGACATGAATATAAAGTTTTACTAACATATATTGAAATTTTATTAGAAGCATTCAATATATTAACACTCAATCACACATTTTACGTTCCCCAAATACAAATCAGATTTATATCGATATCGAAGAGATCTGAGTAATTAATATAAGAAAGATCTTTTACTCACTGTAAAATTTGTAATGATTTAATAATATGTATCACTATGAAAATAATATAACGTTTGCAAATCAATATAACTTTCTCTCGGGGATCAAAATCTACAACAGTGACGCATAAATAAACGAATACATAAAAAGTTCCTTATAACGTGATGAGTGTTACGAAATAATATATCCTTATAGACGAATTGTCATTCGATTTAATTTCGAACACTCATAGTTTATACGTGATTTTATTATCCTCTGTTCAATTTGATCTTAAATTATGATACTTAAATTTCATATTAAAATCAAGCACGTCAAAAAATTTTAAATTTTTTATGATGTGTATACGCACATCAATATGGCAACCATTAGGTTTAATTTATTACATTTCCACTAATTCTAACTAAATTTTGAAAAGTATTGAGATGAGAAAATTAAATTAGCTTGTTCATTAGAAGATCGTAGAATAATGCAACTATGTTAAACAATCAACATTTCAATAAACTAATGTTATTTTAACGATCAAAATATATTATTGGTTTGAAGTTTAAATAAATATATGAATATTATTTTTTAGCGCATCTCGTATATTTCATACAAATTATTTATTCTTATTCAAATTATTGTTCGCTACTAAGTTCACAGTTTTTGAACGAAAAATTTGTCTAAATATGATCTCACAAGTTTTCTCGGAGAAAAATGAAATGTCATAAATTCAACTTTAGTATATTGATTTTTTTTTTTTTTTTTTTATATATATAGTTTTTTCGAATAAATATATTTAAGATTAAAAGAAGCAAACAGATTTTAGAAAAATCTACATTCGTTTTAGATACTATTTTAAATAAAAATAATATTAAAATTTTTACTATTATAATGACCTCGAGCAATTAGGAAGCAGGTCTTTAAAACGAACGTCAAATAAAATCTGTTTTGAAATATGCAATCAATAATGTATGATATATGGTATTATTAACACTATGTACAACTAAGACATAAAAATTTGCACTCGTTTGATTTAATATATGATGTGAGAATAACGAAGATGTAGAAGATAAGGAGATGAAAGCATATTATAGCATATATAGTGTCCACATTTGGTCATTTTAGGATTTATCCATACACTATTAATTAAAAACTTTCACCGATTTCATTTTCTACGAATTTAACAAACACTTTCATTACATTATTAAAACATGATCTACAAACATTGAAATCTTTTTCTGACCTTCGATATTTTCTTCGTCCATGAATCAAGCACTTATTCATCACAATGTTTTTCAAGCTATTTGCTGACCAACGCCCGTCTTATCGTTCTAATTAAATGTAATAAACACAATAATATGTGCATTTGGGTTTTTTTCTTTAGACTAAATTTTTATTAATTTTAAGCAACAAAAAAATTGTTACGCCATATAAAAGGTAATTACTTTTCGTTTAAACAGTTAATTGTCAATATTATATTGCACTTTTTCCTCGATCATTTTTATCTTGAGAATAAAATCTCCATATCGTCAAGCATAACGCACGCATACAACGCGCTTAACATAATCATCGCGTGGATAATAATATATTTACATTGCAATTTATTTTCATTAAACATACTCAAACAAGGATACATTTAATTACCATCATTATTAGTGCTCGTACTTCCTGAACGGCTGCTCGCATAGGTATAAATTAAGTATATCTCTGTTTGGATCGTTTAGCTCTATAAAACACCGATTTTGATTAGACCGTAATGTATTTGGTATTTTCGTATTTTCGTTTGCCGTGGTGATGCAATGCATTCTGTCTTATCGCATGCTTTAAGCTTCATTTAATACGTGTACTTTGCTATTAATTAATTTCTAACCACGTAACATAACTTAAGGAAGAAATAAAGTGTAAACCATAGTTTTCTGCTGCGGTAGATATATGTAAACAAATATGAATTCAAATTTTCTTTCAGTTAATATTATAACTAATCCCGCGATTAAGGTTCGGCTAAATATCTTATTATATTATATATAAATATATATTGAAATATAAATATAAAGTAATAACTTGCATATGTTACATAAAAATATAACATTATATTATAGATGTTATAAAGTATAGGGCTGGGATTTTAATAATTTTTGAAACGAATAAAATAAGATATGAAAATCAAATTTTTTTATTTGAAAAAACACCAAAAAATTTCTCGCAAATTTAATAATAATTAATAGCTAAATGTATTATATTGCCAAGAGTTTAAATTTGTCGATATAAAACAGGTCATGATATCATCTTCATTGGTAACGATTTCACATATATATTATATAAGTAAAAGAAAATGTATTTTCATAACTGATATGAATAAATAAGATTAAGTTCATCAAAATATGTTACACATAATTAAAGATAACAAATTAGTGATTACTGATTACGTAATACACATCCATCACGAACATTTCGGGATTATAAATGCTACGGAAGATTTCTCTAAAATTAAACGAAATACTGAACAATTTGAAAACGTCAAAGTAACGTAAAATAAAAATGACATTAAAATAATCAGTGTAAAACGAAACACATTTTGCACACATACTTATATAGGTAAACGATTTTTGTGTATGCAACGAAATACAAAAAAAAAAAATGGAAAATTCGTCCCAGCATTATAACATAATGTTATACTACGTCGTGTACAACATTACATGTACGTACACCATACGTGCACAGTACACGCCCGTTTTAACAAGGAAAACCAATAATGAGAACAGTTTTACTCCGCAGAAGCGCGTATTCGTCTTGCGGTCATCGGTATCCGTAACTACGACGAGTTGGCCGTAACATCATCGCATTTTAGCGGACTCCGGACATTCAAATCACATGTAATATTGTGTGTTTACGTCGGTGGACACATACGTTATTACTTTTTCATAACTATAAAATACATAATTCGTATCACCACTCCAGATCTACAGATTTCACCACCAACCGTGATAATAATCGTTTATATATCAAACGTTTCGTAATCGTCCGAGTCACGTATATAGGCCGTTATTTAATAATATTGTTGTTATGATTGTTATTATATATATATATATTACATTTGATAATAATAATACTAAAAGTGACCAACTAGTATTATTATTATCTAATTATTTATATCAGACGATATTGAACGTGCGCGGTGAATATTATACGTAGGTGGTATCATGAGGTATTCGTTGTAGCGGCTTTTCCGAACAACCGTCCGACGTCGGAACCACCACCATTGTCGCCGTGCTAGCAACGGAAGGGGTGGCCAAACAACGTTTTCCGCGATTAAATCTCCGATGAATATGACACAATATAATAATAGTAATACGACGCGTAGAGGCACACACGTCACGTCACATGCGTGCTGCAGTCGTATCACGACGAGACGAAAATCCTTGAAGTTAACACATTTATTTTAATACATTTTAGAAATACTCATAATAATAATGATATAGGAAATAATGTATGCATTTTATTATTATCGACAATAATATAATATTTAATGACAACAACAGCAGTAACAACAACAGTAATAGCAATTGCAGCAGTAATATAATTGTTTGTATAATGGATATTTGTCGTGGGTCAAGAAGTATGTAGAACGGGACTAGATGTGATGCAACACAATATGGTGCTATGCTCATTATTATTATTATTATTATTATTATTATTATTATTATGTATTTTCTCTTAGACACACGTGAAACCGCTAACCGACGCCCACTCTTAGACGCCTGTTTCCACTCGCAGACAGTTGCGTTTCCTATTTGCTCGATTTCGCATCACACGTTCGCACTACAAACGTTGACAGTGATGACATTTACTATTATTATTATTATTATTATGTAGTTCAACGCAATCAGTGTGCGACGAGATGTTTTCCGAGCAAGGACACAGTTCTAGTGTATATTTCAGACATTCTATCCTGAATTTGGGAGAATAGGGTAATGTACATTTCTGGGGACTATGTAGTATGCAGTGTGCCATTGGAGTAAATAATTAATAAATTAGTACAATTGAGGAGTATAAATGTTTCTTGGTGGGTGGGGGCGATCGATACATTTAGAATAACCTTGGAATAGATACAAAAAAACAATTAAAATTAATCGTAGTTATGGAAGACATTTTTCACTTGAACCCTCTTCTGATTATTCCATTACACCGATGAGCCGACGAAAAATAATCGGGATACCCACCCGCTGTGATCGTAGAGACTACAATAGATACATACTGTTATCCGTTAACGTGTTGGTTCTATTATGTGTATTTATAATGTTACAGCAATTCTGCGTAGTTCGTACTGAGCCACGAAGTAAGTGTTGAAAATGATGAGCCCACACCACTTACCACCCTCTCACCAACCTTACCTAACCGATGATACGCATATGATTCGTAAGTGGTACTACACGTGGAAAACCGTTTGGACAGTACGTGTCATTATTGATAATTACCAAATCACCATAACTACTCATGAATTATTTACACTGAAATTCAAAAGATTTATTATTTTGGATTGGCATGCGAAAATATTAACAATTGTAAGCGCGGGTAGTGGGATGTATACATGTTAAAAACCGCTCATAGTGTACTTAATTCAGATTTTTCAATATTTACGTAGCAGTTAATGTTTCTGCATAAAACAGAATATTATTTAAGTTAATGATAATATAGTCCAAATGAACCCGTTACAAATTAGTTAAATTTATAAACAATTTTCTGGTGAGTTGCTATGATTTCGAATGGGGATTCGGGGAGCTATATAAACGGTGAATGATATAACCATGCATCAAATATATTTTATTTGTTTAAAAGCACAATATATTATATATTTTTAATCTAAAAATGTGCACAGTTCAATTTACATTCAAAGTTTTGATTATTATTTGATTTAAGGCAATTTTTTATTTTACATAAACACTTAGATTGATCGATAATGTAGATTAGGTACCGCAATATTTAGTAATCATGGTATAAGAAAAACGCAGTTTGAGCCCAAAAGGTAAATTTGATTTATTTCGTTCTTAACATCAATGACTACCACCGATTAGACGATATACGTGTACAGCTTCAATTGTTTAATGTAATCACATACTGAAGTCTGTACAGAGAAAATTCAAAATCATAAACATAAGCGAAGTAATCTGCTGTAGTTTTCGAAAGAACACTTGGCGACTTCCGTATAGACACGAAGCAACAAACGTTACGTATTGATGTTAGTTTTATATAAGAATATACACACACACACACATATATATATATATTATTTACTATATACAGTGCAATGCTCTTCATGTAGGTATCTATGTATACGATGGTATTTTATTTCGCGTGGAAAAAAAAATTGTTAAATTGATTTTTTTCCTTTATTCTTCTTTAATCGAATTTCACATATTATTTCTTTCATACCGTTAATGACCTATCCGACATATTATTCCATCACGTAATCCGGTGCCTGACGAATCAATGTTTTATAACTATTTTTTATTTTCTTCTTAAATTTAATTTCGTTCGTTAAAAGTATCTAATTCACTGGTTTATTTTTATCAAATTGCGCAATACTAAGTCATTTCGACCGCTACTGTTCTTAATAGCTACACAATATTATACCATTGTTTAGTTCGCATTCTATATATTACTATAAATGTGTATTAGATGGTGTTATAATAACACCTATTCGTGTTGCACAAATCTATCGAATCTATGTTAATATGTGTACCTATTTATAAAACGTGTACTAACATTGCAATAATATTATTATGAATACATTAAGCCGAAAGCTCTAATGCTATAATTATATGTTATTATAGCATATCATTTCATATTTATACAATTAAATAGTTGTTCGCGAACCCTCTTGTCGATGTATTTAAATATCGAACTGCAGTTACTGATACGGCATAATTGTTGTTTTTATATACGATACAGGTAACTTGTATTAATTTAAAATGTATTTAATTTACTGTAGGTACACATTAATCGGATATATTTATACTTCGATAAAACTAACGTGGAAAATAAGCCGTTGTCATCGCAAAAAAAACGTATTTTAAAGCGCTTAATTGTGCAGCATTCATTGATCCGAATAATAGTGTTTATCGTTAGGCAAAATATATACAAAATGCTATGATATTTTACTGAATTTAAACGTAGATTTTGGAAATTCGACGTTATCTCCTCGTTTACAATAGATAATCGGTTTTAATTAATTTCGGAATATATTATAAGCATTGAAAAACGCTAGAAGTGCAGTGTACCTAGATATTAGCTTTAGGTATAATACTTAGTACGAGTATAAATGAATAAATAAAAAAAAAAAAAAAAATATTGTAAAATTATTAAATAAATTAAAAACAAATTATTAAATTATTAAATAAATTAAAAACAAATTATAAAATTATTCTAAAAAAAAAAAAAAAAATAATTTAAACTAAATGTTTTGTTTACGGCAAATATACATATTTACTTGTGTAATTCAAGATATTGATTGTTACTGCTGCTCACCGCCTTTCAAGACATAGAGATTAACAACAACGCTATTGTTGACTGTTGTTTTTACACAAATCATAACTACCTAATTATTAATGCAATCATAACTACACTCCTAGACGTTGCTTATTTTAATACCCATTAAAACGGTGAGACTTTTAATGGAAATTAATTTTTTCAATAAAAAATTTAAGTACTCCAGTTAATTTGATACTCTGGTCTTAAAAAAATTAGCTGAAATCTACATTATATAATTACCAACAACTATTGCAAGATTATTACACGTCAATATCGATAAAAATTTGCGCTGACGTACACTGTCAATAACATAACATAGTATCATAATATCAGTAATTGGTTCCGTAAACGCCACAATAGCTTTTTTATTTTCTTTCTAGAAACGCATGTTAAACACAAAATCCCACAAACATTGTATTAAAAATATTGAAATATTAGATTAAATTTTTAAATCGATTCTTAATTTAATACATTTTTAATATATCATTTATTTCAAATTTATAATAAAAATTAAACGACTTCATTATACCTTGCGCATATTTAAAAAATGTGTGCCAACGAGTAATTTGGAAATTAAGAAAACACATACTTTTAGTTTTTCTAATATACTTACTTAATTTCATAGCTGTAACTCCTAGAATATCGAAACCTCGGTTCATTACTCATTGAACCAATCTTAAAAGTAATATGAGTTACACCAGCTCTACAATGTTAACAATTATTTGTCCAAATATATAAAATGTTACTATCATATTATTAAAAACTGATAAAAATAAAATCTAATTTACCAAAATAATTGTATTAGTTACGTCTGTTTTTATATACATTTATCAAAATTATTTGGGTGAATGTTTTAATTAAAATCTTTCGTGTCATAAAGTCAATTAATAAACCCATTACCATGATTAAAATATGAAATATTACAACATCATCATACTTGTGACAAGTAAAAACGTATGATTTTAATGAGATGTTCTATATTTCAATTTGATTTAATTCAACATGTCACATTCTCTCTGATATACGATGAGCGCCTACTTTATTTCTTCAACCATCGAATGTCTATTTCAGAACCAGTTAAATTAATGATTTAAATTAATAGGTGATGTGTACTTGCTAATCTTTCGATATTCTCGATAGCCATGTGATTGTATGTCTTGCAATTTTTTGTAATGCAAATTATTCGTCGGAAAATACGCACTTGATTTTGTTTCAAGAAAAATTTAATATGTTAATGAATTCATCCGGCCGTATATCACGATCAATTGGCCAGATATATGGTGTTATCTCGGTCCCGTTTCATAGTTCAACGGATCACCATTGTGGACGGAGGATATTTCCTTGGATGTAATGAATGTAATGATCCCTTTAAATGGCAACAGAGTTGGAAAAGTTAACTAATATATTTTACCTGTCAAGATTAGTAAATCTTAAGAAATGTAAGCATGGTTTAAAGTTAAAAGTTTCTTCTCTTTTTTTATCAACTTGTAAAAGTAACAAGAAAAATAGAAAAAAAGCAACTTAACCTAGTTAAAAATAAGTTTCACTTGATTAACTTAACAAAATAATAATACGAGTATTTTGAACTTTATACACTATTATAAATATTTATCTAAAACTACATGAAGGTTATTTTTATTTCGATTGTAATTCAGGAATAATATATTTAGCACTTCCACAATTATGATTCTTGTTACTTTTATTTTAAATACATTAATTTTTACAGAAATATATATTGTTAAATTTTTAACGTTAAAATTTAAATTAGTTAATATATATTTTTATCGTGGTTTGACAGTTAATTAACTGAACGATGATTTCATGAACAAAAAAATTAAAAAATTAATTTATTAAGTTAGAAGTTACTTTTTTTTAAAAAAATTACCGTGCAAAGAAACTTTACTTTTATTTCATAAGGTTTACGAGTTGTACTACGTGTGCACTGGCGAAAAAAAGAAAATGGTTCATGATTGATTAGGCGAACAATTATAACGTATTATGATAATTATTCCTGGACAGAAGCGTTTCTAGTTTGTCCATAGAACACGTTTGATCGAACGTATTCACTTCCTTTCCGTGACCCTAAAACTTTCATTTATCAATGCCATCCGTTACGTCATTTACTTGAACGGATTAATTTACTTCCTCGTAAAATTATGTTTGTTACGAGCAATTATATTCCAAACATGCATATTTGTCTACTGCGTACTTTTGTCTTACATAATATGCCAAAGAATCTTCCATCAATTTAAAATGATCCAATAATTATGTTGAATCAAATAAATTCCCATTATTAGCTTAACGTAACATTTTTCTTGTGCAAAGAAATTATTATGTTAATAAGTATAATCATAGTTTTATACTATATTGTTCAAAGGAACCAAAACAACATACAAACATAAATATTTCTTTAAGTAAGTTATATTGTTTTCTTTTAGAGTTTAAATAATATAATAATATTCAAGTCCAATTTTAAACATTATTATCCTTAAACATACTTTTTTATTGTTGTTTTGATGTACTACAATTACCTATTTGTAATATTTTGCGCGCAGAATATTTGAATACATTATATTATAAATAAAAAAAATATCAGAAAATAATTTGAATTAAAAATGTTTAAAAATGTATTAGTTGATCAATACGACACTATTACGTAATGAAATAAAGTTGAACTGTTTGTAAAAAATGCGAAAATTAATGAATACGTACATTTTCTCTATCATACTCGATGAAATTAATTTCCTATAATAATAATATTATTTATTATATTATATGCTCGTAGGTATATTTCATTATTTTGTTACATTCGCCAATGTCTCAATCGTATTATCAAAATTATATGTCATATTATAATATACTGTATATTTATATATAGTACCTTAATAGATCTTTCAAAAAAATAATAATAGATGCCTCAAACATTTCTCCAAAAATTTGATTGATGAGAATATTATCAACGTTATTATTATCGTCTAAATTACTCGTATTGTTGTTGCGATCAAATATTATTGGTAATAGTCACGTATGTATAGATGTATACTCATAATATCTATATCAAGAATTATGCAAGATCAACTAAATCTTATTTACAAATTCAATCGGTTTAACGAACGTACTATTACTGTCACCATAAGCGTTATTAAATCAATCATAATCGAAAATCAAACTAGTTTGTCCTTTTAAGAGTGCTGGACTTTATTTACACATAAACACACCGTTTTTGAGCGATTTAAAGAAATGTGTTTGGTACCGTTTAGAAAGCGGCAGATGCTGTAAGTAATTTTTTTCCCACTCGTACTTGTATGTGTGTGTGTGTGTGTGTGTGTATGTATGTGCTATTGGACAGTCATCGCCATAGCTTCACGGGCTCGTCTTTACCTTATTTGTCTAAAATATATTCTGGTTCTCACGACCAATGGTTGTTTGTTATGCATACATGATTTATAAAGAGTGAAACAAATGAAACAAGAGTGCAAGACAAGATGGGTTCTCAGATTGGCATGATGAAATTGGAACACCGGCCGTTTCGAAACCAATCGATGGAAATAATGTAAATGACGAGTAATGTTCTGTGGATTCTACGACCAACAACGAGATCGTCGTGACTTGTTGACGATCGTTACAACTATAAAATATACCTGTACGATCAAAGGATTATTCCATGAACTTACGTGTATTGGGTATTTAATTTTGAAAATAGTAAGAAATATCTTATTGTTGCGAATTCTAACTAGTTATACTCTATATGTACTTACAAATCACAATATAGATTATTATTGCGTTAAAGAAGTAGTTTTTAAAATTTCCATCAATTTTCTAAGCCTGTAAATTAAATGATAATGTACAAAAACCATTAATAGATAATTTTTTTTGTTTCAGAAGTTAAGTTAGTTCTCTATAACATTTTTGTACCACTAATTATATTTAATCGTTAACTTTTAGTAAATTCAAACCACTGCGACTTATAAGATTTCAAATCTGAATATTTACAATCGTGCGGATTACAAATAAATGTTGATGAATAATAACAACGAATTTAAAAAAAAAATAAAAATCTTACTAATATCTGTTTTATAATATTTTCAATTCAATTTCTAAATAAATCCATTAAAATTGTTGAAGTAACAAATCATGACTATAAAAGAGTATTCGATTTGTATTTAAAATAATGTTTACAGTTTTCTTAAAAGCACGAAAAATAAAACACAGTTAAATACTTATTCTAACGTAATCCGTTACACGGCGAGTTGAACTTTGAGTCGATTTTCAAATGAGATAATTTATCACTGCTTTCCAGTGTCCAATTTAAGATAATAAATAACAATACTATACAATATTCAGCGAAGCGAGACAAATATCTAACAACACGCAGCAGTCTCTTTATTCTGTTCGTATATGTTTTTTTCTTTTCCTATTGATTTATATAACACACGACAAAAATATAGATAGGCGAATACACTATAGTAGTTTACACGTCGTGAGTATTCAATACAATTATTTATACGGTTTACAAAATGCGCATGATAATTATAATCAATAAAATTGTTAATTGGGAAACAAATCTCAGATCAATAATAATCGATAGATATTTGAATAATTTGTAAGCTATGTGTGTTTGTGTATGTGTGTGCGAGTATGTGTTAAGTGGATAGGACACTTGATATCCTGTTTCGTCGATCGAGTTGCAATTGCAATCCAAAGGTTAAGACCGAGAAGATATAATAACGTGTAACTTCAAATAATGTATATTGTGCAGGTATGCACAATGACGTAAAAATAATGTTTCAAAAATTCTGGTTAACATCCGTGATATTTTTGTTATAATATTTTATAAATATTTACAGTGTTTATTTTTTTTCCAGGTCCCAATGATTTGTTACACGTCAGTTATTCCAGTAAACTACAAACAGGTATAGATACCACTGTGGGTTAAGTTATTTGCTGTAACCCAGTGAAATATTTTTATTCGGATCCGCTGTGGCACGAGCGAACATAATAAAACAATAATCCACGAAACAATCCTTACTACGTCTTCACTACGTTTCAGCCCGTCATAACTAGATAAGTAACCATCATTTGTTGCCGCTGCCTTCTATACACCGGAATGGTTCGTGCATAGTAATATTTCTGTACTTGTATGTGCGCGTATTTACGTGTTTGTATTATATTCTAATTAATTTGTCTAAAATACCGTTTACGAAAGTGTTCGTCCACTTTCGCTTTGACATCGTGCAACATTGTAGACCGAAGAAAAACCGCACCATAAAACGTATCATTAATGATTTACTAGATTTATTTTACACGGTATAATTATTCTAATTTGTTTAATCAAACTCCACATACGTAATGTGTATAAAATGTAATTATGAAAACTTTTTAATATATTATTATTAATAATAGCAATCATAATTATAATTATAACCATTATAATGTCAAAATACCGCGCGCTTGGTTTCTATTCGACGAGAACAGATAAAATAATTTCTTCTAGTAAGTATGTGGTTTGTAAGTTTTGATCTATAAATCTCGATGCGATATACCAACAGTAATGTAACAATAACAGAACAGCGAGTAAAAATATTGGCGGTTTACGATGATAATTGTATACACGAATACGTAATACATAATATTGATGATAATGTTAAGCGATACATAGGTAATAAAAAAAATCGGTGAAAAGTTTTTGTAAAAAACCGATTATGCACGTGTACATAGTATTATAATGTATATTATCCATAGACCTATTAACTTGTTAGATATTAATAGTCTATGATATTAACACATTATTATATTCGTATCTATATCAAGCGGATTACTGCTGTTAATATCGTCGTGTTTCGAATCGTTTTTATGAAACGCGAGCGCACACAACGGTAGTAATAATTGTCGTTACACACCGAAACGCTAAAATCATTTTCGTAGGTGCGAACGCGTTAACGAGTACAGATTATTGTTGTGATGCAAATTTTTTAATATTCATGTAAAACTCGTACATATATTATGTTCTTGTACAGACGAGGAACGCACGGAAATCACGTGCGCCGTTCATTTCTCTTGCGGTTATTACGCGCAAAACTTAACGTATGTTTACTTACGGTTTGGAAAATTCTTCCACACGATTTTTATGTAAACTATACAGAACAATTATACAGTGTAACGTCGACTATGGTTTGAATGCAGCTAGAATTTAAAGAATATAATCTACATCGGAATAAACGATGTACTTTTTTAATAGGTAGGTATATATATACACGTGTACGATATAGTGAACCTCTTCCAGATACCGATTGATAGACACCTTAAATATGATAATATGTTTATCACGTACTCCGATTTTTCTCGACAATAACATAAGGCACAGTATTGTTGCGATATTTATGCATGCGCGATGAATAGAATAATCACACCGATAAGGAGATATTTTGTTTATCATTATTTTTATTAAAATGTTTATATCGACTCATAATTCGTCTAAATCGTTTTAATTCGTATATTAGACATTCACAAGAACCAAATATAGTATCAATTAATAACGCAAATTACCTTTAGAAATAAAGAAAAATATTCAAAAACTTAATAGTAATAATTTATGTCACCATATGAATAATAATTAAACAAAATGTGTGTTTGACCAACGTAGAATGTAAAACTTTAAGAAATAGAAAGAAAAGTTTTCCTGTATTTTAACTATGTAATTCTTTGTAAGATGACATTAAATTACTTTTAAATGACAAACCTATTATAATTAAACTATAAACAGTACAATCTAACTTAGAGATCACAGTTATTATACACAGTACGTATATATTTTTTAAATACTACTTATAGGTTTTTAATACGTAAAGAGACATATTTAATAAAAATAAATAAATTCCTCGTTTCATTGGGAATCTAAAAAAATTAACATCATAAAAATGATACGCAACACCTACAATAAATAAATAAATAAATAATAAAAGTAATTTTCAATATAAACAGTATTGTGAAAACCACTTAGAAAATTATGTATAAAAATAAATGTATTAAAAGCAATTTAAGGCATTTAGTACATTATTACTCAAGTATTTACTCACCCAATACTTCGAAAGAGTTTTATTTCATTCTTATATTATATTTTTAATGTCACTATTTCTTATTTATTTATATTTTCTATTACATCTATATAGTTTAATACTTTATTTTTACAGCTGTATTGCAGCTCATATTTTAATACAGCGTGTCGAAGTTAAATAATATCCGACAATTTTTATAGTACTTATTTTATACTCGTTTACCCGATCCGACGTGCAGATATATCGAAAACTTATGTGCATTCCAACACACCTTAGATGATAGCAGCAGTGGAACCACATATCATGGATTATTTATGCGTATAAATTATTATAATTATAATAAGTACTCGTATTTAAATATAAAAGACGTGAAGAAATCATATGTGATTTATGGATACCAAAAACCCGGTGATCTTGTGGTTTACTTAATGAAATAAACAATCGTGAAATTACCAAACGTGATTAAAATGTAGAACGACGTATGAGCATATCTAAACGTATTAATATTATTATTATTATTATTATTATTATTATCAATATTATTATAAATATATTATATTATATTAAATCGACTTATCCGAAGCTCGCGGTCGTGAAGGTCACAAGTCAAGGCCCATTGCTACTTTAACGCCGTAAATATTAAACACCAACAAATCACCGTTTAGTGTCCGTATATACGTATAAACGTACTATTAAACCGTAATTTTATTGCACTGATGATAAATATTTATACATGCATTAGTTATGCGAAAAGTATATTACCGCGAACATACCGCCGAACGATTCATAGCGCTGCACACTAAATCCCCCCGTCAATTTATGTGCCATTGACTTTATATTCAAAGTATAATTTATGTAACATAAATATTCCATCTAAAACATCTATTCGATATATTTTCGCGGGAAACCGAAAAATTTGATTTTTCATGTTTTATTATTCGCAAATATTTTTAGTACCATCCCCGTGTTTTCCCCGTGTTGTATTTACGTTTCCTCGAGTGCCTATGGTTTACGATTAATTCCGATTTTCAGAAACCTCACGATGAAGACCCGCAAACGTAATAAACGTACGTTTAATGGACGAATAAAAGGACCGCCGCGCCGCGTACCTGCACAGGTGTAGTGTGTAACGATCGTATCGCGCGTTGCACAGTAGTCTTACGATATTCGTACGAATACGCGTTCGGGACAAATCCAAAAAACTTATCAGTGCAAAACCTACGGCCGTAACGATTCGATTCGTGTAACATACATGTGAACATACGAGAATTTGTGTTACGACCCGATAATGAACCTAATGAGAGTTTCTAAGGCCATGCCGCGAGCACGTGTGTTCGCCTCGCAACCGCGTGATATAACGGCGCGTAGCACGTTGACCGTGTGCGTAAAATAATAATAATGAAAATTTGAAGACGAGCGCTGCGCGGTACACGGAGAAAAAAAAAAATTACAAAAAAAAATATTAATTATTATAGTTGTTACGGAATTGTAATTGAAGGGAATAAGACCGGGCGGAGGTGCTCGCGCGATGACGAAGAAATGGAAAGGCGAAGACTCGGTAAAGCCGAGGCGCTGCGTGGTCGTGGTGGTGGTTGAGGTGGTGGTGGTGGTGCTGGTGTTGAGGTCGTCGTTTAAAAGAGAGTAGTAGTCAATTATTCGCAGCCGACAAGAAATTCAGTCCATTCGCGAGCGTTGGTCCGACACGAGGACCCGCTGTCTTTCACCGAGAGTCGATCACACCACGGTTTCCGGCCCGCTGCCCCGCCGTCGCGGTTATCGTCTTCCGATCGTCTGCGGAGAGTACAGACAACCATTGTATCATTGTACTTCGTAACTGAAGTATTTTTTATTATTATTTTTTTTTTTTTTTTTGAACGCTGTGACGTTAGTTATAATAAAAAAAAAAATAAATAAAAAATACACGTAACATTTATGTACATTATATACGGTAAAATTATTTAAACAAACCAAGTGTCTCGCATTTATGACGTGCACGTCAACACGTTGATTGACGACCGCAGTGTTAGGTGTTTTTTTTTTCTTCCTTCATAATTTTTCTCGGGCGCGTTCCAAAATGAGCCATCATTACCACGTGTGGTGCTTGGTCCTGGTCGCCGCTACGCTATACTTCGCGTCGGCTCCCGTCCAATCGACCATCGTCTTGACGCACACAAATATGGAAAATTCAACCATGTACGCCGGCACCAGGGTCAAGAAACGAACAGGTAAAGTTAAAATCTAAATCGTGTATCACACGTGCTTATTTTTTTTTTTTTTTTTTTTTTAATGCGAATATTTTTAAACATAACGATTGAAAACAGCGTATTGTGTTCGTGGGAGAAAAATTCTGAAAATTAGGTACACATTACATTTTCACGGTGGAAGAACAGTGTTCGAAACACGTGCTATATTTCGTCGATAGAGTATTTAAAACCATTGTCACTGTTTATACGTGTTAACATTTTTTCCCTATTTTCATAAAACACTACGTCATACTTATAATTTTTCGAATTTTTTAGCCCAACCATCATCGTATATAAAACACATATTAGTAGTACCATTTATCCACTGTATATGGTACGTACGCAGTGAGTTTTCTCAATTTAGATATTTACCCGTTATACATAAATTAATTAGTATTAGAAAACTCGGTCCGTCTAATTTTATCTAGAAATCGTAAAAAAAAAATGTGAACACACTCGTTAAAGTCTCCGATTTATGCATTATTTTCAATGCATGTATTCATAAAATTATATTAAATTTTTCACAATATTTGTATTATGATACCAATATAGTATAATGATAGTATAGAAATTATTAATTTTTTAATCAATGCAACATACATAATAATAAAAAGTATTTGATTTTCTTCGGTGTGCGTATTTCAACGTCTAATAGTTTTCAATTGTCAAGGACGAACCATAATAATATGTATATATATATGAATGTTGTAGGTATTCGCGTTTAAACATATACATGAACCATTTCGTTGCGTATAGAATTTAAATAGAAACGTAAAGTGAAAACTCCAGACCTCCCGAATAATTTCAATATCCATCTCTTTTCTTATTTATTTATTTTTTTTACCGTTCAAGACGACACCGTAGATCGCGTAACATTGTAACTAATTTAAATGTACATGCGATCTTTTTTTTTTTATTAATTGTAAGGTCGGTGGGAATAACGTGCTATGTAACATATTTTCGAATTTAATTTCTTTTGTGGAAAAATGTAAGAATATTTTATAAAAATTACTTGAACATTTCATTAGTACAAATATGATATAATTTTGTTAAACCGTTCAACCGTTCAAATAATATTTATAAGAAATTATAATAGGTACATTCTTTGTAAATATTTGCTTCGACAGAATTTACGAATTACTACGTTATTCCCGTAGACTTTTCAATAGTATATCTCGATGCAACGTAGAAAAATGCGTGCCTACATCGTCCTCTTTGAGATGCCCACTAATAGAAATATGATATATCCAGATACTATCACGGCTTAAAATTGTGTGCAGCAAAAAGTAAAATATGTAGTCCGAAATTCCGAAGAAAGTAGCAAATCATTTTCTATTTTTATCGTAATATCACTAATATCTCTACACATTTTTTATTTATCCTTTCATATTTAAATATACAGATTTTTTTTCTAATACCTTATCAATATTTTAGCATTTTAATGAGAAAAAAAAATTTAGATTTCGAAGTAGGTGTATTGATTAACTGTGTAGGTACCACGTATACCATCAATTATATACGATTATACCTACAAGTATTGTGAAATCGATTTGTACTTAATAAAAATAAAAGTAAAACACTTTTCACCGCATCCATGTACTCATTGTATGTGACTGACTTCAAACGCTTATTTTAAATTTAGTACATGTAGCACGAAATATCAAAAATTTTAGGCCCCGGGTACTTATTTTATACTCCTGTTTATCGTTCGTTTTCCGCCCGCACTGCTATAATCATATTCTGTCAAGTCCAAACGACCCGCACGGATGATATATCGACGGCACTGATTCATCGACAGTGTCTGCGCAACAACGATGTTCGGCTCGGCCGTTGCGCGGTCGAGAAACATGCAAATCGGGACTGCACGCAAGTCACGAGCACAGGAAAGTACTTGAACGGCGTATGCGTTGCACATTACATTTTTCTGTCCCCCGTGTTCTCACAAACACTCGATATTTTCTTTCCATTCCGATTTGTTTCGATGCCGTTTGATGCCCTACCGGCCGCCCGCCGTCGGTCTCGCGCGTCTGGTCTCTCGACCTCTGGACTCCGAACGCCATTTCAATCGTGACTATCGCAACCTGCCCCACACCACTAGCAGCGGAATTCGCAAACGTACGCGTGCGCGTGTAGGTGTGTGGGTATGTTTTATACGCCGGGTCCTCTATATGCTTTTCCGTGTCACGGTCAGACGGTTAATATTGCAATCGTCTGTGTACATGAGGGTACCACCGCCAGTGATCCTTGGTGGTCGGATGGGGAACAGTGTAACAATTAGAAGAAAAAAATAATGCCACTATCGACATGGTTTGACCTAGACCCGAGGAATTGCCGATATCACGCGGCTTCGTGGAACGGGAAAAATTCTTACGTGCGCGTGCATTATAATATTAATGGGAGTAGGTGTAGTTCGTGGTGAGAGAAAAATAATATGAAAATTCGTTATCGCGGTCGGTGTACGCGTGTACGCAGTAGGCACAACCGCACGTCATGACGTTAATAATTGCCGATGCGACCATCAACGGCGATGGTCACAGACTTCACTACTCCTGCAGTTGTCCGGTGAAAATCGTCGATACGGGCATATAACGTTTCCTGCGGACCGATGTATAATAATAGCAGTACGGCTGCTACTGCAACTTGTTATTATTTTACGTAATTCGATAAACTATCGATGTATTGATCCGTCCCGTTGCAGTAGCAGAACGATGTATTAATAACATAGACCCGCTTTCTGAACCGCGGTACTCCAATGCAACGTGATGTATATATTTTCATTGAATAGAAAGTGAATTTCGACTATATGCGACCGAAGATTAAAATATTATGCACGTGCTCATTAAACGCGTGATGCAGTCGTGTATTACGATAATTGCACTCATTGTTACTGTACATATTTTACACGTATTTTATTAACAAGCACGTTAACAGAAATGTATTTGCGAGTGAGAGGATTCAAAATATTTGCTTCTTCCCGTTCAAAACTAGAACTCTGTGCAACAATAAATGATTTACTAACATTTAAGAATCTTTGCGTTTTTAATTACCTTTCAAATAAATAGTATTTTATTTTATATTTTTACAATAAACTATATAGGCTAACTATTTTAGGAGCAGATACGAAAATATTTGGGCGGAGGATAGTTTAGACTTCATAGACCCTCCTGGATACGTACGTAGGAAAATCCGATGCGAGTTACAGTCGATATTTACAAATAAGATCCACGTATAAGACGTACACGCCAGCTCGCATTATTGCCGTGCGTGATATTCAAATTTTGGATAATGCATTGCGATACGTAACATGCGTTAAACACGAAATACGTGTAGGTCCTTCGTTGATGTTATACTGCAGATGTGCGTGAATGGTGGGCGACTTTGAAAGGGAAAACGTCTCATAGCGGTATATACAACTGAACGGTGATCGTGGCCGGAAGGCGAACGAAAAAAACAATAAATAAATGAATAAAAATGAATAAATAAAAGAAGGCAAAACAATACCTGTGAAGTAATCGCGTGCCACAAACGTATAAAATTCGCGAGATTCGTGCACGTATAACGCGTACCAGACACTTTATGGCCCTTAATCGTCGTTAACCGTCAATTAGACACATGTCCGCCAACGAGTCATTATCCAATACCTATATTATTATACCGTACGCGTTCAGTATATTTATTGTGTTGAACAGCCGCGGTGCGTGATAATGTACCCATACATAATGTCTACGGTCTGCAGTTGCACTTTCAATGAATGAAACAAGATCGCAATATTATTGTACGTACTACGTACTCGTATACGCTTCGATATCCATCGTACGAACGGATTTGTGTTCTTTCAGCAGTTAAATTTAAATTGTTGACCGTCAGTCCATGTACGGATGTTTCTTATCATTGGTAAGAAAAACCGAAATCTAAATATACAATTTTATGTAAGAATATTATTGCGCGATTCGTCCGATGGCGAAATAATTAAAATACATTTTTCTTCTTTTCGATCGAAACGTGTATTTGAATATCTTATCTATTTACACTTTTGGGCGGTGCCGAAATACCCACGTTTTAGGACTGAGCAAAAGAAAACCACATACGTTGGTCATTGAAAATAAATTATTTGACTACTCAATCCAAATAAATATTAAATACATACAATAAGTATATCGTATATTATGAATGTAAATTTTTAATTTCACACGATACCCATATCGTATCTTTAGTATCATAAATTATTTAAGTTGATTGCAGTATAAATGTCGCATTCGCGGTAATATATCTAATCCAAACAACGTTATAACGTACGTGAATATAAAAATGAACACGAACTAAAATCGTATGACATTCACACACTATTTAAATTTACAATGTACTTATTCGCTGATTAGGATCAATACATTTGTTATGTCATTGCATCACGCCGTTTATAAATTTGTCATTCGTAATATTATCTTATAAGTATCGAACGATCATATTATCAGTGATATTGTAAACTATCGATTTTTTGTATGTATATAATATTTTTTAATAGAATTAGAACAAATACATTTTGTAAATCTACATTGTGAGCAGAAACAGTCACTTATGCAAATAGTGTATACAACACATGATTCTGATACAATTGCATATACTCAAATACTAATAGTACATAATGCATGGGTGTTATTTTTTCCAACACTTATTCATCTAATTATAGAATTACACAAATAATTATAATGTTGTTCTAGTTAAGCATATATTTAATATCCGTACAAATTGCATAACGGGCGTATTACAAACTGGAGTGATCATTCAGGTAAATAATCGTGTTCGATTTATAATGATTATACACAGTGATTGTGTTTAAACGATCATGGGTTTAAAGATAATACGAAAAAAATCGAAGACTCGCATGGTAATTTTGGTTTTTTATTCTTATTCAACATTTAATAGTATATAATAAACACCGATTGTAATCGTTTTGGACTTGGTACTCGCGTAATTGTCTTACCATGCGTTGAAGACACGGCTACTTTTCTTTTTCTTTTTGTTTCTATTATTTCTGGCCACAGTAGTCTCACATGCTATATATATATATATATATATATGTACTATATATACTCGTATATATGTATAATTATTTTATACGATTAAGTCATATAGACTCCTCGGAAACAGAATCGGAAAATAAAAATGTATGAAATATCGAATCACTTTCATTTTTTCATCATCACCGTTGTATTGTCAAATTTATATAATACATATAACCGTTGTTCCACGACGTCACAACGTAGTGGATCACCAACTGTGATGATGTGATTGAATACCCGTCATCGGAGGGAGGTGGGGAGCATAAGTAAAAAAATAATCTAATCCAACGTCGCACTATAACGCACATCGAATAGGTCGGTGTAAGTATAATACTACTACGTAACGTTTTCCCCTTCGAAGTCGAAGGTGAATTTATTATCCTTACCGACAACCCGAATATATAATATGCAGCGTTTACACAAGCACTTTAGTAACTTGTATTATAGTCACTCGCTGGCTTCGGGTCAAAGGTCTTGATGCTGCCGCCACTGCAGTTTGCCATGGACATCGAATATAATTATTTAGGGCAAGGATTTCGCATTAAAGCGTTGTTTACTCGTACATATGATCAAAAAACGTATTACTATTAACAATACGCATACAACACATGATGTACACTTAATACATGATAATACATATACAATGATGTACACGAATATGAACGCATGTACGTGTACGCGAAAATAAATACTGGAAATACTAAGATGCAAAATTATTCACTATTTTCGTGTTTTAAACTGTTGTAACGTATACAGTAATTCGAAAAAGACCCCACGCTTTTCGTAGCGTATATAGATGTGTGTGTGTGTGTGTGTGTGTATTTGTATGTTGCTTGTATATTTGTCACGTTGAGATGTGATTTTATATTCAGTATATTGAAGATAGGTAATCGGCGAAATTATAAAATGGGTTACATTGAAACGAGGTTGCCCTGCAATAATAGCGTAGAGAAATAAAATCAATTGTAATTTTCACACGATTAACTGCGGAACAACGAAATGGTGTGAAATATTGTGAAACGTTACTCCATCGCAGGTTTCGAGTGCATATATATACGTCTATATTTCGTTCTGTCGCCAATCTATAAATTACATTTTTCATTTTATAATTAATCCAAACATTTTCCTAACAATCAATATTGCCGCAATACACGTGGTCGTTAAATAATGACAACGATGGCGGCGATACTATTATCATATAATAATATTATAAATGTATTGTTTGTGTGGAGACTTTAATGGCTGGAATAAATATACATATATTTACGAGATATTGTACACGCGATTACATCGGACCAGTGAATACTTAAACGTTTAAACGCAGAAAATACTATAATTGTATTTAATAATAATTGCAATAAAAGAACGCGATTGATCATAATCATTATCACCTCGACTTACACATATGTTATAATCGTTTATACTCATTAACGCATTAACAATACCCATTAACGATGTTCAATCAATTATTTCGATTCAAATACATAATCGTTAAATTGTTTTTCTTGTCGACCGCTCATAACTGCTGTCGTTTATTTTTTTTGCTGAGCGGTTCATATTTAAATGATCGTTTTTCATGGAATTTTAGCAATCACAATATATCGACTATCCTTACCAGTGACCATTTTCAGGATACCTATAAACTGAGAGGATGGTAAACTCAAACAAAAAAAAATGTTATAATCTCCTAGACGAGTTTTATGAAATTTAAAATCAATTAAAAATAATAATGATTATAATACTCTATGTATAAAGATGTATATATAAATAAATGTATAAATATCAATCACATAGATATATATTATTTTATTCATTAAGTATACTACGTTATTGACAATGTTTTCAAAACGTATTTTCTTGATAACGTGAAATTTCTCCTTGTCCCAGTCAATTTCCCGGTCAAGTAAAAATATTACAGCAAGAGATTACTCCACATTTTTTACCATGGGTGCAAATCGTTATTCGTGAGGTAGTTTTCATTGGGCCATAAGTTGTACATATTATTGTGTTGAGTTGAACGGATCGATTGTGCTGCGAACCGAACAGCACGTGGCGCGATATGTAAAAACGATATTCACTTTTGTTTTCCGTTCAATCGGTTGTCGGTATACATATATATGTACTCTTTCGGCGCGTTTAAACGCGATTCGCCATGGATCCGCGGACGGACACATGATTGCGCGTATACGCGTTCTCGCGGAAAGTGTTTGTATTTTGATGTATGAGGAAAATAGTGATAATACGGAAAGTATACGGAATGTGTTACAATATGAGTTGTGGCGGTACATACGGATTTGTATGCCTTGAGCATTCCACGGCGAATTTTACGCGCGTAAAAACATATTGAGAAACGTTCGTAACATTTAGGTGCCAAAACGCTGTGTGTCGCTGAGCTACGATTTATTATATTATGTACGTCGATACGATACCGTTATTAAAATTATTATTATTGTTATTATTTTTATTATTATCGTGTTTTGCCCTTGTGATTCGATCGCAAAAAACCACTGTTAACGTTACTCGTTCATCATTTCCAAGAAGCGAACGCATATTTTTCTCCTACTAAATAGGACACTTCGTAAGTGTTCAGCAATCACTGTTAGAGTAGTGAATTTGTTCTACCCCTGTGCTCCCGTATAATTTTTGTTATTTAAATATATCATAGCTATTTTTAGTTGTTGTTTTTTAAACGTTAACTTCTTCCGAAAGTTGTATATTCAAATATACTTTAATGACAATAACCATTTTCTACGACTCACGCATGTTAAGAAACCAGTTTTGTTTAATCTTTCATAATTGATAAACTACACTACCTTTACCTATTTTGTGTTTGACATTGTAACGCAGAAAAATTTACAGTTATAATTATGAATAATACATAATACGATATTTTTCCTTCGTTGATACAGAATATAATTTTTTACTTCAGAACTTTTAACAAACAGAACGATAAAAATATCATTGAAATTAAAATCGAGTTCATGGGTTCACAAGCTTATAAGATTTAAAAAAATAAAATTTTCCTTCGATGATACTTATATTTTCATTTTTAATGCTTTTTCTAAATTGCTATGGGTGGTTTTTTCAAGCGATAGAAACTGGCTTTGATAAATTTAATTTAATCTAAGATCATGACGTGTAGCTGTTTTAATTTATTCCTTTCATAATTTATTATAATTAAACCTAACATGTTAAATACCGCATGTTATTTAAATTAATTAATATATCATTTTCAATCAAACTAATTTATTATATCTTTAAATTCTTTAACGGAAACAATTTTCTCGGTATATTTATGTATACAATATTCACTAAAAACTTATAAAACTATTGGATACATCCGATAGTAATATTAAAACCTATAGGTTTATCAATTTATAAAAGTTCATGAAATATATTTTTGAAAAATGTTGTTGCAAAAATAAAAATGGTACTAGCCACACATGAAATTTATTATTGCAATTATCTTGCAACAAATTTTAAGCGACTTGTTGAAAGATATTACAGTACATTTAACACCAAGACCAAAACACGTTAACGCTAAAACGTGAAATGAAATTATATATGTGTGTGTGTGTAATTATATATTTATATTAAATATTTTATATGTGCGTGTCTAAACAGAATACATACTCGTATGTATGCGATACATAAAATATGATAATTTTATACATAAAAAATATACAGTTACTTTTATTACATTTAATACCGGTGAAATTCGTACGTGGGATTATATAGTTTCAGTTAAGAATTAAATTTAACTCGAAAACCATCGAAGAAAGTGTTTTGAAACCATGGGCCATTACATTTTGTGTCATTGTGGTTTTATTTTAAACATGACACTAACGTAATAATAACGTCACTTTTAAATTAATCTCCGTTGTTACATTATTCACTGTGTATATTGATTATGTTATGTAGCTTTTGAAAATCTAAGTATTGTATTTAATACACTACCACTTATTACAGCTTCAACAAATATTCCTAAATATGTACACTTGTTTATTACCCAAAAATGCGGTTTTTAATCAAATATTTTTTCAGCAGTGAAACATTTTTAATTCAAAGACAAAATTATAAAGAAACATTTAAATGCATGTTATATTATAATACCTTGATAGGTAATACATAAATGACTTACTAATAAGTTATGTTCGTGATTAGGTCATGAACTACGTGTTTTGAGTGCAGAAATTACATCAATAATAATATCGGTTAGTGTTGCGTGCTATTAACATTGTTGGAGTCCAAAAAGTAATAATAAATAATATATTACCTACGAACATCTCACTTCGTGCGGAATTCATAACATCCAATAATATTCGTTTATCGGGTTCTTAGTAAGTATACGGAGTAGTACATTCACATAATAATATATAATTCGAAACACGCGATGTGTAGAAGTCGAATAAATACCATAAAATGACGGAGTCACAACGGTTAATGGACAAAATTCATCGTGTTCACATTACACCGCGGTCACGTACCTGAATCTATTGACAATAAATATCATTATTTGAATGTCAATGCCATTAAAAGTAAAGTTAAAAATAAAAAATACAAATTTAAAAAAAATATCATAAATACAAATGTAACGAAACGTGCTTTTCAATAAGAACGAACACGAATAGAGCGTATTTTATCACGTCGTGTAATTTAGTAGTTACAGATTACGATACACAGGGGTTAAATACAAAATCAAAAACACATCGTGCTGTGTACGTATTGACGTTCAACGTGCTCCTGCTGCGTACAGCGTTTCTTTCGAGTTCTCAATACGACCTCCGACGGTTTACGCCTCACGATGAATACGAACACCGTATTTAAAACACTAAAATAGCATAGTGATTGGATGAGAGAAGGGTAAGAAAAATAGAGAAAGTGTAAAAGTATATTGTGTATATTGCCTATATAATTGTGTACCTGTATCGGTGGTATAAAATCTATACCGGTACTGTTTTTGTGTTTTTACAACACGATCGAAAAACGTTTTTACTTCCTCTCTTGCGATCGGATTCTTAATAAGATTGCTGAACTTTGCGGTGTTATTAAGTGAGAGTTAGAGCAAGTTTTAAGACTTATAAACTGACGTCAATAAAGGGAAAGCACAATGAAACCTGAAAAATATTCAAAACCTGAATTAAAATTCTACCATGGCGGTCAATCGTAAAATGTGCCCTACAAAATTGTTTCACTTGTTATTATAACCGACGACGGTTTTTTCCCCATTTTTTTGATAACGTTTACAATCTCTTTTTTTATCGTCACACATGTATTGTACACTGCCAAATTTTGTTTGCAGTGCGTTTTATTACCAATTCTTTTTGTATTCGTTTATTTTACACTCTAAAATGACAGTCACGATTGTAACGTGTATTAATTGCACGTAAAACATTATATAGGGTAGTTTCATACATGACATAATGAAATGTTGTTATTAACAACAATAACAGTGTGACACGAAACATTTTTCTCCTTGACAACACTGTGCCTACTATTCAACGCGATAAATTTGCGTGTGTAAATGGCCTGTCAATAATCCGTTGCACTTCGATCTATGGAAACAAATACGAATTATGTACAATACTAATTTTATCCAACTCGGTAACACGTCTCGTCAAACTGAAAACTGAAAATCCTTGTCGCAACTGCGCTGTGCGGGTACTGCGTACTGTGCATTGTGTCACGGTACTCGAGTGGCAACGGTTGATCGCAATTTACTGATAGGCGGAATGAAGTAGTAAAACGTCCGGGAAAATATGATCCGTTTAAATCGTTAAGCCGTCCACAACCCCTGGAATAACGCGTTTCGTACCTCTGAAATGATCGTAACTACACGTCGATCGAGTCTCACGTGTGGACGAACACCGCGTTTAATTACGCACTGGTATAGTGCGCAGCACACCGTAATTAATTATTTTAAACTGTACCGTAATGGATTCCTTAACGATTTCCAATGCACACGACCGCACAACATTTATAAAAATTTCAAATGATTATTCCGGTCAAACATGTCATTAATTTTCTTCCGGAAACCGTTCGCGTTTTCGGTGAAAACCATTTGGTAGACATTAGGATAATGACGTGTAAAACGTCAACGATATCGAGGTGGTGTATTGCTCGCTGTCACACGGGCTTTTGAAATTAAACATAATTTGTCAACGGGACTGCTGTTTCGACCACACGTCGGCAAGTGCGTCGTCATTATAGTGCTGGTAGGTGCGTGAAACTCGAGTCGACGATGGAAAGCAATCCGGCGAACGTAACGAACGTACGCGATCGAACACAATATCACGGTTAGGGGAAACAACATACTCGGACCGGCCGTCTTCGCGCGGACGTAGATCGACGTGCAAAATACAACGTAATTGCGCGTGTGACGGCAACGGAAATAGACGTATATCGGAAACACTATGACTTCGTATGTTATGCGGAATAATGGGCGCATTGTTTCTCCGTAGACCGTTTGCGAGTGCGAGTGAGAAATAAAAAAAAAAAAGAGTCGTCGTAAATCTATAATACATCAAACTCGTATACGATGTAAGCATTCCAAACGAACCGGGTGTACTTAAAAAATTTATGTTTTAATCACTTTCACATCTAGGACCACGTTAAAACCGTACGAGAATAATGCGATCGGTTGAATTATAAAACACGCCCGGTCGGTCGTGAGTAAAATGTGTAGTAGCGGCAAAACATTTTATATTGACATATCCACGCGTGGAAGCAACGATCGAGAGTGGACGAATCAAAACTAATTATAATAGTAAAATATTTGCAAACTAGTTTCAAATTAAAACGTTTCGTATAAATGCACATAAACATAATAATACATTGTACATAGATCGTGTTTTCAGTTTTATTTTTTTCACGACGATTAAAACCTATAGTATAATACCAGCTTCCGTTCGATTGCAACATATTATTTTCTACGGCTTTGATTTATATGAATATTTTTATAATAATATGTGTCTAGGCTGGAGAAATTCAGCGGCCGGGCGCCGCGGTTCAATGCTTGTGAAACTAATTACGTATGCCCCTGCGCCACCAGACGTGGGTGCCAATACAAGTGTGAAATTTGGCGTGTGGTCAAAATACACGTTGATCGATGGACGATCGATATCACTGATCGATAATTATTATTGTTTTTCTGTTCCTCCTTCTTTCTAAGAGGTGGGGGTTTTAGAAAAACTATCAGAAAGGATTGCAGTGTCGACTGATCCGGTTATTGAGTAGAACAGTGTTTTTAATTTTTAATTTTTTTTTTTTTTCCGAAATTGTAGCCAAGTCACGATCGAAAGAAAATACTCGCGGAACGTGTGAAATTTTACATTAGTTGTTTAAATTATTAAAACGTTAAAAACTATATGACTGAAATTCCTATACTGTGAATAGTATATACCGCGCACAAATAGTCTGGATGTATTTCTTTCTTGAGTATTTGCTCAAAGTGACATTTGATTATCATGGTATAGTTATAATTTTTATCGAACAAATATTAATACATATTCTAATTGGATTAATATTTTAAAACATTAATTTTAGAATATTATTCAAGAATTTGATATTAAAGATTCTCTTGACATATTTTACTTGCACATAAATAGTTTTTACATAATTAAAAAAATATAAAACATTTTGTTTAAAAGAAGTGCAGAAATTTAAAAAAAATCTATAATAGAAAAATATGATACGTTTACCTATGAAAGCCAACGTTGGTACCTATTCATAATATTATTTTGAAAATTAAAACAAATCATTCATTCTTTCAATCATTCATTTCATTCATTCAATCATTCTTCGATTTAGTTTTCAATAATGAATTTAAATGTTCATGAAATATTTATAATAAGCCATTTTAAATTGGTTACAATTTTCATTGCTTCACTTTTAAAACTTATATTAGTTAATTATTCATTATTAAATAAACGTTTGAAACATATTTTAAATATTTTATTTGACATGGATCTAAATAAATAAAATAAACACATACAACTTTTACCAGACATAAAGGTATATACTGGTTTTAAAATAGAAATTTACTTAAATTTCAACCGTAATAATAATGAGTACTTCTATAGTTTGAAAACTAATTAACAAGTGTATTATTGCAGATAATTGAGGGGATAAAGCCAAAATCCGGACTGATTGATTTAAAATTATACTCCACTTTATGAAAAAACTAAAATACTCTAAAATTGATTGTGTTCTGGTATATTTTTAATCTATTAACTACCAGCATTTGTTATTCAAAGGTATTTGAAGACTAATGATTTTATAAAAATCAGTGGAAAATTGATCATACGTTTTTCGCATTATGGTATTTTTCTATTATTATTATTATTATTATTATTATTATTATTTTTAAATTCGTACCGTAACAAATTCAGTGTAAAAATGTAATAAACACCCGTACTAAATAAATTTTGTTTAATTTTGTTTTACGCATAATTTAACCATATAAAATATTTGAAATTTACATTCTTTCGAACCGTTATTGGTTTCTGTGATCGGCAAACGACAACAACACATGCGCTTTTAATGGCGCGCGCGAATTCCAATATTTTGTACAACAGTCAGGCGCGATATGGCGCAGCAGCAACTATAGTATGACAATGATTGTTCGAAATTATTATTGTTATCGTTTTT
Organism: Sipha maydis; assembly: GCA_034509805.1. Lineage (NCBI taxonomy): Eukaryota > Metazoa > Arthropoda > Insecta > Hemiptera > Aphididae > Sipha > Sipha maydis. The sequence continues at coordinate 100,880 of JASXSY010000306.1, forward strand.
GCGGGACGTCGGCGCCGCCGCGCGAATGAACTACATCGTCGCGCGGAGGGCTGTTGTAAAAATCTGATAAAAACGCCGGTAGAAAGTTCCTACTGGAACACAACCGACATCCGGTTTGTGGTCGTCGGAATAATAAAAACGTAATTGATAAAAATTAAAACTACATGTTTCGCGCGAACGCTATTCATTTTACTGCAGCACAATCGGAACAACTCGTTTATTATATGCGACCTGTCGCCGTGCAGCTGTAGTGCGATATCGTAATGGCAAACGATTTCAAACGAAACAATTACGTTTTACGTACGCGTATACGTAGATATATTAACGATGCGTTAAAAATGCGATGTCCGGGTGCCGGTCGGTCAGACGATCACTAATACATTACGAGCCATACATAAATATTATAAATATAATTGATCGTTTTTATAAATCACCTCAAGTCAGACCTCGTACGGTACTACTACTGTCTACTTCGAGTTACAAATATCGTTTTGAAAACTCATTTATTGTGTGGACCGAAAATACCGATTAAAGTGAAAAAAAAAAAAAAAAACACACACACACAATTAGTCCGTCCAAAGATATCTCGATATTAACACTAGATACTATCTAAACCAAACAAAACTGGCTTTAACTGGCACCGTCTGTAGTTATCAATCATACTCGGATTGCGGCAGCTGCGATAATTGTAATCGTTAACACGTCTCAATTGATATTAATTTTTATGTTTTCCTGGCACGCGGTTCATCGCAGTCCTGCGATTTGCACGTTTTAATGCCTTCGCAAATAAACTAATCTCGAGTACAGTATTATTATGTACCACATATTATTATTATCTATATGATTTATACGTCCATCGGTTGTACGCGGGCACACGTCATAACCGTCACGTGGATATCCCGATGGCTTTCACTGGAAATGATATAGTTCTCATCACAATGTGCATATTATACATGACAGTAGACCGCATCGTACGCATTCAAAGCTACGAATACAAATCAGTTGCGTTTATTCATTTAGCGTTTTCGACATGATTATATTATTACAATACTCGTACGCTCCATCTGTATAAATGCGAGAATAGATATCACAACATTGCGTGCATTATACATATATATATATATATATATATACATTAAAGAGGAGACTGAAAAATAATAATAATAGTAATAATAACTAGCAGCACCGCGTTTATTTCGTGTACGAATGCGTTTGAACAACCAGAGACTAGATATTTATATCAAGTCAATCACGTTAACGACGGAGACGACAATTACAAAATACATCTCGCAGCCAGGCCAGATGATAAATGCACGTGATGTATATATTAGTGTATAACGTACTTATGCGTTTATACGCTTTGTAGAACGGGTACAAGCAAAAACACTAAACCGTTAAGGAACATACGCTTCTAAATAATTACACTTGCACGGTACTGACGAGATTCATAAATGAAATTGTTAAGCTCCAATAATATTTTTATATTGCCAACCGAGTTCGATGAGACGGTCGAATATTGTTTTTATAACATTTCTAAAACTTTAAACAATATGTGACGTCTGTTGTTTAATTGCATTGCGGATATGAAAATATATAGTATAAAAATCATACGCAATAAAGTTATATTATTGCCAATAAAACGATAAAAGTAAAAACAGACGACATAAATTCTTTTAATGTTGGCCAAAATAAATAAATGAAATCTCATATATTATAATGTATGAAACCAGTAATGGCATTTCAGATGATAACTATAGGAGATAGCATAACTATGGAACTCGACATCGAAATTCGCGGCCGATATATAAATATATAAATTACCGTTCGTGTCTATATAGTGTCCTATCGGGAAAATTATAAAAATTTTAAAATCGAAATTCCTAAATGATTACTATTGGCCGCGTAATGTAATAATGTTCCAGTTTTGAAGAAATGCATGTGAAATATTGTATTAAACAACTATATTATACCATATACGCAGTTGCAGACGATATACATTACATGGTTTGTAATCATGTTATTATGCGAACGGTTTTGCCGAAAAAGCAATTTTAAATCCAATAAGCCCATATAATAAGAAAATACGAAAAGAAAAAATAATCTATGCATATTATATTATATTCATTGATTGATATAATACAAAACCAATGGCTTTCTACATGGTTCAAATATTGCATTAATTTACTTTCAATCACCAACTTAACTTACCATTATCGTACACGGATTTCGGAATTCGACTATAAGTCCTCGACGACGAATATGGTTTCGTACTATCATCCGATATTATAACCATTATCTATTTTACGTTACCTATAAAGTTATCATATATCTTCCGATCGGGAATACTTTATAATTTAAACTACACGCAGTGTAAGTAGACAATTTTTAAAATTATCACAATTTTTCCAAGCAACGCGGCTTACTAAAAATTATTTTGTCTTCATTTATTCGCAAACACACAGAAACATTTAATTCACATTTTTATTTACACATTTTCTATCCTCATGCATGTAATATAATCTTAACTAATACTTTTTATAGTTGATATTTAATTTCTATTAATTATAATACAGAACATTTAGCGGATAACGTAGAATAATAGGAAAACTATACATTTTAAAATTAATTGTAATGATATTCGTACATTAGGCCGGTGCGAATCATATCGTGTTGGTATTACTATAATTTTGAACTCGAAAAGTACTCCTTATACACACCTTTTGCGTGGTCTTAACTTAATTCGAAAAATAACAAACACTTATAATTAAATTAAATAAATAAAAAAAACCTACACTATTCTCAAATATATACATAGTATTATTTTTACTGTACCTATATACTATATATTATAGTCTATACCCAATGTTTAATTATATCTATATATAGGTTTTTTGTACATAGTGCAAAATTAAGGTTATTTTTTTCTTAAATAAAATACGTGCGTCTTTGATTTCTACACGTCCGAACCGGATCCCGAGTTATTTTTTTTTTTTTAGCGATGCCATTTGCTATTACGATGGCAATTTACGATCTTGCGATAATAGGACGTTTTGAGAGTTATAGAAACCGTCGGTCGTCTCTAACCATTAATTACACAATTTCACTAGGCGCGTGCCCGGAGACTTGATTTTTTTCTTTCGTCTTTTATTTACTATTATTATTTTTTAACACTCGTAAAATGAGCGAAAAAACTTGGATTACACAGGAATGTCAACATAATATCATACACAAGATAAAAGTTTCACCGAACGTCAGGACTCGGTTTTTCTATCAAATTCACATATTCACGAATATACCCGACTCGTGAAATATTAAATTTACTAATAATTATTAATTATTAATATATTCCAATTTTAGAAATTTTTTTTTCAATTATTGTTTTTTTTTTTTATCTCAATAATTTTAAGATCTTATAAAAACTAAGCCATAAAAGGATAATTAGAGTAAAAAAATATATAAAACGAATTGCTAAACTTTTGACTTTCTTGACGAATATAATACAATGATGAATTGCCTTATTATCAATTATTATTTATAGAAGTTATTCAGAATTTATTTTTTATACTCATCAATCATCACCGCGTTATAAAATTCCTATTGAAATTCAAAACGAAAACGATTTAATTATTGAAACCGTGATGTACAGTGAATTGTTGATCACTGGTACAATGTACATTATACAGTTTGTCGGTAGATTTTGGCCAATAAAAAACAATAAGTGGCTGAATAACATTTATAACATAATACCTATAGTATTATATTATCCAAGCAATAATACTCGTATTTATTGTTTGTTATCAATTTTTTTCGATATACAAAGTTATCAATTTTTTTCGATATACAAATAGCGTTGTTAGTTTAAGTTATTTTTTTGCATTTGAATTTGGTAGTGTGCGCTTAAAATATTAAAAAAAAAAACTGTATTTAAAATGAATAATAGTATTTCTGATTGTACTTCAAAGTCATCGTCAAGTCACAAGCCGGCCATATCAGATGCAAATAAAAATCGCAATAATAAATCAAATTATAATCGTTCGTTTTCCAGTCAAAGAAATTGGCAAATTCAAATGGAAAACAAATTATTTGCGAAAAAAATTGAAGCCGTAAAGAGTAGATGCCCCGAGTCTTTGAATATTAGCTCCACAAAGAAATCCAGTGCCGCTAATAATCAAGCAAGGAAAGCTAAAGAAATAAAAAAAGAAAACGAAAAGATAAACCTCAGAATTAAAAACGTCAAATCTACTATAAATAAATGATGGTGTAGTAAAAAATAAATTCAATTATAAAGCATTAAAAGATTTTAACTTGAAAATAATTGGGCAATATTTAGATTTTTCTTACTTAATACTAAAAGATATTTTACATCTGGTAGAGTAAATCGCTTTAAAATTTATAATTTATAATGTGCTAAAAAAAATTCCCCCACGACATCGAAATTAAATACAGGTCTATAGAATAATAAATAATTAGTAATCCGCCGGAACCTTATGTGCGAGTCACCGACCACATAATATTCAATGCCACCTTTTGGAGACCATGAGCCAATTATGTTTTTCATACCTTAATCGGAGATGTTATTTCATACGCAAATAACAGAAAAATTGAATTTTGTATTATGAAGTTTTACATCTGAACACAATATATATTGGACATAACTTAATATAAAATAAGGGAAATCAGCCCTTATGACTAAGGATATATTGTACGATGTTGTATCCTTTATTTTCCTTTTTGTTCATTTTAAATAACAATAAGCTTATTGTATTTTTCATTTGATAGAATTTGATGCATTTATCAAGCAAAAATGTATGGATAGAAAATATTTTAATATGCAATTGAAGTTATAATCCCTAGGATTTTGTATTATGTGCTTTACAAAAATATAGATAGAAACATTTTTGTTTTGCTTGTCAAAAATGTTGTGATCATTAATTTCTATACGCGGTTAAAGATCTTTTTAGTAACTTTCATTTGACCTCGACTTGACATAAAAATAATACGTGTATTCTCAAATCACCGCTCAACGGAAAATTAATAACTCATTACCGACAACAATTCCATTTTGGTAAAAGTTATTTCAAATTTCCATTAAAGCCGATATTGGATTATTTTATTTTTATTTTTAATGGCCCGTACCATATACGCGCACTTTAATGTACGAACGCGGTTTTATTTTACATAACGTCGATTGAGGAGAGCCACAATGTAACAATATAATATGAGCGCAGCACAACAATACGATAATTGTGCCCCCGGAACAACGACACTAATAACGGTGTGCCGAGCGTAGGTGTAAAATGCTCTTTTGAACTTTGTCTCGCGAGGGGAATAAAATACTATAGGACTATTACGGCACGGATTGCTACCTGCAGGAGTTGCAGATTTCCGGGTCGTGCACAAATGTCAGATCGCAAAATAATAATTATACCGTTGTAATGAAATAACGATGCGAAAATCATTGTGCTGTTGCGCAATAATCCAAATAATAAATAACACCAATAATAATAATAATAATAATACATAGATATATTAATATATAACATTAAAATAATATAATGCATGTATGTGTGCGCGCATTGCGTGGTGCGCAACGAAGTTTATGACGGACGAACCGATTGGAATTTTTTTTCATTTGATTTGTATGACGATAAAAATATACGGTCATGACTTTTGACGATTTTCAATTCGATATGTTTAATTGTGTTATTAAATAATAACAATTACAATAATAATAATAATAATAATAATAATAATAATAAATAATAAAGAATAATAATAATAATAATAACAATAATAATGATAATGATAATGATGACGATGATGACTGTAGAAAATAATTATTCTATTTTCTATAAAACGTTTTATACTTATAAACTAAATACTATGCATTGTTACGGAACTGTGAACACGTGGTAAAAAAAAAAAATAAAAAACGGTCACGTTTAAATTGAAAGTGAACAGAAATCTCAATCATTAAATACATAAAACTGTCTTTGTAGGAATGAAATGCTTATTATACAGGTTTCCATTTGCAGGAATGCACGAAAATAATATACGAACATAATCCGTTATGCAAATACAAATACCTTTACCAGCAGTATTTGCAATATTATCCTCTACTAAGGCATTCGTTTTTCTCAAATATTTTTGTACGAGAAAATAATAAATTATTAAATATAAAAATAACTCTCACATAAACCTTGATTGAAATATATTTGATATATTGAGTCTATGCGCAAAAGCATTTCAAAAGCAATCAATGATAGGGAAAGAATTTACCAATGTTATTCTTTCTCGGTATACCTAATTTGATCAAAACACATGTACATAAATTACATGTATTCTACTTTAAACGTGTTTGTTTTTTGCAAAACTTAGTATCAATACTATTATATTCCATGTTAAAGGAGAAATTTTTTTTAAATGTTATGATGAAGTAAAACTTACACTGATTCTAGGATCAACAATTATTTTAATTTGTAAAATAATTAAATGCCTTTCGTAGACTATTTAAAACTGTTGTATAAAAAATTCAATGATTGAAAATTAGATCACAGTTAAATCTCGAATGTCATTTTTAAACCAACACCACTACAACACAGTGCTTGAAATGTATAATATAAAATATAATGTAAATAACAACTACACTATAAGATTTATTTTATTTTTTTGACACGAATTGATATAATATTATTACAAACGTACGGACTTATTGCGACAATAAATGGTTTTGAATGGAACTATATTGAAATACATATACGTCGTGTGTCCGTAACATTCCGATTATTACCTTTCGGCTTTCGTGCACGCGCGCAAACGCTTTATTCTTATTCGCGTTTTGGCATGTGTATGCATGTGTATGTGTACATTATTATTTACTGCAACACGTTCACGCGTAAATTGTGTAAACAGAATTACAATAAAATCACCGATATGAATGAGAAAGATTAATGTTTTTCCCTTTAAACGAGGAATTCAAACGTTTACACAAATAAACCATAGGCCAACATGTATTTAAGCGTAATAATAATTTATGTTTGCAATAATACGGTGTGTTACGATTAACAGTGAGCCGTGAAAACATTAGCACCTAGTATAGAAATCAAAAATAACTATTGATCATGATAAACGTTTTGTTAGGTGATGCAACTACGTTCGAATTCGTATAATCAATTGTTTTATAAAATTATAATTACGGATATTTCATTGCAACTATAAATATGATGATTTATCAATGATAAATAAACAAAAATCACTATTTGATTATAGACAGAATCGCACTATTGTATTTATCCATCACTAATATAATCAGGTTACGCTATTATTATTGGTACCTATACATTTTTTTTTTGTCGGAACGTCTTCGTCGCGTATAGGTATTGAATAAATCCATAGTAAAACGGATTATTTTTTCAATCCACGCGCGTCATACGAACTTAATCAACCGCTCCATAACCGTACGTGTTTTAATAATACAATACTGTTTTGAACTTTTGCAGGAGAGGGATCGAATGATCAAGCGACCGCGGAGTCGTACTGGACACCGGGACACATACAGAGCGTGTCGGACGAAGATCTGACGCCGTACGTTCAACCGGAAAACGCATTCCCGTCTGCTCACGGACTTGTCCAAACTCACCCGGCCACATTTTCCGGATTCGGAAGTATGCGATTTAAAATATTACCGAATGTTGGGGAATAATATCACACAGCACAATATTGTACACAACGCGATTGCCGTTAACGCATAGACTTGCACTCGGTGACGTACGTACAGGCCATACGGGGATGCACATAGGAATATTTTATCAATACCCAACCCCCTGGGGCATCCCCATGCTCTAAGTCGGCCAATTAAATTATATCGTATTTTAAATCGACTGTAGCTTATAATTTTACAAGTTTGTTTTTTTTTTTTTTTTTATTATTTATTATTCAAACCATACGCAATGTAAAAAATAAATATTTACACCCACACATATAGCTAGTAACGAAGTTTACGTAGCTTAGTGAAACTGGTTTGTTAAATTACATCATTAACTCAAGAGCCCAAGCCGAGGTTGTCGAAACAATTGAGATATCAATTTATAATTCGTTCGGTTAAGTGAAAATGAGGAACCCCTATCGTATTGTTTATAATATTTAATCAAGTCCGAAAAACAATTGGTATGAATACTAAGCATACTCGTACCAGCACTACAACTACCGGGAACTGAGTGCATCGTGCTCGGTTATTGCTTCAGCAACACGTTAAAAAGCCCCGCGGTCATTTCTACGTGTGACCGTCGAGAAGTACGATAACTTATTTTTATCGGATTGAATCCCCATACCGTCATCGTGCCCCCGCACGTGGTTCGCAGTATATTTTTGCGCACTCCGCTGACCACCGGGCACAGACATAGTGCCCGGTGGTCACCTAACCTAAACCGCTCCTCAGGTGTCCCTGATTTATGTTGCCGTACAACGTCACCACAGCAACACCGTCGGCATCATTACTCGTGTCCAAACGTGTCGTCGTGCGTAGCGATCAAAGTCTCGCGGTGCCTGTCCCGGCCGACCTCATGCGTTTGTACGCGCGGGCACTTGGCGGTTCGTTTCACGACACCAGTGGCGTGGCGAAAGCATTATTTGCAAAGCGCTAACATGGATTTTTTTACTACCCACCCACCCTTCAAAAATTGATAAGGTGTCCTTATTTTTATTTTCATTTTTTCTAATAGAAGTTCTTTTTTTCCACGTGTAAATAATTACCGAGCAGCTGGAACCCCCAGTGCCATGAAAACCGGGTGGGCAGAATGTGCCTCGTACTATACTACGGTGACTCAAAAAGTCAAATGCTCAAATATCTATAACGATAACGGGCCTCAAGATTTTGATTTGCACGCAGGTCTCGAGTAGTTTAGTTACGGCACTGCTGGTACCTGATCAAGTTTACTGTACCAGATTATAATTTATAGCGCAAAAAAATGTTATTAATAAGCCGGGAACGCGTTTCCTGACCACCACCCAAATGTTTCACTAGGGGTGACCGCCCCAAAATAATCGCTTCGACACGCCACTGCACGACACTACGGCTTCGAGTCGATGACGGCGAGCGGTGACGGACGACCCGTTGACCCGGTTACACATCGAACGCAAATTGTACACGTTCCGATCGATCGTCGGATAGGCACGGCCGACACGTCGTTGTGATGATAATAATATTAACACGAACGATCCACGTTTATGTTTTCACCAGGTATCTCCGAAGTGTCACACAACAACCTACCACCTTTGGGGTACTCGTCACTGGACTTCGACCGAAGAGGTCTCGAAGAGTTGCGCAAGAACGCCGAGTTCTCGTCGCCGGAGGAATGCGCGAGAGCTTGCCGTGACGGAGAGCCACCCAGGATATGTTATTATCATTTCACCGCAGAATTATACAACGTACTGGGAGCGTAAGCATATGAAAATATTATATTATTATTATAACAGTCGAACCTCTATTTTACGAGCTTTCGTCTAACAAAACTCTTTGCATCACGGATTTTTTGATCATGAAATTTACCTATAACCCGAAGCCTTCGATTGCAAGAAAATCTAAGTTTTGGAAACTTCTTCGACAAAAAATAATAAAAATAAATAATTTATAAAGTACATAAGTGTACATATCCGTAATAATGAACGTACCGTTATTAGTATTATCTTTTATTCTTTATTTGAATAATATTATTTTTATCATTATCATTATTTCATAAAATTATTAGACATCACGTTATATGTTACGATTCGTATATAATTCGTAAAAAAAACGAATTCGTACCTATGTTAAAATATTTTTTTTCTTTGTAAATCCATCAAGTCCGTTAAACAGAGGTTCAACTGTACGCATTGCACATGTATGTCATTTAGCAACGTTCACTGCAGTGTTGCACTTGCTTTACTACGCGCGTGTTTGCGTAGTGCACGATGTGTATTGAAAGCACGTTGAACGTATGCATCACACCTGATAGACGCCTGCGCGCCGCGGTAAATCTACACTTTATGACACGCGGTGTATAATTTGTATTCCGAAGCGAGCCATTTGTTCGTGTTACATATCATTATCATTGTGTGGCTTAAGACTCTGCATACGTATTATTTAAAGAGAAAAAATTGAAAAAACGATAAATACCAATGTCTTTTGTCTCCGTCCGCAGGGCTTGTCAAGTGTGCACGCCGAACGCCACCAACACTTTGTGGAGCCACTGTCAGTGTGTGTTAGCCGACGGTGTCGAAAGAGGAATGCTGGCCATAAACCGTATGTTGCCCGGTCCGACTATACAGGTAAATATCGTACACGGTCTTGAACGTCCAGTAGGCAGTAGAACAACAATAGGCATTAGATCGGGCGCACGTTGAGACGTAGGCGACGCAGCACAGGAATAACCCGCGTTACTTAAATGAGCGAGTATTACTACGCAGTTCTGACGTTTCATTCATTGTCAGTTATAAGCACGAGCGATAATACGGGTAGCCGAAAATGTAATGAATTTAACTTCTGAATCATATTCCGATGGTGAACTCGATGAACTTCTTTTAATTGTATTCCACATCTAAACGTACAAATCGCGGAAAAGCATATTTATAAAAAAAAAATAAAAAAAAATAAATAAAGTCGCGGTGAATTTGGTCAGTTTGTCTCGTCGACATTTCCCGGCAAACGGTGCATATTCATAAACAATACGAACGCCGAGCCAGAAACGAACAAAATAAAACGTTGCTAGTCAAAACTGGTTTAGTAACAGGAAACCGCGTCGAAAACGCTGTGCGAACTTCGCCTTCGTGATCAGTGGCGCAATCAAAATCTTGGGGTCCCGACGATAAGGTAAGTCTGGGGTTCTATAACCAATGAAGTGTTGGTAAAATTGATCGCTTGCGACAGAAAATACTTACTACTGACCTATCATTCAACGCGCTATTCAATTCTTTCGCGGTAAAAACACCCTCCGAGTTTACTTATACGACGAGGCTCTCTTTAGATCTTGGGGACCCTTATGTTAGCGACTGTTGTTAGTAGACTGCTCGTGACGATTCCGTAACGTTTCGTACTCGCTACACCCCCGATGGGATCTGTGCGCTCGGTCGTACGCTCGTCTGCGCGCGCTAAACGTATAGAACGTGGTACCACGGCGACCGTGGAAAACGTCCACACGCACCCCGAGCGCGACCGGTGCACGGGGACAGGGACGGTGTTCGGAAATCTTAAACCGTCGTCGCGTGGACGTGACGTAACGTTCGACCGGTATCCCTTCCGGAACGAATAACACATCGGCGCGCGTACGACACGTACGTTAACGGCTTCGAGGAGCCGACGGTGTTCCCTATCCTTTCGGTTGCTCTGTTCTCATTGACTGTCGCGCCCGTAGGTCTGTGAAGGAGACAAGGTAGTCGTGGACGTGCTGAACCACATGCAAGGTCTGGAGCTGGTCATCCATTGGCACGGACTTCACCAACGGAACACCCAGTACAGCGACGGCGTCCCGTACGTCACTCAGTGTCCCATACACGAAGGAAACACGTTCAGATACCAGTTCGACGCGAACAGCGGCACTCATTTCTGGCACGCGCATTCAGGTAAGCGACGGGTCGAGGGGGAAAAACGTGCGCAGTGCTGCTGCTGCTTGTCGCGCGACCGTAGTGTTATTAATACCTTGTCGGTCTACCCGGCGATTAAAATGTCCGTGATTCATCCTATTTCTCTCTCTCTCTCGTACGAATTGTTCTACTTTGATCTACCGCATCTCGCCTATCTTGAAAATCCTCGGCTGTATCGGCTGTACCACATTTTCAATCTTCTACCCCTCATATATGGGCATAATCATTATTGCACTTTATGCGCACAGAACGCAGCTGTCGTTGTATTCTATACAGCCATCGCCCTTAATTTAGTCTCAAGGATTTATTATCGTTTTACCTTTTTAACGCTACCTTGTACATTTTTTTTTTTTTTTTGACATGTGATACGCCGTGCACTATAAATAATTTATACGGGAATTGCTTAATCAAACGTTTTATTCTATAAAATAGTCGTAGGAATGAATAATAATAATAATAGTGTTTCGGTAGTTATCACTATTGTTGGTGGTCACTGGTCCTACGCGCGCACAACTCCGTCAAAGGTAATGTCCGTGTGGTACAAGTCGATCGATCGTTCGTGTGAGATTATTCGTTTTTGTTCGACCGGACAATAAACATACGTTGCTATTAAACGCGCGTACCTGTGTGGCCGATAAATTCTCATAAAAATAGTGTGACAGTATATTCGTTCCTTCCCGGCTGGCGGCCGTGATTCACACGCATTAACCCAGTTATATTTCCACGATAATGGCAGTCAGTGTCACATGGCCTTATGTAATGTAAAATTCAATACAGTGAAAGTCATTGCATTAACTCAAGACGGGATGACGTTAAATTCGAAAATTTCAATAAAAAAAAAAAAAACCGAGGGTACGTATAGAGTACTCGTGATATAGATGTTACACTTTTTATTTAATGCGTCGAGCAGATTTTCGGTACGTTTGAATCTGTCGAGGAATGAAAGTACAATTGACGTGAAAGAAAAAATATATATGTCTGGGCCGAAACATATAAGCTCAGTGGCATTATTGTGTAGCACTTGATGTGTTAACCGGTGAAAATTTTCACAAATATTAAATTTAGTATTTCGTAAAATACAATTTTCATAAAATTATAATTGACACCTAAAACATAAATCATTTTAATTAATTTCACTTTCTTGTACAAGATAATTAATGCAACCGCTATGAAATCATCATGGACTGTGTTATATAATAGATTGACTATGCAAACTAATGGTTCGTTAAGCTCAGTTATTCGTACTTCAATACACCGGTCAACGGTAATGTAGCAATTGTTAAACGTGAAAAATGTATCCTGCGTTAGGTAACATTATGTTATATTCTCTTCAAGTCTTTATGATCAAGTTAAAGATTATAAATATTTTCACAACCAGGATTATGTGTGATATTTTCGGTCCCGCGCTATCATAAATATTATCTATTCAGCGACGCGGTTTTTTGTTTTGTTTGCTTAATAATCGTTCAACTTGATAATTAACACGCGCGCTCACACGTATGAGGCTTGCTTAACGACTGGCACACATCTTAATTCTGTTGTTCCGAGGTTGTCAATGGCCGATATTATTAATTTCACCCTCCAGTGAACTGAATCGATATCATCTGCAAACATACCGCGTTGGCGGCAACCCATCAGCGAATTTCTAATTTTACGTTAAGATTTACGCGTGCAACATATTATTACAAAATAAATCGTTATTAACATCGTGTTACGCTGTCGCTGTTTAGGACTGCAGAAAATCGACGGAATCTACGGCAGCATTGTTGTGCGACAACCGCCCTCGCAAGACCCCAACAGTCATCTGTATGATTACGATTTGACCACGCACGTTGTATTGTTGTCCGATTGGCTTCACGAGGACGCGTTGGAACGATTCCCTGGAAGGTTGGCCGCAAACACCGGACAGGATCCCGAGTCGATATTGATCAACGGCAAAGGACAATTCACGGTGAGCTACGTTTAAGAAATTATAACCCTACTCCCCCTCCCTTACCATGCTAAAAATCATAAAATATATTAATAATACAATAACCCTTGCTCCGCACAGGATCCCAACACCGGGTTCAGCACAAACACACCACTGGAGACTTTCACAATCACGCCGGGCAGGAGATACCGATTCAGAATGATCAACGCGTTAGCATCCGTGTGTCCCGCTCAGCTTACTATCCAAGGACATCCTCTGGTGCTGATCGCCACAGACGGTGAGCCTGTGCAGCCTGTCGTCGTCAACACGATTATCTCGTTCTCCGGTAAGAACAACACGATCCGACCAATAGCGTACTTTAAGGTTTTAGAGATAGAGTATAAGGGGTGCGTTGCCAATCCAAGTCAGCAATTAAAATGTACACCATTCAACCGTCAATGGCTTACATTCTGTACTCAAGTTTGTATTGACCATTATTAAATGGGCCAAAAATATGTTGAAATTTTATTTTTCCAATAGTATTCTACCTTTAATTTAGTATATTTAACATATGTTTTTGACTTAGGTGTCCCACAAATTCAGACATGCTAATGCAGACCTTTTAACCTACCCCGGCTTCGGTTTTAATCTCTCTATTGTTGCAGGTGAGAGATACGACTTTGTCATCAACGCTGACCAACCGGTCGGCGCGTACTGGATCCAAGCCAGAGGTCTTGGTGAGTGTGGAAACAAGCGCGTGCAACAGTTGGGTATACTCAGGTATGCGAGAGGACCGTACCAACCGAAATCCAAGGCACCCACTTACGATGTCGGTCTGCCACAAGGAGTTGTGAGTATACTAATTATAATTATTCCGAATCACGATATTTCCCTCTGTCGCACTTCCGATGGTGTGACACAACTTTCTACCCAAACCTCTATAATATAATATGCCGAACCGTTTAGTATAATCGGAAGTATCGATGATCAAAGATCTCTTGAAGATCTAATTCGAAAAAATGCGTTTTATCTCATACGTGGTTAGTTTCGTAACGAGAATAAAAATCGTTTTATTCTTATAATTATTGACGTCATCAGAACGTTACTTCGATTCATTCGCATCGAAATTGTATAAAATGTAACGTTTGTTCGGAATACAATTTCAACCATTACACTTACAGTGTATTCAAAACGGTATACAAAAACTATTCTCCTTGGTCCGACGCAAGTAATACACATAACTACCCCGTTGTCACGCCAAAGATTACATTTTTGTTTTTCGACTGGTAAAAAATATATTGTTCGACGTTTGTGTAATACAATATGTTCGGTTCGACATAGGTAATGAACCCATTGGACGCTGTCTGTGATCGTCCCAGAACCGACGCCATCTGTGTGAACCAATTGAAAAACGCCAAAGTAGTGGACAAAGGACTTTTGCAAGAAAGACCCGACGTGAAAATATTTTTGCCATTCAAGTTCTTGTTCTACAGGCCCGACGAACTCTTCCAGCCTCATCAATACAACAAATACTTGGGTAAACATATACATTCACAAAATAATTCGATTTCGGTGGAACGCCACAGCACAATATTATGATTGTAAAATATTTCTAATGTGAATTTTAAACATTTGCAGTTGCTCCCGGCGGTGGAGACCACGTCATCAGTTTGGTCGATGAAATCTCTTACACATCACCGGGATCTCCTATGCTTTCCCAGATTGACGATATACCTCCAGAATCGTTCTGTAACGGAGACAATAAACCAGCCAATTGTGGCAGGAATTGTATGTGTTCACACAAAGTCGATATTCCCATGCACGCTGTTGTTGAAGTTGTGTTAGTCGACGAAGGTAAACACGTGTACATTTTAACGATATTTTACCTAAAGCTAAATTTTCGCTGAACCCATAGTATAATTTTATTATCCCGAAAGCTAGACACCAGCTTTTAAATTATCGTTTTACGAAAAATATTTTTTTGCAAGAAAAATCAATCAGAAATCATAGTTTTTTATTTAAAATTGTATTTATTATTATTATTTTTATTTTTTATTTTTATGTTACTCATATCATCGTTTTTTCTTCATTGTATAGTTCAACAGCCTAACCTGAGTCATCCATTCCATTTACACGGTTACGCGTTCAATGTTATCGGTATGGGAAGATCACCTGACAAGAACGTGAAAAAGATCAACTTGAAACACGCCCTTGATCTGGACCGAAGAGGTCTTTTGGACAGACATTTCAATTTACCACCAGCAAAAGACACGATAGCTGTGCCTAACAATGGATACGTTGTATTCCGATTCAGAGCCGATAACCCGGGTAAATATAAAATTTTAATTGGTTTAGTTATACAAATCACGATATATGCGTAATGGATCTGTTAGAATTTAATAATGCTTTGTTTAAAGCAATGAGTTTCTATTCGTTTTTTTTTTCTTTTCAAACGATTTTGCCTTCTATTTATATAAATATAAAATATGTTCGGTCTTACCCTTTAACAAATTTTGGTATTTGTCTCGGAAATTCTACACCGCAATCAAATCGTTTTAAATGTTTAAGAATAACGTAAATATTTAAACGCTCACGTAGGGGAACACGGACTTTTGGGTAACAACGTTAGTGTAGACTAACGACAATATGATTAAGTTGTACGAACACATATGTTCAGCGAGGCTCATTGTTTTCTCGAAGAATGAAATGAAATGAAAAAAATATCAATCGAAAATATTTTTAACCGACTGAAAATCACCGTCAATTTGTTCGCAGGCTACTGGCTGTTCCATTGTCATTTCTTGTTCCACATCGTAATCGGTATGAATTTGGTGCTGCACGTCGGCACGCACGCCGACTTACCACCGGTTCCCGAGAATTTCCCACGCTGCGGTGACTTTTTACCTCCGGTCAGTTTTCACTGATCACGTTCATCACACGTCAGTTCAAAATTAAGTGCTCATATATAAGTAAATATACGCAACGCGGTAACCACGGTCAGAGAGACGACAAAGCAAAAAAAAAAAAAAAAAACATGCACCCGCAGCGTGTACATGTGTTTTTTTTTTTTTATTTATTTTATTATAAACGATATATAATATAATGTATGTATATTCATATGTACATATATTGATATGAAACATATTGCAATTTTGTACCTTAGAAAATAATGTGTTATGCCATAACGAACATATGTTATTTAAATGTGTTAATATTAGTCACTTGTTCAATTGTTTTTTTTTTTCTTTCATTACCTATATAGTGTAAGTCATTTCACAATTATTTTTATCATATTATTTTTATTATACATACATATAATATCGTTTATCTAGCGCACTCGTTTTTTTTTTCGTTTCATTGTTTATTTTCCTCTTGCCGCAGTAAATTAAAAAAAAAAAACTCATCAAAGCTTGCCAATACATACATACTACGTAGAAATATTATTTTGTATTTTGTTAATTTTATCATACAACATATACATATGCTTAATACCACTTAATACTACGTCTAATATAATTATTCATCTTGTAAATAATGTTTTTAATAATATTATTAGATTCTAATTGATTAATTTGTATTATGAATATTATCAATGTATAAATTAGAATAAACGTTTTGTTTCATTGTAAAAATATCTGTACTATATTCTTTTTGTGCTATATACTAACAAAATCATTATTTTCTTTCGCTATATTTTATGATTAAAATATTGTCAGTAAAATTGAATTTTTATTTGTTATTAATTATTTATTATTATTATTATTATTATTATTATTAATTTTTATTATCATAAAATAACTAGTTAATAATACTTTTCTGAAAAAAAAATAAAAATTGCACGCTAGTTTTGCTAAATATTCGTTTAATAAAATCAAAAATATTGAATATAATTAGAAAAAATATTATTTATATTATTTCAACATTTTAATAGAAATAAAAAACATAAATCATTAGTATAGTTTTTAGCGTATATAATATTTCATAATAGCAATTTGACTTTAGATTTTAAAAACAGTTTAGAAGTGAATAGATACATTGACCTTGGCACATAAATTATTTGCAATTTACTGATACTAGTGTTTACTATGGTTCATTATTTGATTCGAAATATTTCGAAGAGAAAGACTCGAATAATCTATGGATAATATAATACATGTACTAAAATATATGTACATATACAGGTGTTCCAAAAAATTTATTTTATCCAAACTTGTATCATATTTATTTGATACTAGCCAAATTTTGTACGGAACAGATAGGGATGTAGTTTTTAATGGATTATTACTTTACATTATTAAAAATCTATTTGAGTGTAACTGTTGGATAAAAAACAAATAAAACGAAATTTTAAATGAATCGTTATGGTAGTTTGGGTTATACACTGATTCATCCGGTTTTCCATCATGAAACCGTCTTTACCGGTACCAATATTTTTTTAAATCCCTTCTTTTTGCGCGTCTAAAGTATGGAAGAGACAACTATGTCAAATTTCAAGTTCATACATTTTGCCATTTTTGTGATATAGCGATGATCTACAAACGTGTGGTATTTACAATTTTTTAATTAGATTTTTATTTATTTTTAGCTAAATTATGTGGCGTTGCCCTGTAAGAAAATTTTTTTTGTTTTGTATTTTGTAAAATAATCAAATACAATTTTTAATTTAATCTTGTCCATATATAATAATGTATAATAATATTAAATATATATAATATAAATTAAATTCGAAGTGTCTTATTACGAAATTTCGAACTACCTATTAACATAATCAAATTGTGTTTTTGTTTTAAATTTTATTCTAATATTTTGTTTTTTATATAATTTTGTTTATTTTGCTGATTTTTTGAAGTCTATTGGTTGGTATCTGATGTTCTTATTTTAATAATTATATTTGTTAGTCATGTTAATAATACTTCAGTGTTTGGAATGAACGTCGTTTGTGAACTTACTTTCACGTGTTTACACTCATATTTTGTGAGCAACATGCGAACGTCTCTCGATTTTTTCAAATAAAACGTGAACATGAACTACATTTATATTTATGACGAATTTGAACGATTTTTGGGGCGTTCGAATTAATTCGCAATTTTAATAATATAAATAATAAATTATTATTATGTTATGTTTAAGTATAGGTTTTAAGCATACAGTAAAGTATACCTAATGCATATTGTACAAGTCTTATTTATACAGATCGTGTTTAAAAAAAATTAACATGAACGCGAACGAGTTCAATTTTTAAGTAAAAAATTCGTTTATTTTATTATTATCATGTTTTCAGCCATGAAATATGTATTTTTTCGTATAGAAACTTACAACATATGTAAACGTTTACCTTCTATGCTTCATATCGGAACTTACTATCTCCCGATATATCATGTTTGTTATTCTTGTTAATCTTTAATGTCTAATAAATATAATCCTCGGCCAGATTATTAGTTAGCTCATAAGATCCCAGCACTACGCGGAACATATTAACGTTGTAACAATAACGTAGTGTTTATTTTTACTCTGTAAGATTGTACAAACACTTTTATTTATGAGTAAAAGTAAAGCTCGAAAAGTTTCAGGCAGCTCTTTAAATGGATTACGAATTGAGCACGGTCAATGTGGTCTTTAAGCGAAATTTTTTTTTTTCAAGCAGCTTTCTAATAAATTATGGAAAACAATCAAAACACGATACAATTCACTAAACTCCGTTTTCAAAAAATCTAATTTAGATTAATATTTTCTTAAATATTGGTTCAATTAATAAACCAAAGACTTATAATCTTCACGATAGTTATTTTCTTTCGTATATAATAAATTTATCATTATTTCCAAAAAAAATAAATAAAATCATTTATTAGTTACAAATTTGATTATCATAATGTTTTACTCGTATTCAATTGGTAATATTTTATGAATGTAAATAAACAATTGAACCATCAAACATAATCAAAACAGTTTTATATTCTATGATGGGCGTTACAGTCTAATCGTTGCTTTTGTTATGGGCGCTTCAAAAATCGTCTATAAACAATATTATACATTTCAAAAGATTTTTATAATTTTATAATATCTTTATTTTTTTTTTTTGGGTCATTTATACATTATTCTTTATTATTTTATTAGAAATAGCCCAGTACAGAGACAAATGGAGGGATTTAGTGATGGCAGTAAAAACTCTTAAAGAGTATTAAGGGCTAGATAAAGAAGGAGATTATATTAACCGTTTCAAAGTACAAACGTATAAAAAAATATCATAAGACGTGAACGTTTTGAATATAAAAGAAATAATCAAAACATCTGGGTATAATAAATTTAATTTCAAAATTACGAAGCTAGGTGTTTCAATTCACCGGGTGGGTCAAAAAACAATCCCTTTCGACAAAATAATGTTCGTTTTCGTTAAAGCCCAATGAGTCCCAAAACGGAATTCTTCCCATGTTCTCTTCTTCATCCATATGAATATCCGTGGGGGAAGCGATCTTCAAGAACGACACTACCGAATGGTTCGGATCTTTGCTTACGGGTGTCCAACCAATGGTATCGTTGCCAGTCGACGGTGTCCTTTATCAATAATTAATAAAACACGTTTGTACCGGGGGAAAAATTCAGTAGATTTACTATTTAAAATACGTTACCCTGTGAACGCAAACGACGTCCATACATTAACCATGGTCGACACTAATGACTTATCGAGTTCCGAATCTTCGACGTTCCCATACACGTTTCGTAATACGTACGCCGTGTCATCTGCGTGACTAGCTCCTGTTGTACGAAAATGAATCAACTTATAGCCTAATACTACTTTCATTGGTTTACATTAATATAATTTCATTTTGTTCCTCACCGAAATCCTCGTCCGTCTTCGCGAAAAATTCCGATAGACTGTGTTTACCTCGGTACGCAAATTGGTATAAATAAACTGGCGACTCGTACAGCTGGGCTTGTTTCCTAACGGCTTTTATTATGTCAACTACGAACAAACGATCGCTGAACATCTAAAAATTAAAATCATAAAGATCTGAGAGACGAATTCGCACCGTTAACGCAATACTTCTATAAATTTCGCCGTATTCCCTATCACCAAATCCTCACTGTTCAAATATTGTTTTCTTATAAGTTCTGAAACACTGTTGATTTTATCCGGCTGCACCGTGTAATTGAAATCTAATAAATGCGGGATGACTTGGTTCCAATTTTCAGCAATAAACTTCAGCAGCGTAGCGTTATTGATAAACTCTGAAAGACACGATCACAGTGTTATTACAGCGTTTAGGGATGTGGTTTTGTCTACGATCAAAACTAAAGAAACCAGTGCTTTGCACCGAAACAACCTGAACTTCTGTAAATCATGGAAAACTCATTAAAACTCAACTATAATCCAAAAATTGTGCATTGACAGGTTTAGTAAAAGTATTATCATTTTTAGGGAATTTTTGATCTTTTAAAACCTACACGTCACGCTTGAATTATATCCCAATCGTATTTTAAGTAGTTAAATACAACTCTCCTCTCCAGAATCTAGACATACACTAAGAAACGTTTACGACGCAAAGCTCCGGTAAATACTGTTGACGAAGCATGAATGCTACAATAATAATATAAACTTTTATTCATACCGGATCCCGGGTACAGCCCTTCGTGACTGGCAACACTGACCAACCACGGTACGTCAGCCGCCAGACCGTTGGCCATGATGTTGTAGGGTGTATCACTAATGAAAGCTTTTTCGCTGGGCGGCTCTACGACGGGTCCGAAAGGAGAGAACGGGTTGAACATGAACGGCTATAATGAAATCATATATTCTATAAATTATTCATAGTATATTCTTATGACAATCGCCTTAGCGCCGTTGTGACAAAGATGCGACGTCCGTTCCATTAAATGAGAAAAATCGTAATCGTTAACTTGATTTTTATAAAAAAAAATTTTGGTGCTCAGATTTCTTATAAAAATTGATTTGTTTGTTATGATTTTTCAAACATTTCCAAGTTTTAAATAAAATATTTATGTTTATTTATTCTAGATTTAATCAGTGTTTTCAATTGGTAATCGGCTATTACTAGTTATATATAACAATGAATATATGAAAAATTATTACATTTTACAAAACAAAAACTTGTAAAAATTCAATGGATGGACATCTACGAATCACCGACAAAATATCGCCAGTAAAATATCGCGTGACCAAAATATAGCAACTAAAATATCGCGAAACCATGATATCGTATGAAATAAATATCGCCAGCATGAAATATAGCAGTAATTTTATAAATAAATAATATATTTCAAGCATATAATATTGTTGTATTAATATATAGTAGAATTGATAAAAATGATAAAAATATGTATAATTTAATAAAATTTATATTAGTATTAAAAAAAAATAAAATATGTATATTAATTAATGGAAGTATATATTCAAAGAAATACCTTGAAGATAATCTTCAAACTTTCGATTATGATAATCTGCTACTACTTTCTTTATTCGTTCAATTTACAGACGCGATAATAATGTACGGCTGTATTATTTCTTTACGATATCAAGGTTTCGCGATATTTTAGTTGCGATATTTTGGTCACGCGATATTTTACCGGCGATATTTTGTCGGGGTACCGACATCTACTAAGACTACGAATACGAAACGTTTGAAAATATTCGATTTAACAAAACGACTATTTTTACGATTTTTTTTTTTTTTTTTAATCGTCGGTAGAAATTGCTACTTTTTAATCATCAAATTAACAAATTAATTAATAAAATTAATAAAACGTAGTATTAAGAGAAAAAAACGAATCGAGGATTTTACAATTATTTAAGTTTGTTCGATTTTACCGAAGGTTCAATCAAGTTGAAACCGAAACGTCATGTCGTATGTCACGTTTACCGTCGTCGAGTGTCGTCCACTCGGTTCTACACCGGTACATTAGCTAATGGTTATGTCTTGTACAAAACGCATACAATTCAAATTCATCGCGTCCCCGACGGCGATTCGGTTGCCACGGTAAATGCATAGTAAAAACAACCGATTCCGCTTTTGATTCAATCATCAACACGACGTTTACCACAACACATTACTATGGCAATCGTACCGTTATCGGGGAAACGGTTCGTTTTACTCCTTCGCGCTATTCGCTCGACGGCCGTTGCCCCGGTTCGGACGAAATATTGCAGTTCGTCGAATCGTGTTTCGCGCGCTTCCCCGTGTACCTACCATGAACGTCTTCGCCGCGTTCACGATCTGCAACGCCGGCCGGGTGTTCAGACATTCGACCAGTGCCGCGGACGTACGAGCGGGACAACCCAAGAGCGCGCCGATCGCTGCCGACTTGGCCGGTACGTTTTCGGCCAGTGTCCACGGGCACATGGCCGTTCCGCTCTGCGAGAACGCTCTTTGAAACAGTCCTTTAACACAATGTTCGTGCGCGCGCGGTTAAGCCGAATATGCACGGTGAACACCCATCGCGGGTCGGCGTTTCTAACCTTTGGACAGCGGTGACAACATGTGATAGTTGACGCTAGCCCCACCGGCCGACATCCCGCTGATCGTAACGCTTTCCGGATCGCCTCCGAAACGTTTTATATTCCTCTTCACCCATTTCAGCGCTTGCGCTTGATCTTTCAGCCCGTTGTTGCCGGGTACGACCGAGTCTCCGGTACTGAAAAAACCTAAAAACGCACGCGCGTCAGAATAACAACTGCGGTTGATGAAGACGAGTTGTGATTTCGCTGATTTATCCACATTTTGAGCCCAAAAAACCTATCTCTAGCCGTGTGGATTAGCAAGTAGGAACCGTGTGTGATCATCTCTCGCATTCATATCGTGTCCTATGATATATACTGGGCACTTATCCATAAGGAAACATGAGTGGATGTAGTTGTTCATGGGAGGTTCAACCCCCACTCCCAACTAAATAACAGAAAAATAACCTGACCTATAATATTAATAGTTATTTCAAAGTTTCATGTGAGACTTGCAAATAAAATATAAATATAATGAATTTAATAAATAAAGCATGCTATTTATCAACATTTTTATTTTTATACATTTTCATCCCTCCCCTTCCCCCGAACATGTTAAATTGTAGCATGTAGGCTACGTTAAATAATACAATTGATTTACACAATAAAGAAAAATGAATTAAGCTACGGCAAACGATTAAATATATTACTATTAGTTCAAAGTATTTGAGTTTAAAAATATGAATTTGAAAAACATTCGGGAAAAACTAAATTTTAAGTTGAATTACAAATAATAAGTATAATTGCATTTAGCTATACTATGACTGTCTCGAACTGATAGTAAATGAAATGTTATACTACCGATTTTTATCAAACATCAATAGTCAGTAAATACATTTTAACAAAACTGAAAAATAATATAGGACAGAGGTCAACAATTAATATTTCTGAAGGGCCACATTAGAAACTTTGAAATATTTTACGGGCGATCAAAATTCGAAGTATACGTTTTTAACATATTTAATATTGAATATTAAAATTGAATGTAATGATAACATGATTTTTTAAATTTATTTATTATTTGCTGTAGGTTATAAACATTAAGAACATAACCAACCAATGGATAATATAATTTATTACAAAAATAAAACGTAGGTATAATAATGTTGGTATGTCTGTAATTTATTTCTTGTCTGCGGGCCGTATAAAATTTGTTCCCGCGCCGCATTTGGCCCGCGGCCCGCCATTTGGTGACCCCTGATATAGGATCTCGTACTAATATCATTACTTAGTTGTATTACGTACGTGGTAAATATTTTTTTTTTCTCATAATGTCCATAATATACAGTGAATATCGTCATAATATATTACCAATTGGACCGAGCCTGTAGTTGAACGTCACCAAAACTATATCTTTGTCCAGAATGTAATCTGGCTTGTAAACCGATCCCTCTAGAAACATAAAAGCACCTCCGTGAATGAAAACCAAAACATTCAACGGTCCGCTATTGTCCTCTTGTTCCGGAAGCTAAAATATGTTATTGTAATATCAACGAAAACGATATAATTTTCCCTTGAATTTCACACGTGCCGCGTTTTCGTTACAATACGACGTAAACGACGCTTACCTTTGGTGTGTACACGTTGACGTACAGACAGTCTTCGTCTCCTTGTACCGAGTAATCCGGATGGACGTACTGAATACACTTACTCCCTGGAGAAGACGCGTTCCATACCCCAAACCAGGGCTTGACCGGTTGAGCTTCCTGCGAAATCAAATGTTACGCATTCCGTACTATTACGGTGGTAATGTGGCGTACTTGTTACGGTAAATGTTGATAAATCGGTGTATCGGGAAATCTGTTTTTGCCGGCAATCATTGAAACTCGTCCCTGCACGAGTGGGAATATAGTTCAACACCTTAGTCACTTTTTTAAATGTAGAATGTTGCTTGTGAATATTTAATAACAACGTTGGCCAGTATGTAGTAATCGTTACCTATTCACCAGTTACCCGCGATAACATGACATTATAAACGCCTTATAACATTTTAACTAAGAATTATTAATGAATTCATAGTTACAATATTATAGTATTATAATGATTACGTGTGTATCATGTTAATCAAAATTATAATTTATACCACGGCTTTACTTTAGGTGTTTGTTTTTTAAACTGTCGCAATATAGCTATATAATATATAATAATATAGCTAGCTATATAATTATTTAGGTCCAGTGTATTTAACGGTATTTCATGTCAATATAAAAAAAAATATTCACTGTTCCAATATTAATGTTAAAAATTGTTTATCATTGGTTATTTTCTCAATTAATCTAAGTCTATTGCTTTGCTATATTATATTTTATTTTATTTTATATTTTATATTCAATATGTTATATATAGGGCTCGGAAGTTGATGACCTTATAAACAATAAAAAATGACCTAAAAAAAATGCAAATATGACATAAAAATGGCAAAAAATGTCCTTAAAAAATGATCTAAAAATATTACAAATATTAGTCTTAATAACTTAATAAGTATTTAAATACATTTTTTTTTAAATATTTTACTCTATTTTACTATAAAATTCTATATAAATTTATCAAAGCTTCATATTACTCAAAATATGACATAAAAATGACAAAAATATCCTTAAAATAGGGAAATAAAAAAATAATAAAATCGGATACTAACCGAATATTAGGAAAAAATAATAAAATGCAGATATAATACTATTCAATACAATATGAAATGTAATAATTATTCCCTATTTTAAGGATATTTTTTCATTTTTATGTTATATTTTGAGTAATATGAAGCTTTGATAAATTTATATAGAATTTTATAGTCGAGATAAAATTGGATAGGTACTAATATTAGTCCGTGGTAATTTCCAAGTTTTAAGTTATCGGCATAATGGTCGACAAGAAACGATAAGAAATGAACTAGTGTGAAATCAGTAAAAATGACTAAAAATGTGGGAAAATGACCTAAAAATCTCAAAAAATGACTTAAAAAGTAATAAACACCAAAAAATGCAAAAAATGCAAATTTAAAATTAGTTATTCAGATTCACATGCTAATGAAACAGATTTGTGGCCAGGAGAGCATCGTCTAAGAAGTTCCAAAAAAAAATGCAAAATGCATCAACTTCCGAGCCCTAGTTATATGTAATATTTAATATTATCTCACATTCTTACAATTTTTCTATTGTTAGAAATTTTTATTTATCTGTATTATTCTTTAGTATTTTTTTTCCTAACTTATACTGTTAATTTAATACTTATTGTGCTACTCATATAATATAATGTGTATAGTTCTTAATTAATAATTATTACTCACTATCTCTACCACAAGCTAAAGCTTAAAAGAGGTAGATAATCATGTAAACTTACTTAATGGTTTTGTACTCAATGTAATTTATGATGGTTTTTGAATAGGAAAAAAAATAGCTATGTAGGTAATCAACATTTTATTGATTTATAACTAACAAACCAGTCATACAGAATTTTTATCACTATATTTAATTGAAATCTACATATTAGCGCTCTTAGATATGTATCGTATATATACATATTAATATGTAAAACAGTTATTTTTTACATCATATGTCAAAAATAACATCGAACGCGTAAGAAAAGTGATTTAATGATACTTAAGTGAAATAGAAGCGCTTTATGAAAAAATAAACATTATTTTTTATATATAATATCTTGTTTTAACAGATATTATAATCTTATACGTTTAACGATGATTATGTTAGGTTAAATGCTGCCAATTTCGGTTTTACACACATTTTTACGTTAATCACTATCCCAACTGTAGATAATGGTTCACGTGTAACATTTAAATTATTACATTAATAAGAATATTATTATTAACGGTGCGCATTGATCGGTGAGGGACGTTATGGAAACTAGCAAGAATAACGTAATTCACCAATTGATCATAATTTACCGTAAACACACCTGTGCTTATTAATGTATTTTAATACGCGTTTTATGGTACAATACGTGTCTCACCTGAAACCTAAGTTCTCCTACCGGAGGAGTTGCATACGGTATTCCTTCGAAACTGTAAAAACTCCGTCCTTTCCAAGTCTTCGATAGTTTTCCAGACACAAACCCACTATCGATTTCTACCTCGGGAACCCGATTGCTAGACACGGAATAACAACCGAACGTCCACAGTAATCCGATAATAACGTACATGTTCAACAAAATATGGAGACGACAATTATTTTCAACGGACACCGTTTTAGAGAACATCGATTAACCACAACTAGCCGTTGTTAAGTTCATTTAACGAATAAGTGGTTTTGCGAACTATGAGGTATAACTATTTTGGTATAATTATCACGTTACGTTTGTTCCCCACTTAGAAATGGAAACATTCCAACGTCCTTCGGATTTCCATAGAACTATTTTTATAATTTTATCTTGAGAAAATAAATTACTTTTATTTGTTTTATTTTCCATCCGAATAATCTAAAAAATAATTTTTTTTTTTTATTTAAAAATAAAAAAAACACTTAAATACGCATATTATATTTTCTTCGATAATTGCAAATATTCAAGATTTCGACATATCAATGAGGTAATGGGACACGTAGCTTTCTCTAATCATCAACATCTCAACAAACCATAAAAAATTATCCATTTTGAATGGACCACGGCAATCACTCACACAACTTAAAATTATCACCTCCACCACTAACAAAGGCAATAGCCTAGTCGAAATCGAAATATCCACGACTGGTCAAAAAAACAAGCCTCGCGCCACCCAAGTCGCATTTATCTACGAACAGCTAATCGTCCGTTGAACCTTACCAAGAAATGATCAGCGGCTATGCACAAATATATGTCCCCAGCACCCCCACATAAGAATTTCGTATTTTTTTTTTTTTTTTGCTAAATATTTAGTATGCAATTTGTATGAATTTGTATGCCTATTCCCCAAATTTGTACGAACTTTGTTCAGGCACTACGAACGAAAAACCGGGGCGGTGCTGGGGATACGTGTCTTTGTATAATGATTGGAACCGTTTGGGAGTTGTTTGATGACATGAAAAAACATTCAACCCCAATGAAGTCAACAACAATAGTTCCGTGTGAATACTTAATATACACAATTTGAATATACTACATACATAATATGCTGTGTACTAAGTTCTTTATAAATGTTACCTATGTAAAAATTATAAAGCAAAATAAACGTACATGAAAAATTATACTACATCAGTATTATATTTAACTAACATAATTTCAATTTTCCCTTTGTATTATGATTATAATTAAATATAAATTAACCAACGAACAATTAACATAAAATATATAATCATCCCATGGTTATTATAAAAAATATGTCTAAATATATCGAGAACTGTAATAACAATGTATTATACCTGGGTACTATAATGAACTAATATAATATAAACTAACTAATATATTACCAATTCTTATACTTATAAATATTTTTCGCCTAGTTATAATATCATGTGGCAAAGATAATAATGAGGATATACCGAGTAAAGATATAATTCTCTGAAAATGATAATTCTACATATGCATTGGATCCAGTGTTGTGCCATAACTAAATTGATCTAGAAAAATATATCTAGATACGTTATCTAGATAAAAACTTAAAATCTTTATCTTATCTAGCTAAAAAATAAAATTGACATCTAAATTTCATCTAGATAATATTTGTAGGCATCTAGATAAACTATCCCCAGCACCGCCCCGGTTTTTCGTTCGTAGTGCCCGAACAAAGTTCGTACTTATTTGGGGAATAGGCATACAAATTCATAAAAATTGCATATTAAATATTAAGCAAAAAAAAAAATACGAATTTCGTATGTGCGGGTGCTGGGGACATGTACGTGCTATGCACGCGATCTTTTTTTCCGATTACTGTTGTTAGACGAACGGCATTCGATACCATTGTAGTAAACCTCAAGGTGACACGTACTAATTATCATTCTAAAGTTTTTTCAGACTTGTATTACCTACTAACAAATACCTGAATATCGCGTATTGGTCAATTCATAAACTATTTTCCCTGGATCATGTAGCACGTAACCTAAATATGACATTGAATGTTCATATGAATATAGGTGTTTAACAAACTTTACAGAAGTCGGCGCTTTAGCTGGTAAATTTCTTCTAAAATGTTTATCTTCCCCTAATCACTCCCTCTATGAAACCTTTGTTTCCATCAAAACTTTTTGGACCTATGTACCTAAAACTCTTCCCATTCTCGCTTCTGTCGCTTCTTCATTTTCGTCATTCTCTCCCTTAATTTATCGTTCTGGCCTCCGGATACAATTATACGACACCCCGTACCTCGCTTTAATACGGCATCCTGAAGTTACTGTTTTGTCCTAACTATTCCTTTGTTATTCTTCCAGTGAGTTAACTCGCCTTCCTAACTCCCTCGTGGACAGCTTGTTCAACGTCTACATGCTCTGTAACTTTCCTAACTCCCTATTAGTGTTTCACCGATGGTTCTGTTTCTAAGAATACGGCCGGCTGCTCGTTTGTCATCCCTTCACTCAATATTGGCTGTTCTGAAAACCTGAACGTCCTCGCGTCATCTTTCACCGCTGAATGTTACGCTATTATAGTTGCCTTGCAGTTTATCTTTTCCCTCGATTCCAATAACTTTCTCATACTGTCTGACTCTCAATCTTGCCTACTTTCCATCTCCGCCGACTCATTCAGTCCTCGCCTCTCTCTTCTAGTACTCATTACCAAAAACCTAACATTCCGTTTGAGTATCGTGAACAAAACCGTGAAGTTCTTTTGGGATTCCCAGTCACGTCGGTATTGCCGGAAACGAGCATGCTGATCCTATGGCTTTTTTAACGAAATTCTCGAAACAAATTTTCTGCTTTAAATTACCTGCCTTCGATCTCCTTCCAATTCACCATAAGCTTCTTCATAACGCTTGGCAATCCAAATGGTCCTCTTTACCACCCAATTTTGCCTCGTGGCACAGACACACCGTCCCTGTAATACCTCGTCTCCCATGGTTTAAGGATCTAAACTTACCTAGGCGCCTGATTGTGGTATTCACTCGCCTTCGCTTAGGGCACAGTTTACTCCCACACCATTCCTTCAAGCTTTCCCTCAATTCTTCCCCACTATGCACTCAACATCATGAAGATGCAATATGTGATTTCAACCACCTAATTTTTAATTTCCCTCCTACCAAGTAGACAACTCCTCTTTTCTTTTTTATCATCCTTTGGTTACATCACTCCCGACTCAAATCTCCTTCTTAATTCTCGTTCTACCCCCATTATTTCTTCCATAATAAATTTTATCCATTTTGCTGGCTTCCTTATTTAAACCCGTTGTTGTTATTTTATTTATTTATTTTTTTTTTCTCTCTGTCTTATCTCATTCATTATTATGTAACTTATTATGTTTATTTTTTCTTTTTTCTCTATAAATAACTGTATTGCTATAATATTTCTAATAAAAGCAAAATAAATTAAAAAAAAAAAAACATACTTTAATTTAGACTTAAGTTATTACTGTAAGCACTCACTACGGACACGCGAACTCCTACGAAGTGTTTTATATCGTCGTGTTCATGCTTTTAATAACCAACTAAATAATATCTTTAATAAATAAAAATCTTATATCATTTTTAACTAAATTCAAAGTATTGTGTTTTATTATTCGTAAAACTCTTTCCTACCAACATACGTCGGAAACAATGAAGCTGCACCGTTGTAAAAGAAACATTGTTCGCAGCAGTGATAGGGCTATGCACTACACCATGTTCTCCGTCGATCTATCATCGTGACCATAAAACGCCTCTTCTGAGGGCTACAACATAACCCTACATCGGTGTGCTTGCTCGAATCATCGCTTACGGTTACACCACACCATGACTAATTCTTCGAACCCGGGGAGGCGGTAGTGATAACCTTCCCCATTAACTATACTGTACAAACAAGCCTACCCTATTGTATTTGACCACCCCTGCACAGGTCTGATACCGACTGTTGTGGCCGCTTGTTCAAGCTTGCCACATTTAAACCCATCCCCCATATTATAAATATATATATATATATATATATATATATATATATATATATATATATATATATATATATATATATATATATTACATTCATATAATATATGATTATATTATAATCATATATTATATGAATGTAATACTTATGATGCTTATAATAACTTAAGAAACATCATTACCTATACAAAAAAAAAAACGTATTAGTTAATCACGAAAACAGGTATCCGATTATTGAAGTACCGCTTCGCGGTAGGCCAATAGCTTTTCATTAGTTCTTCACAATTATTAAGAAAACTACTAGGAAATTCGTAAAATGACCCCCCATTAGCTAGTGTTGTATTATCACTAAAATGTGAATGGTACCTAACATTTAATTGAGTTGGTCAGCAAACTCACACACACATACCACCTTCAGGAAATGCTGACCAGATAGATGGCAATAGAATAAAACGCCGCCGGAAGGACGTGATGGGGGTTCGTTCTACTGCCATCGATGCGGAGGACGGAACGCTGCCCGATTCACGAGTGAAGTGATCGATCATTCTTTTATTTTTTATATTAATTATATTTTTTGTTTTTCTTTAATTAAAAGGTTTTGATCATAATTGTAAAAGGTGTTCAAGTTTGGTAATTTATCTATTTTAAGTATATTGTGTGATTATATGAAAAAGTTGGTACACTTACAAAAAGGGAATTAAAACTATATTGTATTTCAAACCTCAATCCAGTGCTAGATCATATTCTTTGTCAGTTTGAGGGGAGAGTAAAATATTGTTTAGGTGAAGATTAACTCACGCTCGAAACATCCAGTGCTATATCTTATTCTTTGTCAGTTGTTTCGAGTGTAAAATAACTTTAGAGCCGTAAGGGAAAGTAAGCCTTTTAAAGAACCTGTTTTCGACTATCCTATTAAGCAGTGCTAGATCGTCTTCTTTGTCACTTAATAAGGTAGTCGTCCGGGCCAATTATTAGGTTTTTCTTTACGTTCTTGTTTGACGGTTAGAGTGTCCAACAACCGACAAATACTTTGTTTTAGTGTTGTTATACGTCAAGCCTTTGCGTGGCGTATACGACACTAGACAACATTTCCTATAAGAAACCTATGAAGATCGTGATGATCGGAGTAATCTTTTTGGATGAAATCGTGCCCGCAGACACAAAATATATAAATAAAACACACATTAGTGAAACCAATACATTCTTCGTGTCACTTAGAATGTAAAACAACTCATATTTAAGTTATATCAAAGCTTTGTATTTAAAATATTATATGAATAAGATTAATCTTATTGCGTTTATGGGAATGAATGAGTTAACTATTTACTGAGTCATCCATCATTTTAACGATTCTTTTGAACGGGAACTTACTCATATTTGCATAAGAAGAGAAAAATTGATCATTTTTTTTATTTGTGAATATTTCTACACTAGCATAACTTCACTATTTTTTATTATAAACCTAACGATTTATAGCATAGTTAATCGTTTTCATTTTTTGTAAAAATTAATGATATAACATGATTGATTTGACAAAGAAGCTGTCTACAGACAACACTTCATGGAATTTCGTAACAAAAAAATGCATAGTAATTAAACGATATTAATCGTTTTTTGGAGTTCAATTGTAATTTATCTATAAACGCCAATTGTTAATGATTATTGACAGCTACAGGTTGTATTTATACAAGTCAAGTTGTAAATTATTATCGGAATAATAAACGTAAACGATATTGAAAACTATACTATTAAAATTCCTCGTTGCAAATGGACTTATTGTGCGACTAGTGCTAATGGTTATTATAAGTATAGGTTTGTATACGAAATACAGACTTTGCCATTAGTACTGAAATTACAATATATCAATCATAGTCAATGACATGAAATAGTTCGGAAATTTAATTACATCACACACTATTAAATTATATAACAAAATCGCATTGAATAAATATGTAAATAATATGTGTTAGCGCAGTACATAATGTTCAAATGAATACATAATTTATTATTTATTGTATAAAATTATAATTATAATATAAATTACAATATATTTCAAGCATGAATATACTCGTACATGCACTCATAGTACGAAAATATCTAAGTATTAAAAATTAATAATGGAGGAGTTTTAATTACTTTTGTAATCTAAAGATATGTACAGTATCGGAAAAGATTTTTGTTACGCCAAAATATATGAATGAAATCAGACTAAAGAAGTTTGGAAATGTATGGAAGATGATTTTAGCTGAGGAATTATATTATGGGAGTCTATAAAAAGTGAATTATTCATAGGACGTTGTGTGTATTGTACATTTATATTTTTCTAGTTCTTATTATTCTGGCTTCCACTACACGATAAGAGTTTTCGGTTTTCCTGCATACAAAATTGTCTACTACTTCTCTCGATCATCAGTTATATTTTTCCATTTATTGACAACTGCTACAATTTTGAGTGCTACTAAACCACATTTGGTTATTTATTTCTTCCCTCAAGGTAAATTTGCACTAAAACTTCTATATTCATATTAAAATCAAAAACTAAAAAAAATTTCAAAAGTTTTCATTTGTTTTTTCATCAATAATAAAATATCGAAGAAAATAATTGTTTTATGGCTTTAATATTTAAATGCAAAGTAAAACAAAAGTCATTTTAACTTGTGTACAAATTCAGAATATTGAACCTAACCATTATTTTTATTATAGTTTTTAATTTGAAATGTAACATTGTTTTTTTTTAAAAAAAATACCTACATGGCGTTGAAGCAATCAATAGATCAAATATACGTAAGTATATCGCCGTCTTTTGTATAACCATGATAAGTTTATTTCTTACTCGGAATTTGTATTTTAATTTGAGTTTAAATCAATGGCTTTTAGTTCAAGAATGAAAGGATAAAATTAATTATGATATTCATAAAATAATATATTGAATACGAATAGCTATAATACAACAATGAAGTTACAGGCTTATTATCATTTTTTGTATATTTTTATGGGTATATTTGAATAAAGGCTATTATAGTAGTTATCTAGATCGAATTTCAAAATACACTAAAAAAATTGATTTCATTATTCAAACGACTTCGCTTTTGAAATAACTGTTTGAAAAACAATTTCTTTCAATATTCATTATGAAAAAAAAACTCATTCTTATGTTTATTTTTCTTTTTCTTCTTTAATTTTTTTTTTAAGGTTTTGAGTATTCACTGCTATTCCCCTTATTAACACATCGATTCCGATAATTATCATGAATGCGATGTAATTAATAAGAATTCAGTAATTACACCTACAGATACGACAAAATCGCAAAATAGAATTTAAAATATAAACATGTCGGTACCGATTACTAACCACTGCACATACAGTATTCTCAGTAATGATTTACGACTACTCGTTAAAACTTAGTACATAATACACTATGTAGCCTAAAGGACGTCATGTGTTCGTTGGTCACTGTTCATTTATCTCGTATGTAAGTGATTCGTGCAAATAACAAGCAGTTCTATAGATAATTAATAAACGGTTAGACCACTTGACATTAGCGTGGTTAGAGACGGAAGGCATGGGTTAAGCCCATCAAGCCTTCCCGAAAATCAATGGCTAACCTGCATCAAAAATCACCAGAAAAATTTCGAAAACTAATTTTTTCGTTATTTCAATTCATAGAGTTTAATTTTATTTTTATTCATCAACAGACTTTTAATCACATTGCGTAAGTTCACAATTAAAAAAAAGAACCGGATGGGCCTCGCTCTGCTGTACAGTTGGGGGTGGAGAGCACCTCGTTTATAGGATAGGTCATTATTTCAATGGTTTTGTTAAATTTGAATGCAATGATAGATATCATTGTATACGAATAACGATTCTGAACGGAGTTAATATGTTTGTCTAGGATATAATACATGGTTATTTATAAATATTGTAAAAAGTATATTTTATTTTGAAACAATAAATATATTTTTCAATTAGGATGGGTTGGCAATTGTATACAGCGACATAGTTAAATTATTTAAAAATAATGCATGTAGTTATTATAATAATACCTTATATTAACATATAGCATCAATTTTAATATTTATATATGTGATATCGTATAATGTATGTTGGTCATTACACATGTTGACGACGTTGACGTTGATACTTGATTGCGACTTTTAAAATTAACAATGGATTTATTTAATTGATAAATTAAATAATTTCAAAATCTCCAAAATTTTTTAGTTACGATAAGTTTAACTTATTATAAACCTTGTATTAAATTTTCAAGAGTTTTCGGTCAACCAATTAAATTTTATAAAACAAACACAAACAAAAACAAAAATTTTACAAAAATCGAAAATTTAAATTGTCTATAAATAAGTCAAAATATGTCAAAATACTTTGAAAACTTATCCATGTATTGAGAACGCCAATATAAAGATTTGGTGAATATTTTAAGTTGTTGCGATTTTTGGTTTTTGAGTTAGAGCATTTTAAAAAAAAAGTAATTTGTAAAAACGTGATTTTGCGTAAAATTTCCCATTTTTTCGTAATTTTTTTATCATTTTTTCGATTTTTTTAAAAAGTGTTGAAGAAGTTGGATTTTTGACATGCCAAAGTACCATCTACATTCACTTTCCTTTCAGAAAAGTTGCTTTTTAGGCAAATCGAAGCATTTTTACTACCAAAAAAATTGTCGTTAGACACAAAAAAAAAAAATAAAAAAAAAAACGCACATCATTGTAAAACCAATAGATTCCATCACTCCGTTCAAAATCTAAAATAATAAATTATAACGAAAAATATTTAAACATTTAAAAAGGTATAATATATTATTGTTATCAATTTATTTATCCAAATTGTATTTTTACTAAATAATTAAAAATTTTAGGCTAAGATAAGGTAAGATATCGTTCTCCGTATTGTTAAAGTTTTAAGTTAGCATTTATTAAGGGACAAATGTTTTGGTAATATTCATTCAATAAACATTTTGTTTTGTATGAGAGTGCCCACTACCTAAATTAAAACTATTAATGTTAGTGTACATCACGACCCACATTAAAACGATTGGTACTCCCAATCACAAGTCACCGGTCGACCGCAAAAAGTCTTTCATAAACGACAATGAATAATACCAAACACAAGAGACAAATTCACTCATATTTAATCGTTTGATTCTAATTTTGAAAATAAATATCTGCATTCTTCTATTTTTATTATCTTATTTATGTTTAGTAGGAAATATACATTAAATATTTTAGATATGATATGTTTTACGGTACATTATCAACTGCTCCATTTCTTAAATTGGTGACCTTTACGTTCGAATACTACAGCGATCATTTTAATATTTTTTAGGCTGTAAACTAATGTTCATTTACTACGCGCATTCATATACAACAATATTTCTCTTGAACGAATACTACCCAAACATTAACCTAATATTAAATGGCCACTAAAAGCTGCCCTAAAAACGTAAATAATTTTTGTTTTTAGGCTAATAACTTGTAACTTGACGTTTTTGTGCTGACTCTTAACTGACACCAGTTAATTTTACTCATCCACCTTTCTGTA
The DNA here is from genome assembly GCA_034509805.1 of Sipha maydis. NCBI lineage: Eukaryota > Metazoa > Arthropoda > Insecta > Hemiptera > Aphididae > Sipha > Sipha maydis. The sequence goes on from JASXSY010000306.1 coordinate 137,462, forward strand.
AACAATGTAATTAGCTGCATTCGACGCAGAGCAAACACTTATTTATCCGAATGATATTACATAATAATTATAAGTCTCTGTCTTTTGTTTGCACAGTATGATTCATGCGACGACGCCACGCGCGAGAAAACGCGATTTCGGTAGCAAACAATAATTCTAGTTGATAAATAGCTGTAAATCCGCATCATTGTTTATCCTGAATGATTTACGGTTTCTGAGCACGTAAGAACGGAATATCGTGTTATTATCGTATTATTATTTAACAGCGACAACCAAAGGCAGAGATTGCAGTGGATTACACACGCGCAACGATAACCTCGTTTCCTTATCATAGGCGTAAATGTATGCATCCGGTAAACAGATATTCGCATGTTTTCGGTCGGTGGCTTAAAACGAGTACGATAAGACGAGATAGCTTCAAGTTTTGGTACACAAGACCCGTGAGCTGTGCGCGAGAGCCGGAGCCAACCACGGATTTACGGCGGTAAAATAAATACCGTTGGCTCGGCGGTCGTCCACAGTAGTCGTGTCAGGATTGGCCAGTACGTATTTCCGAGTAACAGTAAAATATATTTTTTCTTTCTTTTAAAATAACGCTTAATATCCATTCCGGTAAGAAAAAACATCGTCCGAACGGTTTAAAAATCGATAAATTTAACAGAAAGCGGAAAAGTCACACACGCGATACGCGCCCGTTTCTAAACACCGTATATACATATATAGGTACCTACTATTATGACGGTAAAGTGGATTTCGATCTCGTTCTTATTGACGGTCTGCTGCTACTCCTCCACTGCCATTTCTCCGATAGACGCCAGCAGAATCACCCCGAGGGTACGAGTCGAGTCGGGCGAACTTTCTGGTGGCGTAGACCACACGCTTATCACCAATCGGCCTTTTTACTCGTTTCTGGGCATTCCCTATGCCAGCCCACCAGTTCACAAATATCGTTTTAAGGTAACATTAAAATAATTATATATATATACACAACCAAGAAAATTTCATTCAGATGACGTATAAAAAGAGAAGGTGTTTGAACAACTAAAATAACTTTCTTAGCTCGACCCTTTGCATGGCCACATTTTCGTTAAAAAAAAAAAAAAAAATAATAAAAAATAATTTTTATTATTTATTTAGTTGTACAATCGAAAATGGTTTTAATGGTCTTGTACAAAAAGGGTTGTTCGTACAGAATAAATCGATAAAAATAACCAATAACAAATAGATATCTTACTAAATAAGATGAAAATGAGAAAAATTTAATTTTATTCGTTATTCATTACATTTTTCATGAAATGGAATTGAAAATTTAGTGAACATTGAATTTCATCTATCATAAAACTTGATTGTCAGTCATTATCAGTCATAAATATACAGTTAGACATGAATGACAATCACATTTTTCGTTATTCAAAATTGATCGTGTATGGGCCCCTTGAAATTGTAAACCATAATCAAACATAACCATAGTTTTAAAGTGAAAATACTTATAATGTACGCATTAGAATAAATTCAAAGTAATGCAAGTCAATACATGATTGAAGATATAAGATATATTACAGATATTAAACCTTTTAGGAAGCACAACCAGTGAAACAGTGGGTGGGCGTATGGAATGCCACCATCCCGGGAAATGACTGTATAGGACTAGATCAAAGTTCGTTCAAAGTAACCGGTCAAGAAGATTGTCTATACCTTAATGTCTACACGCCAAAGGTAAGTAATTTTCAATATTATAATTGTATTACATAATTTACGATTATAATCTTTATTCACAACACTCGATCGAATTGAATATTCAACTTAATGTAAACATGGGAAAATCGTTGAAAAAAGTTTGGAAAAAATGACAAGTGACGGCACTTGGTACTCTGATGCAAGCATTTATAAATCACATTATTAAAAAAATATATTTTGCACCAAAACTAAAAATGTCTAGTCAAATTATTCAACTATATCTTTAAAAAGTATTCAATTATGTATTATTAAAATAGTTAATTATGCTTGAAAATATAGCAATTATAAATATGATAAAGTAATTATTACCTACTTTAATTTCATAATATTCATCCGTGGTCTCATAGGGAAAACATAAAGACCTATGCACATAATGCAACAGGTTTTCGTAACTTGATATAAATAATGCAATACAACTTCTAAGAATGGAAGTACAGAACATGCAAAAAAATGATCACCAATCCATAAAAATGATCGAGTTGAACCTGATATCAAACGATTTAAAAATGTTTCGTCTATAAACAATAATCCTTTCAGTAATAAGTATTGTTTATATTCAGTAAACAATTTTTTTCGATCATGCTCAACAAAACCAAAGCAGGACATATATGAGTTAAACAATTACAATTAAATTAAAAACTAATTAATGGTTATAAATTAATAAATTTATAATATTCCAAACATTTTTTATAAAAGTTAAATACAAAATTAACATTTTTTAATAGCCTTTTTTATATACTTTTCTAAAAGATGGTATAGATACATTTATTAAAACAATTCTTGTTATTTATTTTAGTTCTTTTAAAATCGCCCATATCACTACCCGTCCTGTATTAGTGATTTAAAAATAATTTATATTCTATTAATAGTGCAAATAAATGAAATTCCTTATCAATACAACAAACTATATTTTTATTTAATATTGCTTCAGAGTTAAAAATATTGATTATTACAGTGTTTAAAATTCAAAATTTGAATGTGATGCCCAACATTTTTATGCATTTTTGGTTGGGTATATTTGTATTATTCATTTTAATATTTAGTTCCCCTATACTTGATTTCCTAGTAAAGGTTATGCAATTTAATTTTTTTATTGAAAAACTGAACAACGTTTTTGCTGACCTTTTTTCTAGTTGTTTTGCTGATACGTGTAGGTAATGTAGTACTATTTTGATATTTTTCCTTCTACAGGAGAATTTCGCATCATCTGCAAATATTTTGGCTTTTATCGGAAATGTACAGTGTTTTAATAAAATCTATTATTCGAATAACCATATGATACGATTATTTTATTTGATTATTTCCATCTCTCCAGATACGGTCCACAGTTATAGACGAGTGATTGCGTAAGCCAGAAACCCACAGACAACTGAATTAATAATTGCTTTTAATAAGTACACGCTATAATATTGTTTCATCTGTTTAGTATATATATAACTTATTACACACATCTACTGATATCATTTCATATTGAATTAATAGAGCTAATGTTTTGACCGGCCCAAATAAGTAACATAAAAACCGTTTGCTTCATTCGCAACAAAATAACTACTTACATTTTATTAAAAAATGTATAAACAATTTTATTAAATTACCATTCCCACTTCACTTATTTTATAATTTAAATACTTATTTCTTTTATTATTAAAACTCTTTTTACTAGAAACAAAATAATTTGCAAATATAAGATGGCAGATATTTTATAAAAACAATTGTATACCTATACCAATTAAAACTCATTAAACTATTATGACAATTTTTATTGAATAACACAAATATAATTAGTTTATTAAAGGGAAGATTCCTTTTTTTCATTTTTAAAAATATATTAATTACATCATCTAAAATAATTTTACCTGATACATCACTTTCCACTGCAATGACCAGTAAATCACTTAGCCGATAATTTTCCATTGTTAGCCGTAAATGGGTTTTAACTATGTAATTTTAATAATTCGGTGGTTACCTGCAACGTGGTAGTACGTTGTGAGATTGTTCGCTCCCTTATCGCGTTATTAATTAATTAATATGTAATCTACCATTGTCTCCTCTCCATTATTCGCGCTTTCATTAGTTTTATGATTAACACCTATCCGAAAATGTCCAAACCCAAACGTTCACTGCCATCATCTCCAAATTCACCAATCCTAACAGAACATAACAAATCCAGATCTTTCGTCTCCCCAAATAAATTCGCTGTCCTTGTGAATGAAGAGGGTAACGAAATCAATCTCGACACCTCTTGTGATACTTCAAACATAATTGACGATTCTGTTACTACTAACATTCAACAGGACAACGCCAGGGCTCTGCCAATAAATGTAAAAAACATAAACAACTACTCCGCTTTTGAAAATGCGTTAATACAAATCACAGGCCCAGACGGTTTTTTGTAAGTCTACGTCCACATTTTTAATCGTTCTCCCTCATGAACGCCTTATGTTTAATGCAATGTTAAAGCATCCAATAGAAACTGATGCCCGTTTTCACACTTTCATGCCCCCAACATATCAACCATATAAGGTAATAACCATAATAAGAAATCTGTACCACACAACACTCAGTGTTGGGAAATATCTAGATAAATGTATCTAGATAAGTTATCTAGATAAAAATTATTTATATTTTATCTTATCTAGATAAATTTATACTCAGTTATCTTTATCTTCATCTAGATAAAAATCTTGTTATCTATGAGTACCAATCTAGATAATTTATTTAAATGGAATAAAAATAAAATTTGAAAATTTAAAATGTTTTTATATTTTCATTTTTACATTTTTCTGTACCTATTAAACATATAATAACTGACAAGATGACTTATGAAGTTTATTTAAAAAAAAAAACTCTTTATATTATATGTTTATTTTCAAAATATTTGAAATTTGTTAAAAAAAAGATAGAAATGTATTGTTATTTTATTTTTCAAATCTAAGATTTTTTTATTTTTAAGTTAGAGAATGATTTGTCATCTTCTTATGAAGTTTATTTAAAAAAAAAATATTTTATATTTTATGTTTATTAATGTTTGAAATGAGTTTAAAAAATGATATTTATTTTAAAATGTTTTTAATTATGAATTTTTTACCTAATATCTGTAGGCTGTAGTATCCTGAATATTTTCAAAATCAAACATGAAATTATCTCATATTTATCTAGATAAAAATGTACTTATTTTTATCTTTATCTAGATGAAATTTAGAATAACTATCTTTATCTGTATCTAGATAAGAATTAGTATAGTCATCTTTATCTTTATGTAGATAAATTATTAGTTATCTATTCCCAACACTGCACAACACACATCTCAGATATATCTGACGCACTCTCAGAATTTGGTCACTCCACCAGACGTGTCACAAACGTCATCAAAAACGGCAACTCGTGCCCGCTGTTTCTCGTGGAACTAAATCCCAACACCAACAACAAAGATATTTTAAATATGTCCTGAGTTTTGCATACCAAAATCAAAGTCGAACTACCCTATAGGACCAACAGCGTTCCACCCCAGAATAGAAACTGTCAGAACTACGGTCACACAGCAAACTATTGCCATCATCCTCCTCACTGTGTCAAGTGGGGGGGCGATCACTCCATAGACGTTTGCACTAAGGACAAAGATAGTCCAGCCAAATGCGCTCTCTGCAAGGGCGATCATACCTCCAATTACAGTGCTCTAGGTTGACCATAATTTAAAGCACTTCTCAAACCGCAGCAAAACGTCTCATTCAAAACCGCAAAATCCGAATACTGTACTCTCGTCTCATCATCCTAAAACTCTCCCTCCTCACGTTCCCAAAGTTTCTTTCGTCTCCGTTGCCGATTCCAATACTATCCCATTACCTAATAGTCACACTAGCGATATGTCGTTGGCTAAATTTATCTCTGTACTTTCCTAATTAATTAATCCTCTAATCACGCTCCTTACAGCTGTTTTAAACGAACAACTTATTCCATAGTCCATTATCTATTAACTCATTAACTATATTAGAATAATTTTAATAGTCGTATTATATCATTATTTAATTACTTATCGGTATATTCAAATCTGTAGTATGAATATTTCATGTACTTTTATTACTGTAATTGTGTTTAACAAAAATTCTTAAATAGAAAAACTTATTTTAGAGAAGAAAAAAATCGTTCATTGGAAGTAGTAGTAACAAATAAAGTCATAAGAATATTTATAATTTTCAGAGTTTCATAAAAAGCATTTGGAAGTTGATTTAAAATTGTGGAAATAGAACAAAGGTTATGAATTCAATCATCTCGGTCTTTGTTCGCATGACTTATTAAATTTTTTACAGAAGGAAATTCACTTTGAAAATTTTTATAATTATATTCATTTTAAAATATCTATAATGGTCAATAAATGTAATTAAAAGGGGACTTTTTAAATTAAAATAAATTTAAAATTTATTATTGGGACAGTAATTTCTTAGTAGGTACACGGTATAATAGTTTCTGAAAATATAAAGCTAGTCATATTTTTGCGCTGATAAAATATAATAATGATTAAACGGCAACAACCCGGCACCAGGTCGTCGGACTGATTTTAAAAATCAGACAGAAGCAAATGCCCACCTTGCCAACCCCAAATGACGCCATTGCACATATCTCATCTCAATACACATTTTTAAAATTACTTCACATGACTTTTCAACAACGGCAATATTAATTTATTTTCTTCGTCCATATCAACGAGGTCATACCTTTTCAAAATTTAATATGGCTTGTTACTTTTTTCTCTTCTTCTACTTTCTTATCGTACATTTTAGAGTTTATTTGGTATGCAGTATGCCATAGGAGTAAATCATTAATAAATAAATACATTTTTTTCGTGAGGGGGGTTATGACTCCCCCCTCCCCCGGACAATCCCGCTGAAATAAGCAATGCTTGTAACACGTACCACATTGTTTTCCTACCGTTCTGCTGCAGCAGAAGTTGGTTGATTTATTCTTTATTATTATTATTAGTATTGTGTACATCGTTCCGCAGCTACCCCAAGAAGGGCTACTGGCCGGCGGGTTGATGAACGTGATCGTGTACGTCCACGGCGGAGCATTCCAATTCGGATCCGGTGTCGGTCACACGCCGCATTATCTGCTGGAGGAAGGAAACGACGTGGTTTTCGTCACGATCAACTACCGTCTGGGGCCGTTGGGATTCGCGAGCACTGGCGACGACATATTGCCCGGCAACAACGGCTTAAAGGACCAGGTGGCCGCGTTGAAATGGGTTCAACGGAACATCGCGGCGTTCGGCGGCAACCCGGGCGCGGTCACGCTCGTTGGCTTGTCGGCGGGCGGGGCCAGCGTCCATTATCACTTACTATCGCCCATGTCACTAGGTAAATCCGATCCCAGCATCGATCTAATTGTTCAAATGCACTATGTTCGGTGAACGATCGATTTCGAGACAAAAAAATCTACCCATATACTCGTGTCCTTCGCGTTGACTTCGGTTTTATATTGAATAAGTTTTTAACCAGAAGTTTATACTATTAATTTTCTTCTTTTTCCTTCGCATTTCTCTAACTTAACTAACTTAACTTTACTTATTATTATTATTATTATTATTAAAATATTCTTGCCGGGAAAGTAAATTAACATTGAATATTTTATAATTTAGAATATAAAATATTAATAAAAGAAACTTCCGTAGTGATGTAAATTATTAAAATGAAATACATCCTCCAATTGATTAATAACTAACACGATAACAACTCGTTTATGTCTGCGTGAAGGTTTATTTAATCGAGCAATTGCGATGAGCGGAAGTGCTTATTGTCATTGGGGCTACAGTGAAAACGTTGTTCAGAAAACTAAGCAATTAGCCGAGTACTTGGGATGTCCCACTTACTACTCGAAGGATACCGTAAAATGTCTACGATCAAGACCGGCATTCGTTATCTCAGAAACTTTGAAAAATTTCTTGGTAATTGTATAATTTTGAAGTATACTAAACACAATAAATTACTATATATTTAAATATTTAACACATACGCATATATTTAATATTCTACATAAGCCATGGATGTTCAATCCGTTTACGGTCTTCGGTCCAACTATCGAACCACCTGGAGTAGATCGGTTTTTGACAGATTTGCCTGAGAATTTACCGGCCCAAGATGTTCCGACGTTATTTAGTTATACTCAACACGACGGCCTTTACCCTTCCGCTGAATACGTAACTCACGAACAGACCTTGGTGGAAATGGAATCGAAATGGAATGAAATCTTACCGTTTTTACTTGACTACAACAACACTGTTTCTGATGAATCTTTGAGACCTGAGATTGCACAAAAAATCAAAACATTTTACTTTGGAAATAATTCGGTATCTGTGAACACCAAAAACAACGTAATTGAAGTAAGAAAAATAAATGTATCGAATACTTACAATTCATTCAGTATAGAATATAATAATATTATGATAACTCTTAAACATTATTTTATCACTGATAAATAAATCCATATTATTATAATTCAATTGAAAATTTATATTCAATAAACATAACTGGTTAATAGTTAATTAAAATACTATTAATCAATATTTAACCTTAATATAAATTAAAATAATAAAATACATGAAATATAAAATTACTTACTAAAATTAACATACTAACATATCATTGCAATATTTCTCGTATACTACATAAAATTTAAAAATTTAAAATTAACTTACAATTTAATTTTTGATCTCAAACGCAAGATATTTTTTGAAAAAAGCTAAAAATAAATCATACAAAAAACGAGTGTTCAATAATAATACAGTAAATATAATTTGTATATAAATTATTATTTATATAAGGAAATATACTAACCAATGAGAATAAACAGTGATATGATAGGTGAAGTCAAAAACTATAAATATTTAGGATCATTTGTATAAAAGGAAAAGTGCTTTGGCATGGAAGTAGAACATAGGGTCATGTACGATTGTATGAAATGGAGAAAAACATAGGGCATTTTATTAGATAAGAAAGTCTTAATGAGGCATAAAAGGTAAATTTTACAGAAGCGTAATGAGACCAACTAAGCTATATGGTTCGGAGTATTGGGCGGATTGCAAGAGAATAGAACAGAATATGAGTATTGCGGAAATGAGACTGCTTAAATGGATGAGTGAAGTGACAAAGGAAAATAGAATAAAGAACGAATATGTGAGAAGTAGTGTTGATGTAGTGTCGAAAATGAACAAAAAGAGAGAAAATAGACTGAAATTATTTGAGCATGTGATGAGATGAGAGGAAAAAAAGCAGTAAGAGTGGCTATAAAAATTAGTTATGAAAATGAACGTTGAAAGGTAAAAAGAAAGAGGAAGACAAAAAAAAAGATGGTTGAGAATAATATAAGGACTATTGGTGTATGCCAAGGGGATGTAGAAAATCAAGATGAGTGGAGATTTAGGACATAGATGGCCGATCCTTAATAATTGGGTGAAAAGCGAAGAAGAAGAATAAATATTTGTTTGTTAATAAATTTGAAGCAACTAAAATAAATAACAAGACTTGCAGTGTGTGTATAAAACTCGAAATTAGTTAATATTAAAATTCTATGAACGATATCAAAATATTACTTGCATATAAGGTAAATATAATAAAACGTATAACTATTATTTTTCATAGATGATTTCGGATCGAATGTTTAAAGAACCCGTAGCTAGAGCAGCCAGGTATTTGGCTTCGAAAAACACATCGCCGGTATACTTTTATGAGTTCGGTTACAAGGGCAAATACTCATTTGCAGACACAATTTCAAAAGTTGGTCACTCGGAAGGTTTAGGTAAACTAATATTAAGCCCCTTTTCTCCCAACATCATATTGCTTGATATTATTACTCTTTTATCGCATTATTTTAGGGGTATCGCACGGAGACGACAATATGTATGTAGTCAAGACCACTTATGGGCATCCACACGACAACGTAGAAGACGCGAATTTGATTCCACTCATGGTAAACATGTGGTTGTCATTCGCTAAAACGGGGTATGTTGATTACTATTACTACAATATACTTATATAGAAATATATTTTATGTTTTCCGAAAAAACAAAATATGTACCTACTCATAAGCAATAGTTTCAAGAACTATACTACAATATTTTGTCTGTTTCAACAAGCCAATGTTATTCATTTCAGGATTCCAGACTTAGGAAACAATTCTACGGTATGGTCACCGGTGTCTAAAAATCCCACAGACCCGTTAAGATTGGTCAAAATCACTCAAGGTCAAACGGTCGAGTCCCTAGAACTCTCAGATCCCGGCAACCATACGTTTTGGGCCACGTTGCCGCTAACCGAGTTTTTTACAACCGTTAACTTGCCGACTGATGTTAACCGAGTCGAACTCTGAGAAATCAAAAGTAAAACATCATCCTCAATTGTGGTTTTAACATATTTAAAGCTATTGTATTTCTTTTATTTTTTTATTCATCTACTGTACATAGTTGTTTTTTTCGAATAAGAAGAAAATTAATGAACAATAAATTGGATTATGTTTGATAAATTATACCTAAATATGTTGAACAAGATGAGTTTAATTACTTCTTCCATTTATATAATAACTGTATGTTATGAAAACAATAGACCAATAATACAAAACTAAACCATGATCTTTTCGAACAATTAAATTATTCTGATATTCAGTTATACAGTTTTAATATTTCAACTAAATATAATAAAATAGTAGTTTTCTTATATACAAATTGAACGTATGCTTTGATTTAGCTTGATGTCAGAACTCTAGAAATATGTATGCTTTCATGTGATACGTTGACTAAAAGTTATAATAAAATCACCAAGTTTACAACGTAACTTTTGTAACTTTTCATTTTACGTGCATATTTAGTTGTAGTTTCATGCAAAGTAAGGAGTTATTTAAATTTGCTTTTAAAATAATAGATCAAAGAACTATTAAAGAAAAACGTTCAATAGCCATCTGGAATTAAGATATAAAGTTCTTAATGCATAACGAACATAATCTATGGTTATATAGTAACTGCAACCACTTAGTAACTATTGTTGACTCAGAAACTTTACTTCGTGAACGAATCTAGTTGTAAAAGTTAGTAGAAATTTGTTTCATAATTATTTACCATAATTTTTTATCAATTTACAACCGTTTAAGATGATAAAAAATAATAAATAATAAAACTTCTCCGTCATAAGTGTGTTAAATGTCCGCCACCGTGTGAGCAAACCAGCTCTACCTGTTTTTACTACTGTACTTGATGCAAACAATTTCAACTGGAGCATTTACCAACTATCCTTCCTCCTAAAATCCAGAATAGTGGTCGAAAAACCGCATCAAGCTGTTACCCACTGAAATGCAAACAGTGCCAGCGTTACAAAAGCTTATTGTAATGAACCACCAAAATGTGTTGAATGTAGCAACATTCATCTCACCATGGACTGCTCCAAATCATCAGATCTGATACCTGCGAAGTGTGCGTTATGTTCTGTTGCACATACCACGAACTATAAAGGTTTTCCTGCATTAAATAAAAAGTTAATCACTTCTCACAAGAAAGGCCACTTGGGATCATATCACCTATACCACCAATTGTACCCTCAAAGGTCTCATCACTCACAGATATGCCCTCATCCGGTCATATCCGATACAAAAGAAAACATAGGGCTAAAACATACGTAGAAGTAACTATAGCTGACTCGAATAATTTAAATACTGAACGTTTCTCAAATATTTTATCGCAATTTGTTACGCAATTAAATTCCATCGTTACCACATTAATTTCGCTTTTATTAACTCTCTTAAACACATTGCTTTCAAAAATACGTTATCTACGTTCGTGGTCAGTTACTGCTATAGCAGTAATTTCAATTTTTTCAATTCTTATGAAATGGGTCACTACTGCTATAGCAGTAATTTACAAAACCAACGAAATCGAGCATTACTGCTCATGCAGTACTATTTTCAATGGTATTAAATGAAACTTGACATCTGACTGACTTGTTATGATCAGTCATGTTTGAACACAAATAAATAAACAATAATTGAATTATTCTATTTTTATATTTCTCATTGGTATTTCGTTTAACTTCTATCATGTTATAGCAGTAATGTAGAAGTGATTCTCTGAGTTAGGAATTTGAATAATATTAAAAAGTGAAGTGATCACGAACGTGTTAAATACGTCTTCACTAAATCGTAAAACACGTATTTTGTTCTTCATATCTATACCTTTTATATATTTAACTACCAATAACTATTGTATTAAGTTTACCTAACCTCTTAATATTATATCCGTTTAATATTATTATGTTAGTACTTTTTATCTTATCGTCAAAATGCCAACCACTTGACGATATTTTTCAGTTATAAATAGTTTTTGTGTAAAATATAAATTATTCACAACATCAGATGTGTTTTTTTTTTTTTTAAATTCAGAATATTTTTTTGCGTATTAACTAAATTTTTTTGCATATTTAATACATATTTTGCCTTTTTTAGCTCCTACAACTTCCAAGCCCTAGTCATCATACTTATAAATAAAAATATTCGTAATGTAAAATTGTTAGTTACACAAACATGTTTCTATTGTTTACATAAATTATTTTAAAACATGTAATAAATTAAAATATGATTTTCTGTAAGTTTTTCTTACATAAATAAACACACAATTTTAATTACTCATTAGTAATTGACTGATTTACAATACTTATATACAATAATAACCTTATTATTAATAAGGTACTATGGTGTTAATATTTGATATGATTAAATTCTAACATTATTCAAATGTACCGTGACTTATGGTTATATTATATAGGTTGGTTGAGATTAGTGTACTTGAGGTCAGCAAAGTTGAAAACAAAATTGGGCCCTATTCGTATAAAACGTCTATCGAATAAAATATTATTCTTTATTTAACTATTTTTCATTTAATTATTCTTGATTTTTTTTTAAAATTAATTTATATTTATTTATTTAATTTTATTTATTTTTGTGGTTTATTTGACATCGACAGTTTAATATATATATATATATATATTTTATACTTCTATAAGTGTATTCAATTAATTATAAGTTATGTGTGATTTAATTAACTCAATATTATTCATTAATTAAACTATTTAGAACTATCGTTTTTTTTATTCAAATTAAAAGTATTTAAAATAGAATAGTATTCTTTATTTAGAAAATAATCAGTTATTCATGATTTTATTTTATATTAATTATTTTAATTTATTTTTACCCAACTCTGATTGGAAAATCAATAAATTAAAAATTTGTTTTTGAAAATAACTTAAAAGGTTTAAGATTTGTATTATCATATTTTGCAGAGTAACATTAGGAAAATACAGTAAAATAATGTATATCTTGTAACTAGTATCAAAAACTAGAACCTATTGGGTTTTTTGGTTTCGGTTCCGATTTAAGTTATTAGTTAGTTTAAGAGTTCCGGTTCCGATTTTATAGAGAAAAAAAAGGTTCTAGAACTGTTTAATACTGGTTATTTAAATTACTGGTTATTTTCGGTTTATAGAAAAAAAATTTAATAATATTATAGCCAGTGATATTCCCAACGATTTTTGTCAGAGTTTACTAAGCAATAAGTGTTTGAATACCTATAGTTACTAATTAGTACTCTACTTTAAAACTTAAAAATAAAATGTATCTACAATACTTAAATTTAAATTAATTTTTGTTTTAAGTAAAGTTTAAATACATTTATTTTATATTACTTGGAAACGCCATTGATTTTAGCTGGGTATATTATTGAATCGTTTTTACTAACCAACAATATTCTGCGAGAAAAAAAAAAGCATATCTTCATTCACAACATTCAAAATCTAGAATATTTACACATCGTATACATTTGAATTAATATTATTATTTATTATACATAATACTAAATAGACAATATACTTATTGCAGTATATTAATGAGCTTCAAAAAAAAAAATTAATTAAAATAATAATAATTAACTTATGTTCTATTTTTTAATTTTTTTTACACTTGATGCTTTTGTTTCCATAAAATATCTATACATATTTTAAATGCAATGTATTAAAAGGCTTATTATATAGTTTGTATATTATAAATATATATCTATAATCAATTTTTTTTTTTTTAATAGTCTGTTGTCACGTATAAATAGTGGGATTGTGATTTGGTTAATATTTAACAGTAATATTTTATATTATTGTCATTACAATTATTTAGAAATTCAAAGCTACCCAAATATAGTCTAAAATCGTTATTTCTCTCAGAATTTAAATTTGCAGCTCGTTTGATGAATTTACACTTTATCACGTAAGCACGGATTAAGAAGGAATAAAATAAACTGTATTTTCATAACGATTGTGTAAATTCAACGCACTCTGCACTAAACCCAAATCAAACGTAACATCATCTATCCAAATTATTTAAACGCGTTGTAAACAAATAAACTTATCAAAAACACTGTTTGATTGGACGATTAATATTTTGTTGATAAAGTAATGCACGCTTTTATTTCGGTACTATTTATCATCTAAGTGCGTCAACCGAACAGGTGGTACGTGGTTATTCGTATCTTAATGCGGCCGGCGGTGCTTGCATATATATTATCGATAAGTAACTATTTTTTATTTTATTTTTTTAATTAAAAAAAAGCTATGGTACAATAAGATAATATGTAATAATCATTACAAAGAACATAATAATTAACAGAAGATGAAATATAAATGTGACAGGAATATTATTATTTTTTTTTTTTTTTTGTAAATAAATACCAATTATTTTATAATATTATATAGGTACTAATTATTACAATTATAGCTTATTTTTTAATTCTTAAGAAGATTTAATTTTAAAAAAGATCTCGAAACTATTAACGATTTAATTGATGCGTTGGTTTACTTAGAACAGTTGTGATAGAAGACGTGATATTAAAGTTCTGAGTGAGAATGGATTTTTCGATGAAAATTTGAGTAGTGTTTTCTTTGTTAATTGATTTATAAATATACCAAGAAGCTAAGGTAACGACACGAACCAATAAACTTAACAATACGTGATGCGTTTTCAGTCAGGACACGCATTAATCGAAAAGAATCTGTACGTCTAAACCATTAAATAATAGTCTGGACCAAGGATGGGTATCTTTCAGTTATTAGAGGGCCAATTTTTAGAAAATTAAAATTCGGCTGGTCAGAATGTAGAAAGTAAAAAAAAAAAGTTATTTAAATTTTAAATCTAACCTTTTTTTATGGCCATACATATAAATTATAGAGTATAAAGTATAGACAATAAACATTAAAATTGTATGATGTGATTTGGAAATGTTGGACGGGCCAGATAAAACAGGCTCGTGGGTCGCCAGTTGTCCATCCCTGGTCTAGACCAGATAGAGTGTTAATCATTTAAAATATAAGATTAGTGATACAATAAATTCAGTTATATTAAGACTATAGCAACGATCAATGTTGCTTATTCTTAATTTAATAATTCTTTGTTAAAAATTGTATGTTGGTGTTTGAAGTCGAACTGCATCGACTTGATCTTCCACAACACACTGTATATACACATATTAGTACATAAGTAGTACGATAAGACGAGAGCAACGGACTGTCGAGCACAGAATGTATAAATACGTTTATGTAACAAAACCAATTACTTTACACTCTCCAGTGCTACCAAATGGTACGATTTTGATGGAAGAATATAATTCCTTGGAGATAGGTATGATTTCCGAACAAACCCTTTAAGAACACGATATTTTTAAAATAATTAAGGGCATTAGAAAAAACATGAAAAAAATTAAAAACGTAAATTTTTTTTATATTCTTAGGTATTGCTAATAAGAATCACCGACAATGGACATCACGAGTTCTAACTTGACTTTATAGTTAATGGTAGCACTGCACTCGTCATAATCGTTTTTAGTGTAGAGTCCGCAAGGCGTGTGGTCTGGTCATTCTCGAATATACTAGCGAAACCGTGATAAAAAACACCGTTAGAACGCTTTCTGAAGGCTTTCGAAAGTGACTTTGACAACATATCTTACCAGTTCTATGGTAGCGATCATGTGGATTTTGATCGCATGCTTTTCGACGATCTGCTGGTGCTCTTGCTCGGCTAACTCTCCTCCGAGGGTGCATGTCGAGTCTGGTGAACTCTCTGGACTCGTTGATCACACTCATATCAACAGCAGACCCTTTTACTCGTTTCTAGGCATTCCCTATGCCAGTCCGCCTGTACATGAAAATCGTTTTAAGGTAAAGTAGTTTTTTCTTCTATTTTCCCCCTCTACTCATCCACAGTCCACTCAGTGGAAAATATTATAATAACACACACATTTCCGTTTCGAGTAAAACAAAACGAGCTCCTGTCAAGTAGTTTTTTCCTAAAGCGAATCGTTTGTGTTTTTAGCGAAAAAATATACGTTTATAAAATGGTTAACTTTTTTTGTCATACAGGTGAGTTTTATATTATATAAATGTGCAAAAAACAATGACAAGTCGACATAAAAAAAAAAAAAAAAAGAAATGATAAAATAAAGAACTAAATTAACTTGTATGCTTTGCCAGTTTTTGGAAAAATTATTTCGAACGATTACACTGTACTGTACTTATTAGGTAATAAATATTGAAAACATTAATTTATGTATAGTACACAGTTGCTTTTTTAATTTTGAACAAAACTGCATAGGACCTTCAATCTGAATTTATACTTTGTTGATTTAAAAAAACGACCTTAAGTTGAATCACAAGATATTAACAGTTTATCAATAAACATTAATTGATAATAAATGTTTAATTTTTGTTTTTAGAATGCAAATAGGTATAAACATAAATTATTATAGTAATGTTCGTTAAGTATACAATACCAAGTATAGTTTTATCTTATATAATACGTAATACTTAAATGAATCATTTCAAACATTTTACATTAATTATTATAATATTTAATTCTAACTTAGATTCTGTAATACCCCACGAATTCTAAAGGAAATTCATAAACAATGATAAAAGCGATAGTGCATGCAACTAAATAATTACTTCATATGAATACGAGTTCGATAAATACGAGTTTTCCAAAAAAAAAAAAAAATATTAAACAATATAATCTACATAGTGTCCAAGTACATACGGATTGCATAAACGGCAATTAAAATGTTATAAAGCCCCTTGTGTACTGCAATCCTAGAATTCAAGTCAGTTAATTTGTCGCATTTTGGTGCGCCCATCATAATAAGTGTTATTTATAATCAAGCTGTGATAAAAATGGATGAATTAATGCATAAGGGTAACATTTTATATGTATATTTATAAATAGGCATAAACCCGCCACTTGGAAATACTGTAAGGTAATACTTTAAGAAATGGAAATAACGTTAAAGATATATAATAATGGAAATCAGTAATAATTGACATTACACCTTAACTTTATTTAGGAAGCACAACCACTGAAACCATGGGTGGGCATATGGAACGCCACAATTCCCGGAAGTGATTGTTTAGGATTTGACCACAGCAAATTCAAAGTTAAGGGCCAAGAAGATTGTTTATATCTTAATGTTTACACGCCAACAGTAAGTATAAAATAAATGAACAATTGTATATGATTGACTTAATTAAAACAATAAACTTTGTTTTTAATAGCAAATTTAAATATTAAACAAAAAAAACAGTGTTTAAATATTTTGTGATTAATACTTGAAAACACAAAATACGAATTCTCATTTAAAAGTATCAATGGTAATTTAACTGGGAAAAACTGTTTTTAAAAGTTCCAGATACATATGTTTATAATTTATATTTTACATTTAAATGTTTTTAAATTGAAAATTAAAATAAATAAAAATTATAGTAATTGAATATTGCTATAGGGTTAGTAAGTAAATTTACAATTACAGAATGTTTAGCTTATAACAGTGGCTTAGGTAAGAGTGTTGAGGATTCAACCTCTTCTCCCTATAACCAAAATATAGAGTAAATAAATAGATACCTAATGAAAAAATCATTTTTTTTTTTTTTTTAATTTGCTTTTTATTAAATAATAATTATAGCAAAGCGATTACAATATCAAAAACAAAAAACAAACATAATATTTACAAACAATATGAGTTAAATGAGAAAGCCAGCGGTATGAATGAATTGGATAAGAGAACGGATGATTGGGATGAAGCGAGAGTTGAAAAGAAGATTAGAATCGGGAGATATAGCCAAAAAAAAAAAAAATCATTATTACCTAAATAAATCAACCCTTCCCTTCCCATAAACAATCTTTTTTTACACCATTTGCTTATAAGTATATTCAATACTATTTATTAACAATATCTTTTTCCTAGTTTTAAATAAAAAACAAAAATTATTAAAATATATTAAGTTCTTCATTAGTCAGGAAAAATTAGAAGCATTTATAATGATTGTAAAAAAATAATTGTTAGAGGAAGTACCGTATGAATATAATTAAAAACAAGTAAGATAATGGTTACTATAAATGAAAAAAATATTGAGTTAAATATAAATAATTAAATTAAATATTTTTAATGCATGAATAAAAATACATAATTATATTATTATTTTAATGACACAGAATAAAATATATAATTGTGAGTGTTAATAAAAATAAAATTGTAGCTCATAAAAGAAAGTCATGGCATTCTGGAAAATTAATTAATTATTTCTTCAATATTTATCGTGATAATTTAGTGGACTGACAATCAAGCTAAATTTGTTTACTTTCATTGAATACACTGAAGCTATTCCTCAAATAGATTTTTAATCGTTTAAAAATGAAAATGAATGTTTTGTTGACGCTAGAAGTATTGAAAGTATAAATATTAAACACCAAATGTTTGGATAAAGGTATTTTGACTTAATACCTAAAGTATTGATTTCAGACTATGAAAGTTCTTTATTGAGTACCCGTTTAAATTTTCTTAACCACATGTTCAATTCTGATGCAAAAGTGTCATACATCGGTATGGTAAAAAGCTTTTGAAAAACCCAATGCATTTTTCAAAGTCATTGCTAATTATATTTAATTTAATTATTATTATTATGTAAATAATGTAATTATGTTTTATAAACATTTTGTAATTCACTATTGACTTTTTAAATAGTCTAAAAATGGCAAGAACAATACTTAAAATAAACTGTAGTTCTACATAAATTATACATACAATTTGTAGTTAATCTTGGTTATATTATAAATATATATAATATATGTATATAAAATATATTCATAATTTTGAAATTTACACGCAATGCTCCTAAAATGTTCTTATACAAGGCCTAAAGGGTTCAATAACTAACACTGTCAACGTTGACCTATACAATACGATTATTTTCATTGTTCCGCAGCTACCCCAAGAAAGATCAACGTCCGATGGATTAATGAACGTAATAGTGTACATCCACGGTGGAGCATTCCAATTCGGATCCGGCATCGGTTACACACCGCATTATCTGTTGGATGGAAAAGACGTAGTGTTTGTCTCGATCAACTATCGCCTGGGGCCGTTGGGATTCGCGAGCACCGGTGACGACCTATTACCCGGCAACAACGGCTTAAAGGATCAGGTGGCTGCGTTGAAATGGGTTCAACGGAACATCGCGGCGTTCGGCGGCAACCCGGAAGCGGTGACCATTGCCGGCATGTCAGCAGGTGGAGCTAGTGTCCATTACCACATGTTGTCTCCAATGTCACAAGGTATATAACAGTACATATCAGAAGTCGGTAGAAATCGTGTTTGTTTCCAAATAAAAAATTTGACGATGGAGAAAGAGCAATATATAACAAGCCAAAGTACATAAATATATAATATAGCACAAATATCTTTAAAAGTCAATTGACTGTATGTTAGCGATGGCGAACGCTTATAGGTAATCGAAAAATCAGATATACGTAAGGGTATTTTAAAGTTTTAATTTGATTCATATTAAATATCATACAATTTTAAAAAACTTGTAACAAAACGTTTAATATAAAGATTATAATTTATGCACTTATAATGTTGATAGATGCAGTTGCTTAACATATGTAATGTTTTAATGAAAAAACATTTTTCTCTTTCGTATAGGTTTATTTAATCGTGCAATCGCAGAAAGTGGAAGTGCTTTTTGCCACTGGGCCTACGCAGAAAATGTCGTTTCAAAAACTAAGCAGTTAGCTGAGTCATTAGGATGTCCTACATATTGCCCAGCGGCCATCATCAAATGTCTTAGATCAAGACCGGCAGTAGCCATTGTACAGTCCTTGAAAAATTTTATGGTAAATTATTTATTTTAATATTTATTGGTAAAGAATATTTAAATTGTATGTATACCTGAATACAAAACGGTTTAATGACACGGTTTTTAAATGTCATAAAAGCCATGGAAATATAATCCTTTTACGCCTTTCGGCCCAACCGTCGAACCAGATGGAGCAAATCGGTTTTTAACGAACTTGCCTCAGAACTTACCGGCACAAGATGTTCCGTCGCTATTTAGTTATACTAAGGACGATGGTCTTTATCCTTCTGCTGAATTCGTAACACTCGAAGAAACTCTAGTTGAAATGGAATCCAAATGGGATGAAATTCTACCATTTGTACTTGACTATAATAACACTATTTTAGACGAATCTTTGAGACCTGAAATCGCAAAGAGAATCAAATCGTTTTACTTTGGAAATAATCCCGTATCTGTAAGCACCATAAACAACATAATCGAGGTAAGAAAATAAATATTTTAAAATTATATAATGTATCTTGTAACAATAATAATTAGTTGATATACATAACATATACATAATATCATAGTATTTAATTTATTCATAGAATGTCCCACTGATCATAATAATCCATTTAAACGTATAAAATGAACTGTAAAATGTTTTCATCGGTTTCACATATTCTAATATGCAGTGATATATTGGTAAATATATTTATAGGTATACGCACCAATAAAATATTAATATTAATATTAAAAAAATGTTCTCATTTTGCTCGAATAAATGAAATTAATGAAATGTTAATAATTTCTGATAAGACTATAAAATACAACTCCACAAGATATACACTGACTGCGCGTCATAAACTGCGTGATGCAGATTTAAGAACCATGGGTTGAATGTCCATACTTCATTTTATATTTAATATAACCTAATTTTCAAAATTTTATTTACTAAATTGAACTTAAAATACATTAAACACAACACACACTGTAATCTTCAAAAGAAATATTTCATCCAAACTTAATAGTTCATAACAATTTTTTCTAATGAACTACTAAATAATTTTTTTTTTTTTTTTTGTATTTCGAGTTATTTCAGAAGTGTATATCCATAAAATTATATTTTACATTAAGTATACGCCGAAAATTTAAAATCTATATGTATATATCGTCCTTTTGGTCTTAGGATTGGATAATAGTAATAAGTGCATTAAGTTTAAAAAAAATTAAAATTCATTTCTTTAGTAAAATAATTTTAACCAAAGTTTCAGTAGAAAAATATACTATATATATATATATTTAACAACTTTTAATCTAATTATCGATAGGTTCATTTTTTTATCAATTTGTTTAAAATTTTCTTGTTTGACGAAGGAGAAATTTTTTTAACCAAATATTTAAAACATATTGTTCTATCTGTATCCAAAGTTTCATTATGTTTGGATGGAACAATTTTTTCAATAAACATTAAATAATGAAGATTTATGTAAAAACAGTAAATCCGCAAAAATTGTATAGTAATTTACTTAAATGCTAGTAAAATAAAACACTGACGATTTTTGAAATTTTTCTAGTATCGTTAGGTAAGTATATGAGTAAGGTGATATTAAATTTTCAAGTCTTTTTATTCAAAAATAAAAACTTACTATCTTTAAAGTTTTATACTTAAACCTTCAAATATGAAAATAAATGTTTTATAATAAAGGTTAAAAGTTTCAAATTTCTAGCCCGATTACTTTTAAAGTTATGGCTAAATAACTAAAGTATGAATAGTGAAAGTCTCATTAACAATAACATTTTTACCGTTAGTACTTGGTTTTTCAGCCGTTTTTTCTCACGACTGGAAAAACTGGCATTTTGGAAAATTGACCTCTTTAATGTATCACCGCATTCCAACTCCGAATATAAAAAAGTTGCTAGATGATACTATTTAAACAGTATACCTGACCAAAGTGTTTACAGAAAAAAAAAAAATAATATATAAAAAAATAAACATCATTGTATAACCATATGATTCTTCGCTTTACTTAGAATCTGAAACAGATCATGAGATGAAATATTTGTATAAATTGACGAATAATTTTATACGTATACATATTATACGTGCAATAAAAAATATAAAATCAAAGTAAACAATTTAAATTTAAAAATATTTAAATATTTATTAAATATTTTAGTAATTTATATATAAATTAATTAATAGTTTATAAACAGAAATAAATAAATGTTTAGTTTTGAGTATTATTATATTTGTATAGTACGACTGGTTTCGAATTAAAAAAAAAATAGTCATCGTCAGGTACATACAAAGTAAATAAAATCGTGACTCAAAACTCAAAATTCTCGATTTTAGAAATGAAAATAGAATAATACTTTACATAATATATATTATATTTTTATGCTAATAAATTGGATTTTCTTTTTAGTTTATATGTCTATTATTTATTTTCATTTATTGATCCATAATAAATATTCACGTTTAAAAAAACAATATGATGTTTATGCTTTGAATTTTTATATAAAGATAATATTAATTAGAGAGCCTAGTTTACTTACCTACTATACTGGAGCCACTACCTATGTAACTACGTCACTGTATCTACCTACGCCTGCTATTCTATATTAACTTGAATTTAAACAATAAATATTATCATTTAATTATATACAGCGATATGTAAGTTTACTTAAAATCGTTTGGAATAGAAAATATTTAAATATTAGTATATGTTTTGTTATTTAATATATAAATAACATAATAAATTGTTATTATATAGAACTATACGTACAGTTAGAACTTGTGTCCTATGTAATCGGCTAATATTATAATCGATTTATTAAATAAATAATATGTCATGTCATTGTTTAATAATACAGATGACTTCGGATAGGATGTTTAAAGAACCTACAGCTAGAACAGCTAAACATTTGGCTTCAAAAAGCTCATCACCTGTATACTTTTATGAATTTGCTTACAGAGGTAAAGATTCACTTTCGAACAAATATAGCAAAAGCGGACATTCTGAAGGATTAGGTAAATAGTAGCTCATACATTACACTAATACTACTGAAAACAAATTATTGGTGCAGTCCAATAAAAATATTAATTTTATTGATTATATTTATTTAATTATTACCAGGGGTCATAATTTGTAGCTCTAAAAAATGTTGTTATAGAGGCAATAATATGTTCTTATAAACATACGTATAAGTGCTTAAGTATGCATTAAAAATGCTAAAATATTTAAATAAGAATAAAATATGTATGAAAAAAAAAAAAAATGATTGAAATTTAAATTCGAATTGTACTGCATCCTAATTTTTTGTCATAGTACACATTTATTCTGCGATTTCTCTGTAAAATACAAGAAATATAAAACAAATTAAATGTTTTATTGGTATTTTTAAACCTATTACTATTTTACTTATATTGAAAGTTATATTAAATTATACATGTTTCTAAAGTGAAATTATCTACAATTGTTACTGATTAGTCTTGAACATAGAAAACGATATCTCGACGTCTACTGATGTAATTTCTGCAATGTTAAATTACACTAGGTTATCTGTAGATAAATCTTAAGGAAATCCAAATTTATTTCAGTGTTCATATAGTTACTCGATAACACGTTTAAAATATTTTTTTAAAGTTTACTATAGACATTTTTATGTATGACGTTGTTTAACTTATTGAAAACAACTTTTCCACTTAATCCATAAAGAGTTTAATTGTTTTTTCTGTATTTTCAAATAAATGTATAGCTTAGGCTAATGGTGGTCCTTGTCCTTGTAACTTAGTAGTGGAAACGGTTAAAACTAAAAAATTGGCGTTTATATAAGCCAAATATTGTTGGGATCTTTGATACAACGCCATCAGAATGTAGCTTTTCAATAATTCTACGTAAAATTTCAACGTATAATAATAGGTTCAGATAGAAAATTTAAATGAGAAGCTTCACCTTCTAATAACTTTAAACTTTTCGTAATATTTTTATTACACAACAAATAAGTTTCTCAACATTACTAAACTTACCTCTTATTTCTTCTGTTTAGTGGAATTCATAAGTCACAGAAACAATATGAATAATTTTAAAATAAAATGCTTTTAAGGTATTAGCAGCTTTTACCATGGTGAGAGTGACGTCGGTTGTGAGCAATAAAACATCATCGTGTTGAATAGATCCAATAGATTTGTCAAATATTTGAATAATATATTTATTCTAATTATTTTGAATTTACTAAATATTGCTTACCTAGATCTTCTTCAACAATACTAAGAATTAAATTAGCGAAAAATCAACCTTCGACATCAGTAGTTTCTATGGGTATAGTATGCAAGAGTCCATGGGGGCTTTAGTCCCCCAGAGAATTTACTGTAGTCCCCTCGCGGTGTTTACTTTCATTTAAAACATTTTATCTGAAATTATAGTTTTAAATATTTTTATAATTTTATAATACTTACAATATAAATGCAGAAAAATACAGACATCTAAGTTTGAATTAATAATTTAATTTTGATTGTTTTGTAAAATAATTATTACTAAAAATCAGTCGAACATAAAAAAAAAAGGTCATGGGACCTTATATCCCCCCCATAACATTCTGTAAAAATGCCCATGCTATAATCTATTGTTTGTTCAATAGGAGTGTCGCACGGTGACGATACAATGTATGTGGTTAGGACCACTTATGGAGATCCGCATACCAACGTAGAAGATGCCAAGTTGATTCCAGTCATGGTAAATATGTGGACATCGTTCGCCAAATCTGGGTACGTTTTAAACAGTACATAACGTCGCTTGTAACAATATACGCACAATTGGGAAATATACGATTGTTCATTAATATTTGTAACCGAACAACGACCACGACTTGGTTTACAACACTGCTATTATTGCGGCAAACATGTCAGACGAAAGTTACAATATGATTATAAGTAGTCATTCACCGATACAAAGAGCACTATATAATACAACCTAATATTTATTTAAATATTAGGTTGTATTTATTATTGTCATTGGGTCATTTCAGTGTTCCAGATTTAGGAAGCTCAACGGTATGGTCGCCAGTGTCCAAGAATCCTGACGACCCGCTCAAATTGATCAAGATCACTCAAGCTCAGACGTTCGAGTCCGAAGAACTTCCCGATCCCGGTAACCATACGTTCTGGAGCACGTTACCGCTAACCGAATTTACAGACGTTGGTTCTTCATCAAACCGCGTCAACCGTGTCGAACTTTAAGACATTCGTTCCCGAACGTTACTATATTGTCTTACGATTTTGGAGTACTTATAATTTAAATCTTACATTTTCCGTATTTAATGCTTGTTTTTTAATAGTTAAGTTTTTTTGTTGTACTTCGGAAATAAGACAGTAGAAAATAAAAGTTGTGGTTATGTCCAATTGCTACAGTATTATCAAGTTACATAGATAATACGAACGCCAATATTTTGAATAAGAACATATTTTTTTTAAATATTTTTTCCGTGTTTGGTATTCTGTGAGCTTAAAGTTTCTTGTTGTACATCAAAATTTTTATCGAAATCGATTACACCTTAATGAATACGTATACCGTATATGAAATAGTTAATTAATTATCATCGAAGAAAAACGTTTCACCGTTCCAGTATTGGTTTAATTTTTTTAATTTAATATAAAATCCAACAGAGTATTATGAAAACTATAAAAAAAATTATTATATACCACTACTAAATTACGACATGTGCCACTGACAAAAACAACAATTTAGTGTTACATTTAGTGTTTAATGATTTGTTTACGGTTAAGCTAAAACTAAAAAAAATTTTTCTTCTTTGAATCAAACTGCTCAGTAATATAAATCAGTTCTCACAAAATTAAAAAGTTTTTGAAAAAATGGTCTTGGAGCATTAAAGAAAATGTCAAAAATACTTAACGCAAAACATGCCAACGAGTAACAGAGTTCAACAAATTTTTCAATGACTACCTCAGCGACGCCATCGTATACTTTAAATACGCGCCATACAAATCCGTAGTTATCGAGCATTTATTTTTGGCTTATAAACCACTATTGATAAACAATAAATAAGCCTATGCATTCAAAAATTTAAGAAAATATTTGATTATTCAATGCAATAATTAATCTTAAAAAAAAAATTATTTTTCTGAAAATTCAGAAAATCTATAAGAAGTATAATAATGAAGTTCAAATGTTCTAAGACACTGAAAAAAGCTAAGTTTTTAATGTTTTTAAGTGTTAAAATCTAAAAAATATAATAAAAAAAAGAACCGGATGGGCCTCGTTCTGCTGTACAGTTGGGGGTGGAGTGTGACTCGTTCATAGTCATTACAATGGATTTGTTAAATTTTAATTCAATGATAGGTATCATAGAATACGAAAAACGATTCTGAACGGAGATGATATGTTAGTCTAGAATATAATACGTTGTTATTTATAAATATTGTAATAAGATTATTTTATTTTGAAACGAAAAATTTAGAAAATCGAAAATATAAATAAGTCAAAATACTTTGAAAACTTAATCATTCATAGAAAACGTCAATATAAACATTTGGTGAAAATTTCAAGTGTTTGCGTTATTTAGTTTTTGAGTTAGAGCAAATTCCAAAAACCGATATGATTTGTCAGTTTAGAATATTTTATATTATATTATGTTTTACATATGTAAATTACATATGTAATTGTATGTTCGAACGCTTATAAAAAAAAAATGTGCATATGGATTTCAATAATTTTTGAATGACAATAATAAAAAGTTCAGTGGAATCTTTTACTAAGTTTTCAAATATTTTGTACCAGTCAAATTGATTATAAAAAAAAATGTAAAAAAAATCGAATATTTCAAATGCTTATAAGTAGCTTAAAAATCATTATAATACTTTGAAAATAATATGACATAAAGCAAATGCCAATTTTAACAATTGGTAAAAATTTCAAGTTTCTGCGACTTATACTTTTTGAATTATAACAAATATTAAAAATCGTTTGAGGATAAATCGCTATTTTATGCAATTTCGTAAAAATTTAAATTTCAAACGGTTATAAAATATTTTCCTTTAAGTCCGGTAGAAATTTTTTTATAAACTTTTGAAGAGTAGCTTATGGATAATCTAGCGTTAAAATTTTGAACCTTAAGTATAAACAAAAATTTTTTTTATGAATTTTCAACTACAAAACAACTTGCATATTATCGCGATTTTAACATAATTTATACAAATTTAAACTTTATGGACTTATAAAAAAAACTTGAATGAAACGATTTCCGATATTTTTTAGTTACGATAAGAATAACTTATATTAAATCTTGTATTAAATTTTCAAGTTTTCGGACTATCAAATAAATTTTATAAATATTTTAAAAAAAAAAAACTTACAGAAATCGAAAATTTTAATTGTCTATAAATAAGTCAAAATTTAACCATACATAGAAAAAGCTAATACAAAGATTTAGTGAAAACATAAGAGTTTGCAGTTTTTCATTTTTGAGTTAGAGCATTTAAAAAATATGTAATTTATCAAAACGTGGATTTGCGTAAAATTTTCCGTTTTTTCGTAATTTTTTTTATCGTTTTTCCCGATGCTTTTAAAAAGTACTGAAAAAATTTTTGACTTGCTAAAGTACCATCTGCATTCACTTTCCTTTTAGAAAAGTTGCTGTTTAAGAAAATCGAAGCATTTTTACTGCCAAAAAAGGTGTCGTCAGACATAAAAATAAAAAATAAATAAAAAACAAAAAAAAAACACACATCATTGTAAAACCAAAATTGTGTTGAGTTATTTTCATACTATTTACTACTACTTACTATTTATATTAATGTAATAAACATTAATATAAATAGTAAGTAGTAACATTAATAAAATGTTCTTATAATGAAGTATTTATAATGCTACTATCAATATTTTGAGTTAAGTTATGAACTGCAAAATAATATTTAACTTAAACAAGTAGTAAAACAATTACAAGATACTTAGCTTTCAAACATTCATTATGATCTACCTGAATACTCAAAAACCATTTTTTCATTTCATATACCAATACTATTTTCAATTATTTTTAGATTAAGTGAATTTTCTATATAGAATAATATATACACAAATGCACTCAAAAATATCAAACAAAATGTATTTAATATTAAATTACTTTTTCTTTTTATATAATATACATATATTATTTTTATATAAATTAAAATAATACTTATAAGTAAATAATGAATAAACAAAAACAATGGTGTTACTAGTAAGTGAGTACTAGCTTTTTCTTAGTATATCAAGTCTAGCAGTCTTTACCATAATGTTTTGATTTATAAAAACATAATAAACTAATTAGCAGTTTTGAAGTTTATAAAAAAATTAATTATTAAACAATTAATACAATTCAAAATATGAACAAGTCAATTTTTTTAAAATAATAAGTAGTTATAATAATAATAGTTTAACTTGCATTTCATAAAAAAAAAAAAAACATAAATGTTTCATATATACTTGACTTGATTCTACAAAGACAAAAAACATCACTTAACAAGTATACTCAAAAAATAAAAAATAAATCTTTTTGACCAGTAATGGTTATAATATAAAACAATATGAAAGATGCAGTACATAAATGAGTGACAATTGTCATGACAATCGACAAGCAGTCATTTTTTTGACATTAAACATGATCGGCTTGTGCCAAGGTCGTTTAGATGGATCATTAGCATTATCAATGGGATCAGGTGTACTTCCGTTCTGTTGATCTGGATTATTTATACAATTGATATAACTTAATATATGTATAGATAACTATATTAAATATCATTAATTACCTTTAATTAGTTTTTCTGTTACATATTCTTCATTTTCTGAAGGTGTTTCACAAGAATGATAGTTGAACAGATATGGTAATACAGTCATGTTATGCATTGAATCACCACGCAATGGAGGAATAGGTACTTTTTCAGAGGTTCTTGGATGTCTACAAACAAACCATCTAAGCAGGAAAAATAAAAATACAATGAAACTAATTAAAATATAATGGCAAAGAATCAAAATGCATTCAAAAAAAATTAACAATATACTTGGAATTCATAAAAAACAAAATTTGCAGAGTTCTAATTTTATGAACAAAGTATAACAAGAAAAAAGATTTAATATAAATAGAGTTAAGAAATGAAATTAACAGATATGCCATTTAAACCAATATTTACTATACATATTTGTATATTTCTGAACATGTGGAATTATTATTTATGTGTTATAAAATAAATAATAGTATAATTATTAATAACATAATTCATAGTATATAAATTTGATTCAGAATATGTATTAAGACTTGAGAACTAGTGTCAAGATTTTATGTGGAGTAACAGAAGATTTTAATGAAGGAGTTAGTATGTATCAGGGGTCGGCTCTAAATTTGTTCTCTGTGGTAATGGATGGAGTTATGAAAAAGATACAGGGCAATATACCATGATGTATGATGTTTGCTGATGATATAGTTTTAGAAGGAGAAAATCAGGAAGAATTTAATATGTTGAATGAATGGAGGTTAGCCCTTGAAGGAAAGATATTGAGAATTAGTAGCAAAAACATTGAAATATGAAGATGAAGAGGAAAACCAAAAAAAGAGATATTTGGGTATCAAACGAGGGCTGTTGGTGTGTATGTAAGGAATGTATATCGAGACAAGTGGATGTTTAGGACAAAGATGGCCAACCTTAAATAATTGGACGGTGAAGGAGAAGAAGACAGAAATGAATACATAACATTTAACTAAAAATCTATTCTCTATGTTTTATAATAAGTTATTAACTTACGGATGTGTTTGTATAGTTCTTATGCTAAATCTTTTCTCTGGATCCTTTTTAAGCATTCCAACTAGTAAAGATCTCAAAGGTTCAGTTACATAAGTAGGAATTTTTATATTACACTTTCCAATTGCTTCAAATAATCTATAAACATTATCACCTTCAAATGGATACTCTCCGGTTACTAAATTGTACCTTAAAATAGAAAAAAAAATTTTTAAATTTTTAGTAACACTTAAATAGTTTAATAATTTATATACAATGTAACACCACTGCTCCATATATCTATTTTAAAGCCAGAGTAATCATCAGCTCCATTTGCTATTTCAGGAGGTTGAAATGCTGGTGATCCTTGACTAGATGCACAAATACCTTCAGGATCAAAGGGTGATAGTGCCTAATCATTTCAATTTTAGATTTTAAAACAGAAAACATTTTATAAATATTATTTCAATAAACCTCAGCAGTTCCAAAGTCTGATATCTTAAGTGTTTCATCAAGAGTGAGCAATAAATTTCCTGGTTTAATATCTTTATGAATTATTCCACGGCTATGTAAATATTCAAGTCCATTAATTAATTGACTGAAATAACTAAAAACAGAAATTACTAAATAAGTTCTTATCTTTACATTAATAATTCTAACAAATGTATTTAAATACTTACTTATGAGCTTGCCAGCATGGAAATTTACTCCCTGGAGAATGTTCTAACATATCTTGAAGACCACCAACACAATATTCCATAAGAAGATACATCTTTTCTTTTTCTTCATTCACTATCACATCTACTAATTCTATGACATTTAAATGCTTTAATGTCTTCAAAAGTTGAATTTCACTAAGATAAGATAAGATAAATATGTTAAAAAAAATTATTTAAATAATATAAATTAATTAAAAATTGTTTAGGGTTATTACTTAAAAATTATACTAAAAAACAATACATTTTTCAATTTAACTGAATTTTTATATACCTGATAATTAATTTTTAATCAGCCATATATTACACATATAATAATACTACAAGCTATGCATTTATTTATTTAAATCTATAAATAAACTATTATTAATATATAAATACAAATTTTATCAGTAGATTTAAAATAAATATTTATAAATGTTTTTTCTTCATTGAATTATTCAGAAAATATATTTTAACTAACGATTTTTAATTAATTTTTAGAGTAAAATATAGTAAAATGCTAAAATTATTTCATAACTTTAAACATTACCCAGCCATATTTCTTCTCTTTCTTATATTTAAAATAATTATAAATAATAAACCTATTTATTTTTATTAATAATTGAATAATCAAATTGAATCATACCACTATTTTAATATTATAATAAAAGTATAACATTTAAGAAAACAGTATTAAAAAATATTATAAATATAATGAATATTGTGTACCATTATCCTTACAAGAATAAATTCTAATTTCGGTTAAATTATATTTAGAAGAAAAATAATGACTGAAATTTATATTATACTTTGAAAGTATAAAAAAAAAACTAGTTATTTGTTTTCACTCTTATAACAAATGAATGTTTACAACAAAAAATCAAATTTAAGCATAATTTGTAGAAACATCAAAACTATTCAAATAAATTATGAATAGTAAATTCATGCAGTAAATGTTTTAACTAGGTTGACATTGTAACTAATTTTCAAATAGTTTCATAATATGGTTTAAATGTATTAATACCTAATTTTGGCTTAACAATACTTTTATTGCTTAACTACTCATTTTTTTCAAACATAAAGTTACAATTTTTTTTTTTTTAAGATAAAAATCATTTTCAATCACTTCTTATTTTCAATGACTACTTTTCTTAACAAAATAATTGAAATAATAACATTTTTTAATTGAAAAAATTTAACATATCTTTAGTTTTTTAATTTTTTTTTTTTGTTATTTTAGCAATTGAATGATTAAATAAAAGTTATTTTTAATGATATTTTTATAATAATCAATAGAAAAAATAATTTTATTGGTTGGAACCATTAGATTGGTTAGTTGGTATTTTTAAATGTCATACTTATAAAATGTTAATAGAAATTTGAACACTCAATTCCTATACAATGTATGGAGATTATATTAAAAACTACGTAGAATATTGTAATCGGCAAAATTATTAAAATTACTTGAGCACATTTTTTTCTCCGTTTGGTATCCGTTTGAGTTTTTTCTTTTTCAATATTTTAGCAGCCCGACGTACAAGCGTCTCCGAGTCTAGAACTTCTTTGACTTTACCGTAACTGCCTTCGCCCAACAGATCGCCCATAACGTATTTACCGACCATCTTGCACGGTTTCTTTTGCGCCCGGTACACCACTTCATCGGGATCAAATGAATTGAAAAGTCCAGTCGGTAGACAATTCGTGGCCGACCAATCGGCGGGTACGTTCAACATCAAGTCTTTGAACACGTCCTCATTATCTTCTGCGGTGGCGGTCGGCACGAAATCCCTCTCTCCCATCATCTCTTATTTTTTCACCATTTCCACTGGCCAATAGTTACTACTATACAAGCCGGTGCAACTATTGCCAGTCGGGTGACTATTGCGGTTAAATGTATTTAGTTGCGTTCGATTTGTCTATCGTGTGAAATACTCGTGAGACGGAACCGAATGCGTGAAACGAACCAACGAACGTAAACAATGCGAGCGAGCACGGGGCGATCGACAGCAACAATGAAAGTTCGTTGAAAGACAACACCGTCCTCGAGACGAACACAGCTTCGGAATCCAAGTTGTGGGAATGTTGAAATCCGTGTTATCACCGTGCTTGCATTGTTGACACTGATAGCGTACCCATTGTATACATTTCGTACGGCGAGCACGGGCAAAACATATGGTGCTCGGGCGCACAGGCGGGAAAAACTCTAAGACGTTTCGAACGCGTTCCAAAGACTCACGGCAAGGTGCGAAAGGTTCCGAAGCACAAATTAAGATGTGTATGTAATCTTAATTTTACGATACTACGGACGATATTGAAAGATCGTGGTTGGAATTTATTCGTAAGTCCGTGGGCTGGAACAAATATGAAGATCATGTTTAATCCATGTGCATCGTGGTTGCAACCGTGGCCATGCGAAGATCTAGATGTTTCTGTGGTTGGAACCACTCACTCCACGGGTGGGAAGCGCGGCAGGAGCGATTAAGTACGGGTATGCACAGCCGATTGTGCGTGGGCGATAGTTGATAAAGATCGATGAACATTCTAGGCGGCAAATTTGAATTGTATACAAACTAAGTGTCAATACAAATCATGTTTTCTGATTAGGCCCTCCTCACACGGGGATAGGTACTCGAAAGAAACTGCAATCGCCGAGGTACTGGGAGACTGAGTAACTAGGTAACTACAGTTGCCGGTTATCTTCACACACAATATTCTAAATTGTTGTGACTAGTTTCTGAAATTAGTGTCACCCTAAACAGTTTTCGACAGTACAGTTCAGTTTTTCGTATTATATGTGTACATTGATATTAATACAGTAAATCAATTAAAATAAATACATTTTTTATAATGTCTAGTAGTGATTCGAGTAGCGATGAAGAAATTATTCTTTATCATTACTATCAACACCACCTAAAAAAACGCAAAAGAAATATATATAGTAAACATAAATCCGGGCCTTAATTATGATAATATATTAAATATACATAAATATAGTATATTTATATAATAAACAAATTATTATTAATATATAATTATAAATAATAAATTCTTTATAGCCATGTACTCGGAACCAATTATTATATGTACATATTCATAGGCGAATCTACAGGGTGTGCCAGGGCACACCCTGCGACTCGTATAAACCTGTGTAGGGCCCATAATACTCATTTCAGTTACAACGGTATTGAGTCTAAACATTAAACAATTTATATTTTAATTTTAATACATTTTTATAAAATGTACCTATAAAAAATAGTTGTTAATTACTACCAGTTATATTATATATTTAATACAATTCTTTGTTATTAATTATAATAAAATTAAGATGTTATATTAAACTTCCAAGAATTTCAAACATAATTGATTAACAATTTAATAGTTAGTTGTTAGTATGTCCAAATTGAATTTTGCAATATTTGTAATTTATTAAATTGAATAATTTTGAAACATAACATGAGTATTTTACAGCATGAAAAATAGCATCTAAACTAGGTAATAAAAATTAATCTTAATATTATTTATTATTATTAATATTGTTATTTCAAATGGGAAACATATTTAAACGTGTGATAACTGAGAGGTATTTTGAACTACAGAGGGCCTTTTTGAGGTAAAGGCACACCCTGCTATGAATTCCTAGATTCGCCTATGTACACATTATTTTGATAATACTGGAATATCCTTACCTGTGAGCTTAACTTCTGTGGCTACTTCACTCCAAGCTTTATCCGTTATAATTATTCTGGAGTAGCTTTTTAAAGTATAATTATATAGCTCGGGATACTTTACTATTTGTTGTACAAATGTTGTATTAAAATTTTGATCCATGTTATATTATTTTGTTATACACGAAATAAAAATCACCTAACAACTCGATCAACCAAAGTAGCGAGAAGATCAGCATGTCTAGTCGCTTCAGTTTATTAGTCGCGGCAACTTAAGTAACGCCGTCTGAACGACGCCATTCAGATACACATGCGCAGTTGCCTAGTCGTCCAGTCTCCCAGTACCTAGGCGATTGCAGTTTCTTTTGAGTATCTCCGTGTGAGGAAGGCCTTATTCTTACCGAGGTGAAGTACTATAAAGTGCAGTAGTGTACATAATTTTAGTAATTTTGTAAAATGGCTTCTTCACGTGAACTGTGTAACGTGCTGAAAAGACGTATGAAAATTATTCATAAAATAAAAAATGTAAACGTTGAAAAGTCCCCTCTGACATGGTTCACTAGTTCAAATCGTTTGTTTTAGTTTAACTTAACCAAGTCGTTCGCGAACGACACATCTCTAACATCATAAAGATTAACTTCTATTATTTTTAGTAGCAATAACAGCCGTTACCGAGAGCAATTGAATAAATTTCAATTTTCATTCACAATGCAATAAAGCATTGATCGATATTTCGTGTTATGCCAATATCTTAATAGATTACTATAGTATTAGATTCTGAACGGAGTGATGGAATCTATTGGTTTTAAAATGGTGTGTTTTTTTTTTTTTAATTTTTATTTTTTTTTTTGTGTCTGACGACACCTTTTTTGGCAGTAAAAATGCTTCGATTTGCTTAAGCAGCAACTTTTCTGAAAGGAAAGTGAATTTAGATGGTAATCTAGATGGCTAGTCCAAAATCCAAATTTTCAATACTTTTTAAAAAAATCGGAAAAAACGATAAAAAAAATTATGAAAAAACGGGAAATTTTACGCAAAATCACGTTTTTACAAATTACATTTTTTAAAATACTCCAACTCAAAAACCAAAAATCGCAACAACTTGAAATATTCACCAAATCTTTATATTGGCGTTTTCTATACATGGTTAAGTTTTCAAAGTATTTTGACATATTTTGACTTATTTATTTATAGACAATTTAAATTTTCGATT
Organism: Sipha maydis; assembly: GCA_034509805.1. Classification (NCBI taxonomy): domain Eukaryota; kingdom Metazoa; phylum Arthropoda; class Insecta; order Hemiptera; family Aphididae; genus Sipha; species Sipha maydis. The sequence continues at coordinate 172,717 of JASXSY010000306.1, forward strand.
TTTGTAAAATTTTTGTTTTTAAACATCTATAAAATTTAATTGGCAAACCGAAAACTTTTGAAAATTTAATACAAGGTTATAATAAGTTAAACTTATCGTAACTAAAAAATATTGGTGATCGTTTCACTCAAATTGTCGCTGTATGCAACTGCCAACCCATCCTAATTTAAAAATATATTTATCGTTTCAAAATAAAATATACTTTTTACAATATTTATAAATAACAATGTATTATATCCTAGACAAACATATTAACTCCGTTCAGAATCGTTATTCGTATACAATGATATCTATCATTGCATTCAAATTTAACAAATCCATTGTAATAATGACCTATCCTATAAACGAGGTGCACTCCATTCCCAACTGTACAGCAGAGCGATGCCCATCCGGTTATTTTTTTTATTGTTGATTAATTATTATTTTCTTTTTATGTCGTGTCGAGTTACTAAAATTCAAGTACTCGTAAAATGTCTGAATATTCAACAAATATTAAATACTCGGAAAAAAATTTCGAGTACTCGAACTAAAAGAGGTTACCTGTGAATCTGTATAAAATGCAGTTATAAAGATAATAAACTATCAGAGCAATAACAATCAGTTGTTATTAATTAAAACCATTATAAACCTTTCTAATATTTTCCATCGGAAATATTCTGATCCCAAATTATTTATAGTTTTAACATTTATTTTTCAATATAATGAAATAAACTCGAGTACTAGATTGAAGCCAGGTAAGATCGAGTACTTGTATTCACGGGTACAAGCATTTTTATGTAGAGTCTAGTGGAAACATTTTACAAAGTCGAGTGCTCGTCCAACTATAATAATTAACAATAAAATTGTTAAATAAAATAAAATAATAAAATTATAAACAATACAATTGCATTATATATCAGAGATTACCACAGATCAGATTATGAGCTATTACAGTACCATATTCACTATCAGCTACATGTATGGTATACAAAAAGTAGCGATCACTGATGTCTCTCAGTAGTAATTTGTGACTGCTACTTTGGAATAAATATGAAAAAAAATCACTGCTACTGACTGCTATTTCGCACCATCACTATTTCCGTTTATAAATTCACAGTCCGAATTCGGAGGAAAGTTATTTCCAATCACTGCTGTAAATCAATTGAAATATTATACATGTGACAAGAAAACTAAACTTTTCCAAGCATATTCGATGAATTATGATCTGGATTTATTAGATTTTATTTTTGAGAACGAGCGTTCATTTAACAGTGAAGTCAGTAGAATGGTACATATAAATATATATAGGCTACATCTTATTTTGACAATGTTATTTTTTTAAATCATATAAGACCCACTTAGTAATTAAAAAGAACTAGTCGAAGTTAACATTTTTAAAAAAAATAATACCTTTAACACATAACTGTAAAATACTGAACCCCTTCAAATATAACTTCTAACACCAATACATAATTTCAAAATTTATAAAAACGTAATAGCGAAATTCTTAAGGTCCAGTAAACATTTACAAGATTAAATAATTTATAGATCTGTTTAAAATGATAAATCACATTAATATATGTACTATAACAGGACAAAAATGTAATTAGCCATAAAATCAAAACATCTATTTAATAAAATTTAAAAATTATACTTACAATAATGAGCAATAATAAATAATCAATGTTACATGGTCTCTACAAATAAAAATTACAAATGTGTAATATTTATAATAGATAATGTAAATCAAAATATTAGACTTCCAAAATTAGTATTTTATAGTCATTATAATCATAATTATTATAACAAGTTTTATATTTGTTATAATAATTATTATTATAATAACAAATATTTTACTCATAACACTAAACAGATGTATGAAATAAAAAATTTAATAATAATTTTTATTTCATACATCTGAAAAGTATATTAAGTAGTTGAAAGTTAACAAGTATAAAAATTATATGTTAATATATCAGTAAAAATGGTATCACTAAAACAGATATTCAAATAATTTTAATCTTCAAATACATTTAATGTTATGCTATAATAAAAACAGAAAAAAAAAATCACAAATTTCTTAATTCAACAGTATCATAAATAAATCTACTAAATAAAATTAACAATTTAGTTTTTAAAATAAATATTTGGCAAAAAATGTATTTCTATCAGTCCCTGATTTCCAGTCGATATATTCATATTTAACTTCCAGAATAATTTTCACTAAGATAATAGATACAAACAATAAATAACTATATATTTTGTGAATTAATTTTAGTTTTGATTTAAATTCGTAATAGCCAGCAGTGCCTGAAAAAAAGTATACATACACCTTTATAATACACAAATTATTATAGTATATAAATATTATATATATATATATATATATATATATATATATATATATATATATATATATATATATATATATATATTGTATACTCATTTTTAAAAAATTAGTACTTAATTGTTTTATGTTAAATAAATGCAAATAAATTACTTATTAGTAGTATAATGAGTTAAAATATTTTTTGAATCAATTTTGACATTACAGTAGACGCAATACTGCAATCTTCAATAATACATTTTTCATGAAATAACTACAAAAAGAGTATAACAACCATAAAATAATCATGCAACATTGTTAAAATTGAACAAGTATTCCATACTTTTAGATGTTGAAATTAAAATTCATCAATAATTATAAAAGTATTGGACCTCTAATAATTTATTTTTTATTTAAGTTCTGAACAGAATACCCAATTTGACTTTTAATGGTCTAAAATTATAATTAATTTATGAATTATGCTAATTATAGTAAACATTTTATACTAAATACTCATAAAAATTAATAAAATAATATGTTAGTTATATATAGATTATACTATATTGTAGTTATGTTCAGTGGCGTCATTTGGTGGGGGAGACAAAGTGAGTATTTGCCCTTGTCTGATTTCAAAAGCAGTTTAATAGGCCGGTTTCAGGTTATTGAATTGTAATTATTATTATTATATTTTATCAACGCAAAACATGTCTAGTTTTATAATATTTTCAGAAAATATTATACTGTGTATTTACTAAGAAATTGTTCTCACATATACTTTAATAAACTAATATTTGTGTTAATCAATAACAATTTTCATAACAGTTTACAGAGTTTTAATTGGTATACAACTGTTTTTATAAAATATCTACTTCCTCATATTAGAAAATTATGTTGTTACCTAATAAAAAAGTTTAAAGAGGATTGGATGCGGCAATTTTCTGTCTTTATTTAACAATGTAACAGGATTATAAACTTTTTTACTTCCATCGTACTGATTGATACAATGAAGCGATCAAAATTATTAAAACAGATAAGAATTTGTCGTTAAGTCTACTTTAAATCGACTTCCTCACATTTTTTATATTGTCCCTTCAAAATCCTAAAAACTATATATTAAAAAAAAGTAAATAAAAAAAATGACATATTTTAATTTTTGAAGTTTAAATCAAAAAATTAAAAATGTTGAAAAGATCTAAGAAGACTTGACGGTAAATTCATATCTGTTTTCATAATTCTTATTGCTTCGTAGATAATCGGTACGTTGGAAATAAAATACGTCTATAACCCCATGTTACGCGTGTGTTAAACAAAAACAGAAAATCGTCGTTTCCAATCCCCTTAACAATATAAAAAATAAAAAATAAAAATATTTAAATCATAAAACAAGTGAAGAGGGTATGGTAATTTGATAAAATGTAAGTAAATATTTTCTTATGAGCGAAGTGATGGGTTTTTATTTTTACTCATTTGGGCCAGTCAAAACCTTTGCCCCCTTCTATTGAAAACTGAAATCACGCCACTGGTTAAGTTATACTACAACCAACTCTTAGTGAAATTTGTGAGCTTCATGAAAAAAAAAAATGGTCATTTTTTACTTTGAAAAATATATACTTACTAATTATCAGTATAATACTTTAATAATTAACAGGCTCATTACTTAAATTGCTTTTGGAACTATTAAATACAATTATTTTTTATCTTCATAATCATTTTGTTCACTTATAGTTAATTATTCTTACAGTATTTTGACCATATTTTTAAGTATTTTTTTTTTCATCTCCGAGAAGTAGAAAATGTAAGTCTTATAAAGTAAAGAAAATACAAGCATTTTATAGTAAACTAATTAAAGCCCTTCAAAGATAATAAATTATAACTTAAGTATTTAATAGAAATATCTTTATAAGATTATCTTGTATATATATTAATATCTTTAATAATATATATATATATATATATATATATTATTTCGTTATAAGCATCTTAAATTTAAATAAAACAATAGATAACTATTACTTAGTAATAACCTAAGTTATATTATTATTCAAATTAAATTATCTTTTATGCTGGTTAATAAATTAAAGTAATGCAATGAGTAAAATAAATAATAATCATTTATTTATAGAACAATCATAAAATATGAACCCAAAGCTTATAAAATTAACAAAGTATAATATAAATTAGTTTGAAACTAATACTATTTACGAAGCATATTGCTTTTCATATTGAATTACCTCAAGAATAGTAGCAACACTCCAGGCTTGAGTAGGGCAAGATCCAGCACAAAATGCTCCATCTTTATTAGTTAATTCAGGTAAACCTCTCCAAATAGATGTTCTAATATGATCATAATGTTTAGATAAAATACCTTGGATTTCCGATGAAGTTTCTTTTTTATTTAAAGAAAATATTAATTTAGCTCTTAAAAAGAAACCAACAGGCCATAACCATTCCTATAAAATTTGAAGTTTTAATAATCAATAATTATTATATAAAATAACTGTAAACTCTTACTGGTCCTTGGTGATAATTGAATCCATTGGCTACTTTTGAATCTGTAGTATCATTATCATTATTGTAAAAGCCATCATATGCCCAATCAGATGGATCTAGTGTTTTCATACCAAGTGGCCCAAGAAGTACATCAGATACTGTTTGTAATGCTATTCTAGCATTATCTGGGGTAAATAACTCAGGAGCCTGATACATATAATAAATGTTTAATGAATAAATAAATGATATAATACAATTGTTAAAGATGTTATTCAACTTACCACTACCATTGCTACAGGATAATTGCATCGAAGTTGATAGTCACCCCATTTATTTGAAGCACCAACTGTATCCTTATAAATACCTCTGCGGTTAATAAGTTCTGGGTGAGGTTCAATTTGGTTACGAGAATTCTTGTCCACTGGTATCCAAAAGTAAGCTTCAAAATTTGTTTGAATTTTTTTGTTCCATTCTTCATACGTCCATTCAGTTACAGATCCTAAAATAAATAAATAATATTAAATTTTATTAAATTAATTGAAATTTGATTTAAGTAGCATACCATCTTTATTGTTACGCTTGACTCCTGAATACTTAAACTGATTGGTTTTATTCAATTTAGCTAACCATCCAATAACTGATTTTGACAATGCAACCAGCTCTATTGCTGATCCATCACGAGGAGTAGCCGGTCGTCCTCTATTACCAGCTTTATCTGAAGAACCCATTTTATCCATCCATGTACCACAATTCCATTCATTACCACCAAAAACAAAACCTGTTAAAGGTTGTACTCCAATCTGATTGTCAAAGCCTGGACTTTTCATGTGCGCGTCAATTGCAATTCCAGCATTACGTTCACGGAAGCATAGACCTTGGAAATGTACTGTCATAACTTCTTGAATAACTTCATGCAGTGGTTGTTCCTGATAAAATAATTCAAATAAAATTAACATAAAATATACTTAAAATATAAAACCTAAACATTACCACTGATGTTGGTTTAGAATCATCGGTTGGAAAAATCCTATTAACTGGATCATCCAAAATACTTATACCTCCAGGTACCATTATAACATACTGCTGAATTACATACAACCACCACCAAACAGCGTCACGACAATTATATCGTGGATTTTGGCCTCCATCTAACAAATTAGGTATAAGACCATGTCTTAAACAACCTCCAAAAGCTAAAATGATGTACCTAAAATTATATAATATATAATTAAAATAAATTTTTAATAAATAATTGACAGAATAGAATGTTTTACTTGGCATCTTCATATCTTCCTACTAGCAACAATAATCCTCTTAAAGATATAAAGGTGTCTCTGCCCCAATTCCGCATGTAGCCACTGGAAAAATGTGGCAATCCAGCTGCAAGCGATACACATTCTGGTCTATATTTTCCATCGAGTCCAACTTGTGTTTTGAGTAAAGGTGCTAAAAGATTTGGCGATAAAGTTGGAAGAGGACTAGACTTTACTATTCCTGCGAATTGTATTGAAGCAAGAGCTAAACTTTTGCAAAATGTAGAACCATTTTTGATATCTCCAGGCATCAATGACCATGTTCGATTTAATAAAGCATTATATACTTTTCTAAGGGAAAATTCAAAAAATGATGGTACCAAATATGATGGCAAGTTTCTTATGGGTTGCAAATATCGTTCCAAAAAGTCTCCAAATTGATACAATGAGCTATTTTCAAATTCTTTACATTTCAAACGTCCTACTATATAATCTAAAATCCAATAACCATTGCGAAGATTGGAACATAAAGGATGGCCCAGATCATTATTTAAAACAATATTATCTAAGACTGACATAAATCCTTGTAATCCGCAATACACCAATTTACCATATCCTGGTACATCATACACTTTCCCTTCATCCTCTTCAGCACATCTAAATAAAATATGATTCATGTCTGTTAAGGTTAAACGACTCACTGCTTGTACCACATTAATATCAGCCAGTAAATGGTTAACAGCTAATTTTGTTTTTCCTATTGCTGAAATGCTAACTGCTACTACACAACCAGGCTTAAAATGTTTGGTGAAATTTAATCTTATAGATTTGTCATCGGTAGGTATTATTTCTAACATAACACATTCTTTAGGAATAACATTTTTTTTTAAATTTAATTTAAAATTTTTAAGTCCATTGATCTTGTTTACATCTTTAACAAATTCTTCTTCAACGGTTGTTAACCTGAAATAGTAATCAAATAAAATTATTCTAAAATGCTTTAAATTAAAAAACAATAATAATAAAGTGATTCACTTGTGTTCCAATGAAGCTTCAATAAGTATTTCTTCAATTTTCCCATTTACAGTAATGCCTTTTCCCAATCCATTTTTGTTGGACAGTGTTGAAAACGAAGTGTAGGACATAATTACAACTTTATCATGTGTTTTGCCATTATGACGTGTAACACAAACAATATCAGAATCAATTTGGTCTACATACACTTGATCAAATCCACGTTTTCCAAGGTCATAATGCAGTTCATTCAATGCTTTTTTACCTGCTATTATTCCTGTTTCCATATTGATTTCCTCATCTGACCAACTCATATATTGTCTCTCCTCATCAACTACATGAATCTAAAAATAAAGCCATCATGTAAGATGTAATGATAATTTTTTAAATGTAATTTAACTTACATGATGTGGAACTAATATATCATAGCCCATATTACTTCCACTTGCACAACATGCTATTGAAACTAAAGCAGCACTTGGAAGTAAATCATATACTGAACGTTTCTCTATTGGAGATGGATTATCATGAGTTTGATCCATGAAAAGAGCATGTGCTATTGAAGGACGTAAAGGCTGTTCAAATGGTTTAATAAATGCACCAACGGGGTCGCCACCATAACGGTAAACCAAACGTCCAAGTTCATGTGAGTCCCAAGCAGACATAGCTTCTAAAAATTATAGCAAACAAAAATTTTTACTTAATTTATTATGATTAACATTTATAAATGTATAGAGTTCTCATTACTAATTGTATAAATAATTAGGCTTAAGGACTTCTAGTATTTCCTTATTTTTTTTGGAAGATTAATAAAATAGCAAACAAACAGAAGTTCATGATGTAAAGAACCTAAATCCTCAATTTTATTTTACATATATTTGCATATTTTAGTTTTTAATTTTTAGAGCGTATTTTAGCAATATATTGTGTCGTACAAGGTCATATTATATCATAGTTACTCATATATCTTACTGTATGCTATATATTAATTTATTTGATTGCCTGAAGATCTAACAAATGATGATTTATTATATTATAAGTATATACTGGTTTTTTCTCTCCTCAATGCGGAATGAAGCTTTTCAAAATATAAAAATTTGCTTTTAAACAACATTTGAAAATAAAAGAAAATGTCTAATAGTATAAATCAATTTTTTAGTAAAATTAAAAATGTTTAGAGCATATTTAGTAAATATTTATTTTATTCTTTTTAAGACATATTTGCATGTTTTTTACAGGTAGAAGTTCCTAAGTTTAATAATAATTAATAATTCAAAAATTTCTTATTAATTATGTTAACCATCCAGCTTTGAAAATAACTAGTATTTTGTCCAAGAATTTAACAAAGGTTTATAATTAAACCATTAATAAAATATAATATAAAATGTTCCTTGCCTCGAATAAGTGATGTAATTCCTAGTCTATTAACAAATATATTGTCAGTGGCATCTGAATTTGTAAACAATTCGGCAACAACATACAAATCTGGTCTAATTTTTCGAGCAGCATCAAGCAAATACTAAATTAATAAAATATCAAAAATATAATAACTTTTTTTTTCTCTCTTTAATATTGATTAAAATTCTACAAAATAACTCATCAATTTACTTCAGCTACATGTAATGGTGTTGAATGGCAATTATCTAATCTGACACCATGAAAAATTGTAACAGTTTGTTCCACATAACGTTGCATATGATTCCAAAGAAAAGGGCAATCTTTAGGTTCATCACCATATCTAAAATCAATCAATTCTCAGGTATAGAAATAAATAATAATTATAAGGATTGATTGCAATTATAAGACATATATGAAAATAAAGATTTACAGTATATTTTTAGATAATATTTAAAATAAATTATGAGAATATTTTCAGACTAAAATTATTAATAATTATTTAATAAGATTAAATACAATAAAATGTAAATTACCTCAATTTCACACTATCACCCCAAGCAATTAATTCTCTGCGTAAATAAGTATTGGAGTCAGGTCCAGCAAAATTTTGAAGTGGATCACCACCCATCACCCATCCATTATGAGCCATTACATATTGCCCGTTGGGAGAATATAATATCTCATCAGCACTGTAACCCTCGTAATCTTTAAAATATCTGAACACAAATGTTAAAAATTAAATTAATAAAAAATCAATTCAGAAGTATTTTTAACTAAGAATATTATGCTATAATCAGGCTTTTAAAGAAAAAATCTCTACAAAAACATATTTTATGTTTCTCGATTTTAGCCTCATAGAATAAGACTGATTGTATTTATTTAATAGTATTTAATTTTTACCTTGGTACAAGAGGATTAGAAATGGAAACACTGGTAAGCTTAGGACCATCTGGTTGAACTCTAAAATATCTAATGCCAGCAATACAATTATCTATTGCTGCCACCAAATGCCCTTGAATTTCATCAAATACTTTTTGGTTCAAAGTTTCTAATTTAAGTTTCAATTCAAAACTACAACGTTGAAGTCTAGTATCTTCATCAAAACAATCACTTCTAAAATATTTATATTGAAAATAGTTATGATAAAATAAAATAAATATATATTCAGTTCAGCTTACCTGTATATATTGTACTTTTTCAATGCTTTGTTCATATCAATTGTAGCTCCTAAACGGCGAAATTCTGGGTCTGGTATAAGTGTTACTTCTTCATTAATTATTGATTTATTAGCTAATGGAGGAGGACCAGTACGAACTTTATTTTGAAATTCAGTTACAATTTTGTCAACATTTAATTGAAACAGTTCATGGATTTTTGCCCTTGGTAATAAAACTGCTAATAATGCATGTCTTATTGACTGTAAAAATAAATAAAATATTTAGTCAATCCAGAAATGAAAAGAAAAAATAAATAATCTGAATTATTGTAAATAGATATCATACTTTATCTACGTAGGATAAGTGAGTAAAAAAGGTAGATCTACAACTAAAGCTAACTAAAGTTAATTTAAATATTTTTTTTAAATTTAAGAATATAAATTGAGTCTAAAACTAAATAATATAAATTATTACTATTTCTATAATATCTAATATTTTATTTATCCATTGTCATATGTATATGCAAGTAAGAAAAACAAAATAGAATTATTACTTATTAGACAAGTTTGAAATACTCACCCCAAGATGTTCTTCATTATTCACAATTACAGGTACTCCAGAGTATTCCCACATACCTTTAGAAACTTCAACCGTAAAATTATACAAAATATAATCTAATAAGTATGCTGGTCTTAAATATGGACAATTAACTAAATTGTATGTGCTTTCAGGATGTTCCATTAGCCAGGGACTCTCATTGGCTGTGTGATTCAAAACTATATCACATAGACTCAACATCTAAGATAGAATATTAAATCTTGATTTTAAATGTGTTAAACAATATACATTAACTATAACTTAAATATTACATTCCATTCTTTTTCAATTTCTTCGGTCAAAGTCTTTATATCATCAAACGTGACTACATGTTTATCATCATTGAAAGATGGATTTAACGCCAGTTGATTTTGCAAACTATATGATGACCTCGAACCTCCAAGTTCCTATAAATTATAGAAATACCTAAATATTAAATTATTTTTATATTAAACATTATTAATTATTTCTATTTACCAAGTAAATTATCTTCATGCTTTATTAATATGGTAACTAATATTCATAAAAAAATATTAGTTAACTTAACTACCCGGGTTACATAAACAATTATGTATAATTATTATTATTATTTAAATATATTTTAACTAATTATATATTTTTAAATATATAGATAATTTACTAAATATAAAACTTATTTTAAATATATGTTTAATATCTAGGACAAAAAAATCCATCATAAGCTTAAAAGAGTATACAACTAATTTATAAGAATTTATAACAGTTAAATACTCTTTATTTTATAGAATCAAGAGAAAATTGATAAAACTACATACAGTTAAAAAACAAGCATAATTTATTGATATATATAAATGCATAATTGAAATATTTAGTTATAACTAAAATACATAAAAACCTAAAAAAAAATAGTGAATCTCATTAAAATTAATATAATTGATTGAATTTAGTAGCCATCGGATAGAAGCATAAATTAACTTAATACATATTTGAAAACTATTACAAAAGATTTTAAATCATACTTGTATGGGTGTAAAATGAATTATGTTGTATCCAGATTCTTTTGCAACTTGCAACTTTGATTTCCAAGAAGAAAATGGTCCCAAACATTTTGCTAAAACAGAAACAGTTTGTAAAGATTCTAGTGGAATTTCTTTACCTCCAGCTACCAAATTTGGATCAACACATATATAACCACTTCCTTTCCTTAAAAATAAATATATATTTTTAAATTAAATATTTAAAACTGTTAACTAATACAAGAAGTTTACTTTTTCCCTTTAAATTCATAGTAAAAATGAAAAGAACCAGCATTATTCATCTGAAGAAGACATGATAGTGAAGAATCATCATTAGTTATATCATCATTAGACCATTCTCGAATCCAATCCAGGCGACGATAAGTTTTTCTATCAAACTTAGATCCTTCTGCCGGTATATTAGTGTACAAGTTAATGTCATTTCCAAAAAGTGATGGTCCCACTCGAAACTCCAAATACCATCCTAAAAAAGGTGAAAATTATGTTACAAGAGATACAAAATATTAGTTGAATATATATATTTTACCTTTTTTAAGACGATATAAAGTGTTGTCTTGAAAGTAACCGTTTTCTAACGTTAGAACACGTACTTGATGATTATTAGGCAGCTTGATGTCCATAGCTCTATCCCTGTAAAATAATTTAGTCAATCCAAATGTGATGACATCACATATAGGCCGAATTGACAAGAAAAAAATTGAAACAATCATGAAAATAATTAAGAACAAAAGTAGAATGATCATAATTTTGCCAACGGGAATAATTAATTATTAACATTATAAATAACATACAAACACATTTCAAAAACAACAATCTAATCTGATTGACCTTTTAACATAAAACCAACAACAAATATTTTGATGGCCGATAAAATACAAAAGTCATTAGTGAATTTAATCAAATTAACTCATTATGTGAATCTCAGCCTTACAAGCTGGTAGAAATATATTTACAGGTGCACAACTAATTTATATACCTTATTGAAGACTAGAATTATTACTGTGGTACAGTTACATAATTGTTTATACTCAACACACAATAAACACACACACTCTGGCACAACTAAAAATAAATTTGGTATTTTTAACAATACTTAATGAGTAATAATTTTATACACTAGTGAGTGTTATTAAAAACGCATGTCAAAAGTATAAAATAGGGTAACTACTAGTTTCGTGTTGGCTCACATTTTTAATGTATTTACAATATGATATTGTACTTTGTACCTACACATTTTTACATAATTGAAAATAATTCAACAATTGGAAGTCGGTCAAATGAGAGATTCGCCGATTTTAACAATAGAACAACGTTCGCCGGTCGGAAAATCAAAAAACCTAATAAACCAAGACACGAGCAAGACAAATGTTATCGTTTTGAAGCTTTCCAATAAACGTAGGCAGAAGAGACAAGCGGAAGCGGAAGAAATACAAAATAGATAAAACCGATCGTTTGACGGCAACTAAAACTGTACCGGTTATTTTTTTAGTAGCCAAATTCTATGCGGTAAACTTACTATTATAATACAGGAACGGCTACGGGAGTGAAAAACATTTGAAAACAACGAATAATATTATACAAAGTTATAATTGAAATAACAGGTAAAAGCGCGTACACGTATAAATAATAATATTTCGTACGCCGAGTCGTAAAAGTCGAGCTAATGCAACTGATAACCTTTAAACGAAAACAACACGTAAACTCGTATTTGGCCTCTCGAGTGCTATTTATAATCCGCTGCCGACGACGGTGATAACGCATGCCGTTTATCGTTCGCGACGTATATAACTATTTTTTTACTATTTCAACATGTGTACGGTGTGCAGACAGTCACGGTAGGTGTGCAGTGATCAGGGCGTAATAACGAGGGAGGCATAGTCCTCATAAATATTTTCATAGCCCTCCTAGATAAAAAATAATATAACTCTGAATTTTGTGTTTGAGATTGCGATGAAATCTAATCATCTCTGCCTAATCTCAATACACGACAATTTTTTGTATTCGATGAATTACGACTTTCGCTTTACTAAGGAATATCTAGAATCAAAATTTGGTATTTGGTTCACAAAATCGAGCTTTTTCATCTTCTTGCTAAAATTTGAACTGAACCTATAGTAGCGAGTAATGATACATTTTTTCAGTATTTATATTGGTAAATTGGATGTGGGATACGCCCCAGTGGTTCTGTGAGATATTTGGTACAATTGACCTCGGTAGCCCTCAAAAATATAAGCTCTAGTTACGCCTATGGGGAGAAAGGGGCTATAATTAATGAAATGTTTCATAGAAACAATTTTTCTGGAATTTATTTTACTTCTGTATAAATTGATGCCCTCCCTCTAAATTCAGAACCAAGTGCCACTTGGTGTGTGTGTTTATTCAAGGTGTTTGTTTTCGTATGCATTTCGAACGCCGTTTAATGGTATTTACACCAGAATTCGGTAGAATGGTAAAAATACGCGACAAGAGCGTGTACGAGAAGATGCCGAATAAGTTCCACGATGACTAAGCTATGGCCACGAGAGACTCAAAAGTGTCTCGATGACTAGTTCAGAACTCCCATTCGGGAATCCGGATTATCACAATCGAGCACCGCGCTACAACGACTTAATGATGATCGGTTACCGAAAAAAACTGGTATGCTTGAACTGAAAATTTGTTCGCCACATTATACCAGGAGTATTTCCCTCAAAATTGCGTATTTCATTTTTATCAAAGTTGCGCTTTGTTCTGTACTTGTGTCTCAATATTACATCACATGATTTGCATGAATTGTTTACCTACCTATCATTTTTAGTCACGTAAAAACATACAGGATTAAGATGATATCACCGATTATATATAATATAAACCATAAATTTCACCTACACCGACATTCAATTTTAAAAACTGCAACAAATTGTAAAGCTATATTTGCCAATAATAAGCACGAGTGTGTGGAGCACGTATTATAATTAATGGTTCAATTTAAACAAAGAATTGATAGTTAATAATTTCAGACATCACCGAAATAATGCTTCAAGTCTGGTATTTCCACATTGATAAATCTCAAAATATAATATTTAACGTTTTCATAAATTTAGTTTTCACATCAAATGTATATTGTTCCCGAACAATAGGTTTTTGAGCTATTGCATTTTTCAGAAGAAGCGAATATTTTTCCTCGTCATTAGGTAAGCTGCTATAAGTAAATGATTGAATTTGATTAATACAATATTATTAACGATTACCGACGAGTGTCAACAAAAAAAAAAATCTATACAAAAAAACTGAAAAAATATAAGACTCAAATGGTATATTTCTTGGTGTTATTAAATACTTGACCAATCTCGTATTTCAATCTAAACAATGATACATAATCGGCTGTTAGTAAGTTAAAACATAACGAAGCATTAAACAAACATAATGATACAACAAATTGTGTCGCGGACGTCCACATAGGTGAGCTGCGAATGACATATTCGGAATTAAATATATATATTTTTTTTTCTATACGACCTAACTAGATTTCAAACCTTACAATCTGAAGCAAGATTTTCGGTTGTACCAAAAATACTATGAAAAATTACTTTGATATTGAAATTGAAATAGAAAAAATAATCGCTCAGCTCCTGGTGCGCTCGTGCACACGCACATATACACAACACATACGTACACACACTAACACGAAATTTGACTCACTGATGCGGAGTCATCTCGGCGGGGGACCGTTCGTGGTTGCACTTGCACAAGCACTCGTCCTCCGCGTCCGTGAAAACCTCAACGCTACATCCATTACCACCCGGAGTTTCGTGTACTTCACAACCGTTCAACGAGGTTTCATCAGACGAACGAGCCGAGGGCTTGAAAATTTTTACAAAACTCCCGAGACGGTTGTCCACAGATTTTTTCCCGTTTTGCAGTTCCGCTGCTGCCGGACATTTATGTTTACACTTGCAAGGGCAGGGACTACAAGACACACGAAACCAATAAGAGAAAATCAAAACTGAAATACCGTAAGCGCCGCATATCGCTCACAATATTGTGACACATTTCGTCGGTGTACCTAGTTTCAATTAAGCGTACGTTTTAAGATCTATATATACATATAAGTCTAAACGTTCAGTCCTGATCTTAAATTCGAGGTTTACAATTAATTACTCAATTGCAACTCAATACTGATTTTAATAATACTCATTACATTATAATCAACAAGATATACGTCGTTCAGTGGTCTTAAGTAAAAATAAAAATAAAAAAACCGCATGTTATGTAATTCAAGTTAAATGTATTAAACTTATTCATTTCAAAACAGGTAGATTGTTAATTTTGGAATTTTTATCAGATCAGATTTATACGAAGGGAACGGTTGAGCATTACATGAGTGATTACAAAAATAGCATCTATCAAATGTCTACAGGTAAATAATAGAACGGCGCACCGTAGTCGTACATGTCATGTGTTATCATTTTAAAACGCATTTATAACTTTCAAATTGCCGAACACGCTTGCAACTCGGTAACGTGGTCATCAGATTATACAACGGATAATCCCAAATAGAATACGTGACTTATGAATTTTCTTCAGACGCGTACGAATCAAATTCCAAAAGGAATGTAACGATTAATTAATACATAAACATTGAACAGTACGAATATTAAAGCCACTTACGTTATTTTAGTAGGTTGACCTCCCATCTCGGTGGTATTCGATTTGATAAAAAAAAATATAAATTTTTATTAGATAAATACGATCAGAAAAAATAAATAAATCACCAGATAAATACGACTTTAAAACAGTAAAAAAAAAAAAATAAAATCAATAAATGCGTTGAAACTCAATAATGTTCCTCGAGCGTAATCGATGCGATTAGAATAATTATTATTTTTCGGCCGAAACGAAACGACCGGCTAACGAGCAGGGTAAAACGTCTGTTACGACTGAACCACGGTCCGAGCGCAGTGCTGTATTGACGCCGCCGCGAATAAGTAATAATATATGTAAAAATAAACAATAATAATTATATTCGTTGGTGTAATATATTAATTAATAATCATACTGTTTAGAAACGTCGCGACCAAGGCACCGGAATGAATTAATATGAAACAGGTGCGTTTCGACGACTATCATAACGATAACGCGAAAAGTCCGTGGGAACACTGAGCCATAACTGATTTATATATATATATATATATATATATTATATTTTTTTGTTTTTATTTCGTTATCATCGGAGACGTAGAAAGAAAAGCCTGTAGACGACGGGTATGTACCTAACCGAACTGGGGATAACCGAAAACGTGATTGCCATGCGTACGCGCCACATATAGTGCACGCGTAAATACCTATAATATAATGCCCAATTAACATAGTTCGTAAGTCGAGTTCCATCATCAAGGGCTGTGTATAAAAAGCAAGCGTTGCATACGGGTCTCTTGATTATTGTTTAATTTTTTATTTTTTTCGTTACATTTTATAAATGTTATTTTAATGATAAAATAAGGGAATGCCCTGTTCTCTTGATGTTGAAAAAGGTTTCCGTGGTGCAAATAAATGTACTGTAACGTGTAACGGCCCAAGCCGTCTGAAGTATTGCATTTCATAATAATATCCTGTTCTATGCCATTATCAACGGTAATACAGAAATATTTTGTTAGTGTTCCCAGCTTACAAAAATAAAACTCTTCTAAAAATTGTGATTGCTTCCCATTGAACACTTCATGAACCATTCGACCAATAACCTATATTTATACTGCGGCGGTGTTGAAAATGATAGAAATACACAACAATAATTGTTCATCGACAGCGATCAGAAAAATGTCCCGACTTGAATCACCAATGATTTAATGCTTACAATTTTTCAATTCAAAATGTCTGGTTTAAGTATTTCGCAGAGAAATCGGCGATCGCATATACTATATGGAAGACCTTGTACAATACATATTGTTAAAGTACTATGTTTGCGTGTACATCTATTAATTTATTATGAATGTTTCATAGATGTACACAAAACTGTAATATCCAACAACAGCGATAACTAATAATAAGCACAATATTACTACTATGTACTAAGTGTACAATTATTCACCTTGCTAAGATTAAATCCTTCATCAACCTAGAATGCAACAATACTCCGCATATTTTTATCGGATATTGCTTTGTTGCATAAATGTATAAAAATATTGAACTATTAATTATATAAATACATATACATGTTCCATATTCTATAACATTGATTAAGTTTTTATTATTAATATATCATGATTCATGATAACCATTTTTATATTTAATATATTCAAGTATTATGCCTCGATAACATTGACCGAATTTACACGCTGTATAGCAAAATCGCGCGTGTGTGAGCGTGTAACGACCTGTCCGATAACATTGAGCGATTAATTCACTCGTCCACTTTAGTCGCACACACGCATTCATCATAGTCCAGGGTTGGGATGGACTTAGAGTTTTTTATGAATGCGTAAATAAAAAATTCCTGCTTCCTTTTCTATTGTTTTCATATAGAAATCGTTATATAACGTTAAATTAGAAATATATAACGGAATGTTTAAAATCCGTCGAAGTGATGTATTTTGAAACGTTTGTATTCTATTAATGTTAATTATTTTTGTCGGGCCCCGTAATTGAAATTCATATGTCCAAATCGGTCTGAGTAGAGCTTTATAAATTAAGAGTAACTAAATGTTTTTAAAAGTTTATATAAGATAAATATTTATTTCGTAGATTACATAATTTACTAAAGACCAGTACTTCCCAACCTTTTATTAACGTGACTTTGAAATTAAAAATTAAACTATTCGTGACCATAATAAAAAAAAAAAAAAGATAGTAATAATAGTAATCGAAATTATGATTTCTAACCAATATCAATCATTGTCCGATTTTTTCATCAAAAAAAAAATCATCAACTTTTTCAAAATATCTAAGCCAATTGTGGTTATAGAAAGCGGCTTACACAATAAAAATTCTTCAAAATAATCATCAGGATTTCTATAATGTATAAACACCATTGGTTGGATATTGGTTGGAAATCACTAAATGTATCAGTTGTTTTAGAATATTTTCAAACATAAAATGTGTTTTTCTTTAATAGTGTTAACCAAAAATAGAATTGATTCTAACTTATCAGTTACATCATCTCTACAAATGGTCCTAACCATTGAAATAGCTGCTGGTTTCAAAAGTTCCTCTCAAATATTATTCTCCTTTTTTAGTGTGCGATTTTCCAAGCTATGTAAAAATGTCTTGATATTTTTGAATAAAGAAACAGTAAGTGCATTGGATGAACGGCCAAGCTGCGTTTTATTTAATATTAATGCTCTTTCACAATGGTTTATTAACCGATATGGAATAAACAGTGTTGATATGTCTTTTGAGTTTATTAATTTTCATCCTATCCTGAAATTTCTAAACACGCCACTGATTGATACAGAAATGTTAATCTCTGCTGTGGAATTCAGATCTTTCTTATGGGTTAAGTCTAAAGATCTTTATGAAGAAAGAAATGGAACCAAAAAAGCTTGGGACTTAGTATGTATTTATTAATTGAGTGTAACCAGTAAATACAATTATTACTTCATTTTTCATGTAATAGTAAGCAATTAGTCACATGGCAATTATGCATTTTCAATTCGTGTTAAAAACCAACTGAGTTGAAAGCTTAGAAGTAAAATATAACTAAATGTAGAAAACTCAAGGGAAAAAACAATCCTATGCGAAAACAATGACTATTCGGAAAAAATTCTTATGGATTTTAACTGTACGGTCAAACCCATTCTGTGTTAAACAGGCCATTCATGAAATATGTTTTAGAATACTTAGCCAACAGGTAATTTATAATCACAGTACGACCATTAAAGAAAAAATTAAAACCTTGACAATTTTTCACTCTTGGTACAATATTCATGTAATAATCTCAAGTCGACCATAAGCACTATTGATTTGATTAAGTAACTTATAAATTTGTAAATCGAACAAACTTCAATAAAGTTTTGTTCTGATCTCAAGATTTAACAAGTAATAATGTTTACTACGATATTGCATTATACATAAATGTTATTTTGTACATTTAACACTGATTCATTTTCACATAGGCCAACAACGATAAAATAAGTTTTAAAATTTACTTCATTTTCACTTCATATTATATTTTTAAATATATTAAAACTTTTTAACAAGCCTGAAAACTTTTTGTAAGTTAAAAAAACCTTAAAATGCAAAATATCAATTATATTATGATAATAAACATTATAAACACATTTTCACTCGTAAAACAAATTTTTTAGGAAAAATTAAAAAAAAAAAAAAACTATGAAAATATATTTAAATCGTAAATCGATCGTTATACATCGATTTTCCACAAGACATCAATTGTGTAACGTATTATTATTATTACACGGCGCATTGTGTATGCAATTGGACACCAAGGATTATTTAACAATATTAAAAATGTAAAAAATAATATTTTATTATTTCCGTCATTCTTTACTAAACGATAAAATAATTATTAATTTATATATGGAATTATTAATGAATCTTACGGATAAAGCTCGAATATTTATGATTTTGCATATTTTTTTAGCACAATTAGAACTAAGTTAAATTAGAACTAAAGTATGATATAAACTCAATTCATGAAGTCTAAATTTCAAATATGTAAACTTATTTTACATATTTGACATTATTGAGCATATAAATACGTATATTAATTATTTCTGTATTTAGTAGCATATTATTTAGAAATTATAAATACAAAATTAAAACTTTTTTATCAATTATTATTGGACATCGGAATGTGTATAATATTTATGAATATTAGCTGTAGAAAATTATACACAATAAGTAAATTAAATTATGTAGGTAGAAGCTAATATACACACCTAAAGGTGTGGTAACGTTTGTGCAGTCAACTGCAGCAGTCACTGATGTGTCCATCGCATGTAGTTAAATTCATACTTATTTATGGAAACTGTTTATTTTAATATTATACTAACCCATTTTTTTTTTGTATATATTAGTTAAAAAAAAAATATATTTCATACATTTTAAAACATATAATTACATATTTTTAAATGCATATGACATTTTTAAATGCATATTTTAATGAATTTTTGATCACATTCGAGTTCTACTTATGTATGACATAGATTGAATAGTGATGATTTCTTGTTAAGTATTACTTTAATTTGTTATTTTTCATTATATTGCAACTTATTTTTTGATTTGCATTCGTTTTCACACTAAGTTTATATGTATGTGTTTTTATAACTTACAATAAAAGATCATACGACTAACAGGCTTTTAATTAATAATATTCCACCATTTCGAGGAAAATAGTAAAAAAGTACATTGAAAAAATTAAAACAATCCTGTACAGAATATTATTTTATATTAAGAACCACTGTGACAAAATGGTCTGGTATATGTTTCCCTCGTGAGTATTGTTAAGTAGTTTACTGTAATAATAAATATATGTAAATCAGTACACATGAAAATAACAATTATTGAAATATTAATAGAATAAAAACCGTTGTCACGGTGCTATGTGATGGTTAACCCGAGTAATCAGTTGGATCGATTATTTACTGACTTATAGCTACGCGCAGTATATGACTGTTCGCGTCTGCAAAGACACATATTTTTCGTCATTTGGGTAGATTCTTTTAATATATAGTTCTCACCACTCAGTCGGCTGTGATAACACAAAATATGGCTCCTAAAAAAAATAAGAAAGGTAACAAATTGGCACGGATGAGTGACGAGGAAAAATTGAGATATCTACAGCACCGGGCCGCAGTTGAAGAAGAGACAAAACGACGAAAAGAACATCTGGTCGCCGTATATTTGAAGGTAATAATTTATAATTTATGAGTATAATAAAAAAGCGTTAAACGAAAAAAAATAACAACCAAATCATATATAGATAGAAATGTTTTATTAACAGTAAATTGCACAAAGGCATTTTTTAAAAAATTTTAAACCGAATAATATTTTATACTTATTTATAACTGATACATTTTTATTTCCAAATTGTTTAGATAAGATTTCGATTCTAAAAATATTTTAATTTCTATAAAGATTAAAATTTTGAAATTTTAATTTACCTCATAATACTGCAATGAAAATATTTTTCAGATTATTTCAAATTAAAACATGTTTATTGTAACTTTAGACAACAAAAGTTTATTCTATTTTTATTATATAGGAGAGAAAAACCACTATTTTAACCACAATCATAAATACATATATATTTAATATAATTGTTCGATAAATAAAAAACATGGTACACTTTTATACTGGCATGGGCAACTTACTAAAAATTATTGACTAATATTAAAAAAAAAGTATGTACTTTAGTTAAATAATACTAATTAAGTATTGATTAATAATTAATATTATTTTTTATTTATTAATTTTTAATACTGTTATAGAAAAATAATTAACACAACTATATTTCACAACACTAAACTGACTTTATTATAATTGACACAACATCTTAATAAATCACTTAGGAGATCTATCACATCCACCGCTTGGATCGATACTCTCCGGTCGCGTGCAGTTGTGCCTACTACTATCTCCTTATCACAATATATTGATAACAATACTGATTTGTGTCTATGATTTTTATTTGTGTAATTACCAATAGAATAAGTTGAAAAAAGAAGAAGCGTTCACGCGGCTAAACAACGCTAAATTGAACCAGCAATGGCGTCACAATTTGCGGCAAATCAAGTGCAAAGAGCTCAAAGACGAAATGATTGTAAGTTTATTATAATTAGTATTACTCTAACGAATATTCGAACATGATGAATGACTATGAATTTATTGGAAATTCGTGTATTTTTTCTCTTACAGACGATGGAGAATCGATTCGAAATTTTGCTGGATTGCAAGAACAACCATATAGACATGTTACTGAAAGATTTGGAAGATGCCGAAGAACAGAATCTAAAACAATATGGAGCACACGCCGAAATTATATCTCAGTTCTTAAGTACTGAATTTGTTAATTAATAAATTTAATTTATAATACTGAACTTTTATTTCTTCCAAAATCCAAATAGTTTTTTAAGTAATTCAATTGTTAGAAAGAATCGCCAGATAATTAGTACACTTAGTTAATTATTAATTAGTAATATTAATAATGTTGTTTATAAACGCGTTCACGATATCGCACATATTGACATTTTGTATAACATATTCATAATTTATAATATTATGTTTTTGTTATTATTCTTCACATGTTCAACTACTACCTAGAGTCTGTAACAATAAGCAAGCAGCGACTTTCATTCCTCAATGAATGTCTTTATGCTTAAGAAAAATAAATAAATATCGAATATTAAAATTCGAACTGATCTTCCGACGACGATAGTCTCTGAATTCAATCACTGCGTGTATTCTATTTTCAATTTTGATAGATAATAAATATAGGTAATGAAATTTAAATATTTTTTGATCCATCGCAGTTAAAGACTGTGGTTCCAAATGGTACTTATACATATTGTACATGATGGACATTACTGTTTCACTAATAATGGAGTTTAACGATCGTTGAATTTTGAAGGTACGCACAAAACATCACTAGAAGAACTCCACAAGCATTATGAAAACAAAAAGCAACTGTTAATAGACGAATTGAAACACAACTTCAGTCGAATGCGAAGTATATTCAACCGAGACAACGAGCGGCTAGGGCTCATGTCCCTCACTTTCGAGGCATGTAATAATGACGACACACAGCAAATACACGCTAACTTTGAAGACTCTATTGCTGTTCTAAAAAACGAGGTACTTCGGTTGATCAAGAATATTGTATTTTATGCTCCTGTGATGTTGACGATAATCTATTGTATAATCAATTAATCAATTTTTTTTTTTAACGGGAAGGGAAAAGTTATACATGAACTATAATGTTTGTGTTTACAGATGCTTTTCGAGAAGGATCGTTTCACAAAAATACGTTTCGCGGAAATGCAAATGACCGTGAAGAAATTGCAAAAAGTCCTTGATGATTACAGTGATGAAACAGAGTCGAAAAAGAATCATTACAACTATTTAAAAATGCGAGACGAAGACAATACAGCGTCTATTAAGGAAAACAATAAACGGATCCGTGAATACTCTGTACGTTAAAAAACATGTCATCACTAATAATGATAATTACTAATTTATTAAGGATGGGATTTTTATGCTCTGATAATCCATGTAAAATATTGTATTAAAAGTGCACTTATAGTCATTTAAAATTTAGAAACGCGCCCTTTATTGTAACATAATATTTGTAATAAATATAGCACACCCTTCATCAAAATGTTATCAAATGATATTATTCTATACTTCTATCGACGTTTGTTTTGTGCCTAGGATGATATCAAAATGCTGACAGATTTGTGTGCTAAACGTGAAGTTCAATATGCACAACGGGAAAACGATTTGAAACGAGAGCGAGAGGATCTTATAAGACGAGGTTTCGATGCACAAAATCAACTCAACACCAATCAGAACGAATATAAGAAAAAACTTGAAGCCATGACGAAAATATACAAAAAGGCTATTGATGTAAGACAGGAATTGTATTCCGATAGATCTGGGATGGCTGGATTTAACAGGATTTTACTTGCAGAAAAGTGCAGATGGGAGGGGAGGGACCAAAGCTGGGAATATGTTAGTATATTACCGCAAAATTATGAAAATAACTATTTGCAAGCTGAAAAGTATAGTGTTCAACACTAAGAGTAACTCGTTGTATCATGTCGATTAATAGTTCTTAACAGCAAATTCGTCAACTATTTCGAATACTTAAGAAAACTTATCGGTTATGAGTAAAATAATCAATATTAAAGCAAGTACCAACTCACATTTTTACAAATTTCATAAAAATGTAATTTGTGGGAAAGAGGTAATGCTGCAGTTCAGTCTTTATTCGCAACGGGAAGAGATTTCGAAAATTATAAAACATATATTCGTATACCTACCATGTAGGCGACTAAATTTAAAGTGCTATCCATATACCAACACGGATAAATACTCGATAACTAATAGTTAAATGGAACCAATTAAAAATGTAAATACAATATAACATATACAAATTTATATAAAATAGACTGATTTTTTCATCGGCGTAAACAATCATTATAATATATATATTTTTTTTTGATAAATTGTGTTTTCAATATTTTTTGTAACAACCACGCAACATATTGGAATACTATTCCACTAATTTGAACTTCAAATATTTTTAAATGTTCAACAACTATACTTTCATATTTCATTTATACATAAATCAAAATTTTACTTTAAAAAAAAACATTAAAATTAAATGTAGCAATTTTAAAAACATACTTTTAAAAATGTATAACAATGAAAAATAGTATCAAAAAAAAAGTTTGTAAAAGGGTTTTCATTTTTAATTAAATTAAAAAAAAAAAAACAAAAAAATATAATAAATCGAAAAATGATAATGATTATTATCATCCACTCCGAGACTTCTAAACTTTGAAAAATCCGTGTTTCTAACCATTGCTGTAGAACGCATACAATATACTCCGGTCAATGTTGCTATGTTAAATTCTACATAATTAACTTTGGTTATCAAAAAATATGTAAGTATTTTAAAATTTTAAAATTATTTAACCAGTCACTTCCTAAAGAAAGAGTTATATTAGAGATGATCAACCCTCTGCGAATATACAGACCTGCGTTTTTACATAAAAGTTAATTTTTTTTTGCCAATGGTTCATCAGCACGATAAATGAATACGTAGGTACCTATTTCATAACACATTATTTTAAATGGCAACAATAACAATATTATAAAAACAAAAATATGAAAATAGAATAATTAAAACAATCAAAAGAACACTTAGGACGGTTATAACAATAATAAATATACATATAAATGTGACTACAAACAACGACGATTACAAAAACAGTTATTATATTTTTTTTTTTCGTTCGAGTTTGAATATGAATAAACGGTACACTTGTGGCACACACGGACAATTGTTTTAGCAATGACCATAACTTTATACATATACATGTTAGAGCGACAACTGTTTAGTGTTATGGAAATTTCTAAATAAACTCGTTTGTTAAATTCGGAGTTGTACTAATTGTAGATGAAAAATAAAATAATTCTTATCCCATTCCAGAAACTAACGAGTGTTGTTGAAAAAGGTGAACGAATAATTAAAACTGCAGACAATTGTTCCAAGCTTATGGTAGACGATGACGACGACATAGTAATTGATGACGAGTATGAGAAAGACGGAGTAAGTTTTAAGAGCAATCATTAAACTTTTTAATATTGATATATCTATTTGTATCTGCTTTTTTAGGAGTTCGATAAAATGTCAAAATTCTGGAAGCGTTATGCGAGGGCTGAAGTGCAATGTCAAGAAATCGACGTCAAACGTACAAAACTGTTGCAGGAAAATAAAGATTTAAAAGCTGCACTGACGTATTATTTGAAAACCGTTGCTAGACCTGCGTCGGTGCAAAGAGATATGAGGGACAGCGGGATACAATTGAATTTGCTTCCGGTCAAAGCGGGGTGAATACTGGGGAATACTTACATCGATTTCTCTTGGTAAACTTGCCGTTGAAGAGAGATAAAATAATAGCTAAAAATGTTTTTAATTTACTTTTAATCCTCTAACTTTTATTGAGTTCAATTTTATACCTTAATCTTTTCATTTTTTTATTAGTTTAAAAAAAAATTCACTATATCAATTTTGATACTTATTTTTAAAATCAGGAACAATAAATTCAGTTGTTTACCACAATCTAATTCATTTTTAACCTTGGTGTATTTTAAGTCTTATTTTTTTTTATTTTAAACCATCTGATATATCCTTTGGTAATGTAAAATACTACTATACTGACTTTGTTTTATTGACTTGGGACTGACAGGTATTAGTAACAATTTTTGTCATCCCATGATTTTTCTCATTACTGGTGAATAGCATGATTTATATTTTTCAATGCATAAACACTTTTTAAATAAATGCATAGAATATTAAGTACCTATTTATAATTGGTACTTTTCAGTATTAAGTTTGTTCTTGTTTTTATCAAACATTAAATGGTTATAACCTGAAAATATAAAAAAAATTTTTTAATCATAATAAAAATCAACATATTTAAGAATATTTTTATTTAATCAACGAATTAGAACAAGATAAATCTTTTATTTTATAATTAATAGAGTGAAGTGAGTTATTAATAAAAAAGTATACATAAAATACACAAAGCTTTGTATGCTTATTACTAAATAAATATTACACTATACACTAATAATAATTTTATTGTAATAGAACATAATAATTTTAATTAACATAAATCATCATAACACAACTTAGGAGAGATATTGATGAATGACATTATATTTAAATATCTATAAGTTTTTTTTTTTTTTTTTATATATATAAATAAAATAGAAATTAATAAAAATAACAAAAATGCTTTTAAATTAAAATATTAAGTATTTAAATAAATTAATAAGTAACAATCAAAATTTAATTAATTTGTTTCAAAGCTTTCCTATGATTGCTATAGTTAAATTTTTCAGCATTTTATACCATTGAACAGCATTAAGCATTATTTTTCTTGTTATTAATTCTTCATTAGCAAAAAAGAATAAATATTTTGCTTTTATTATAACAGGTAACTCAAAAGTATGCATATATATATATATATATATATATATATATATATATATATATATATATATATGTAAATAGGTATACAATATTAAAACAAATATCTTTTAGGGTATTATATAGTTTAAATAGACATCTAGAGCAAACATTAAATATAATTATAGGACTATATTTTCTCACTAGATCTAAGCCCCAGATGTTAATATTGAATGCTTAATGTCTTAATTACATAGGGAAAAAAATACCTAAAGTATTTCTAAATCACAATGCCTTATTTCTGGGAATTTTGAACGAAGTTTGTATTCTATTCTATCAATTTCGCCACCAATCATATCTATGATATTTTCACTATGTTTTAAAAGTAATGCTTCAGCACAGTCTGCATTTTCAATAGCTTTCACTTCTGCCATCAGTGCTTCAGGATCTAGCCTGTCTAAGTATTGTTTAGCCAATTCTCTTCCATCAAAATCCAATTCAGCCTTATATCTAATCAAACTGTTTCCCATATCAATTCCTTTGACATCATATATAGCTCTAATCATAACATCAGATTCCAACTCGGCGTTGATTTTATTTAAATATGTCTGACTAATAGAACGGCCAACTATAGCTGATGTATTTGTATAAATTATAAATGAAGCAACTGTGCCTAAAATGCCACCAACAAGTAATGATCCAATTGCATCTGGAACTGGAGTATTTAAGTAGGAAGTTAATGACATACATACAGCAGCTACTCCAATAGACAATACAGCAGCACAATCTTCTAATAAAACAACATTGACAGTAGGATCGTGACCACGCAAAACATATTGTAAAAAGGAAATGTTTGCTTGTTTAGAACATTTGATAATGTTATTAATAGCAACTGCCAATGTTGCTCCTTCAGATAGAAATGAACCACCAAGTACAAAGTATGCCCAAAATAAAGAGTCTAATGGTTCAGCATGAATAAGCCCTGTTACACCGTGGTAAATAGAAAGTCCTGAACCAATACAAAAGATTCCTACACCAGATATAAGAGAAGCAACATATTTCATGTTTGAATATCCATACGGGTGATATGAATCTGCTATTTGGACAGATTTATAGATACCAAAAGCTAAAATTACTTGATTAATTGTATCAGCCATAGAATGTATACATTCTGAGAACATACTGTGACTTCCTGTATAGAACCAAGCTAAACCTTTGAATACAGTATTCATACCGTTTATAAAAACTGCAATTAAGACAACACGACCAGATTCACCGAAAAGGCCTGATGATTTTTGTGTTAAGAGATCATTTTTATTTAGAGTCTGTCGTCGATTACTTCTTCTGTGTGCTTTAATTGTAAACATTGTTTGTTGTTTCTTTTTTCTTTCAATTTCTCTTTTAATGAGTTCAGTCACTAAATCTTCTTGAGACCCCCAAACTTCAGATGCTTTAGCTACAACATCTTTTCGCCAATAAACATTTATTGGTGGCTCATCATCAAATGGAGATCGTCGTTTAATAGTTTTAAGGCCTTCCAGATCAGTAGACTTTAACATAAACTCAGTCATAGCACGGCGAGCAGTAATATAATTTCGATCCACAGACTTTTCTGGTCTCTGAACTTTTTCAACTACTTTTTCTAGATTTACTTTATCTAAAACCTGTTTTACAGGTATACTTTTCAACAGCGGATCATTTTCTTCTTTAGATTTTGGTTTTCCATTATTATCATCATTAGAATCATTGTTAATGGTAGCATAACATCGGATTGGCCATAATTGATTTTTTGCCATACAAATATCTTTAATTTGGTATTGAGAAACATGAGACAATTTTCTAAAAAGTACATGATCATTTTTCATGGTTAATAATATGCATTTGCATGGCATACCAAGATTCTTGTAGAATAGAGTCATTTTGTTCCTAAAAAGAAAGTACATTAATTATAATAAATAATTAATTATTATATATATTTGGTTTTATTTAAAGAAATTTAAAAATTAGAGAAAATAATTCGTTTTTAAAATTATTTAAATTAATTTCTACAGAAAATAACAATACTACTAATAAAATTGATAAGAAATTACTAATTATTTATCAAATTTTGTCAATATTACAATTTGAATATAATTATAAGTAAAGTGAATAAATTACACATGACTTTTATATTTTAATAAAGTTTCAGTAATTCATACACAAATCAAAAGCAATTAAGACTAAGATCAATATAACTAAATAAAATCAACTGTCTAAATTCAGCTCAATATATAATTATGGTATCTTGGTTTTGTACTAGAAGTTTTCTAATGATTTGATATTTCACAAAATATATTAGAAATTCTTTTTTAGAGTTATTAAAGGTAATTAAAATAATACAAATAATTTATGAATCAAAATTTTTATTAGCAGTTAACATATATTAAATATTTCATTAGGCATATGAAATAAAATAATAATTTTCAAGAATAACCAAGTTATAAAATAATATTATAACTATAAATATAAAAAATGCATATTACCTTATTCTTTCTGTAACAAAAGATTACTTTCAATGATTGTAGCTCCAATTTTCAATAATTATGAATACTGCTAATAATCTATAAAAATATTATGCTGAGTTTAATTATAATAATTTTTAAATTTCTTTTATTTAATTTATAAACAAGAATTTAAGAAATAATAGAAAATTAATGAATTTTAGAGGTGTGAATTTTAATTGAAATGAATTGTAATATGCATACAGTTTAGCTCTTAAGTTAATTTTAGCAATTATTTTTTCAAATTGTGTATTTTTCATAGTATAATCAAATAGTAACTCAAAAAAAGTTTATCGAACTTCCTTTAAAAGTTATAGTCAAAAACATTTCATCAAATCAAGTAAACATATGGGTAAAATAAATTATGTATGTTCAACATGTCAAATTCAAAGTATTAAGAGGAACCAAATATATTAATAAGCTTACTATGAGGGTAGCACAAAAATATTTAGCAAAAAAAAAAAAAAATGTATATATATATATATGTAAAACTTATTAAAATTACAGTTTATCAAATGAAAAATAAGTCAACCTCTCTTTAGTTATAGCACTGAATATTGGTTCAATGGGCTGCATATTTTACATGCCTGATGTAGGTTATATAATTATATACATAATTAAAACTAATCCACAAATTGGATAGTTATATAACATGGAGACATTTCGGATTTGATAATTATCAATTGTACATAAATTAATAAAGTAACCACCCTCACTTGTTAAGCTTGTTTGGGGAGCAGGAGTTTGTCTGCTTTTTTTTGAAAGTACCATCTTATTGTATATGCAAAAACACACAAATTGAATAAAACAATTGTCAAATATAGCTTGGAAACTAAAGTGTATTTATACCAACCAATTATTCAGAAATTACAGTCTAATATTAATATATTTTATAATAGATTAAAAAAATATATAAAATATATTGAGCCAAAAATCAGAACAATTTTGTTGTTATAGATATAATTGAACAAAGCTTAAATTATGTGATCCCGTTAATAATATTAAAAATATCAAATTAAAATATAATAGCATAAATTTGATAGTAAAATATAATAATTTTTAAGTAATATTCAATAATATTTAATTATTTTATAAATGCCGTACCATCTAACAAATATAGTATGTGTTAGTTGATTAATAGTACATAATAAGTATTTAAAAGACTGAAATAGAATTATAACATTTTTATAGTTAATTGCTATTAAGTTTAACATGTACCTAGCTTGTGTAAAAATGAACATATTAATAAACATACATTTATATATAAATTAGTGTACATCTCAAACATGAAAAATAAATAATTTAACATTTGTTGTAATGGTGAAATTATTCTAGATTTATCTATTATTTTAGATCAAATGTATACAATGAACCGTATTTTGAATTGAAAAATATAGAGTTAATTTATTCCACCACTCTTATTTCATAATGTATGGTCCATTTATCTTTTAGAAACTAAACATTTAGTCACATTTGTGTAGTTAGATTTTCAGAATTGCTGCTCAACAGTATAATATGCTGATTGCAATGATTTTATTATAAACTCAGTAGATATTATGCTCATAAAGACTGCAGAATAAAAATAATTTTTAATAAACCTCGCCGATCAATTGGGGATGTAACTAACCATGGCAGGAATTTTTGGTATTTTTACTATGTTTCTATCTTATATAGTACACAATAAATATCAAAGCGAATATAGCAACAACAAGATGTGTTGTTTGACAGGCATTTGCATGGATTGAATGTACCGAGTTTTCAACAGGATAAGTACAGAAGAAAAATAGGAGCAACAAAGACAACACTTACCTGTCAATATCAATACATTTGAATATTATGATGATAAGTTATCACTCCATTGTGTTCCCGGACTGGTGGACTAGTCGCCGCGGCCTAGTTACTATTGACGCGATGTATGCCAATCCGTAGCAGCACCAACGTCAATCTTCGCATCTGTAAACATAACGGCGACGGCCAACAGTCGCAATTGTCTCGGGCGATATTTGGCTGACGGTTGCCGTTCGTGTTTACACGTTTGGTACCGTTACGAAACGGACGGCGATGATGACACGACTTCGAAGAAGTCGCTGAGGTTTAACGATTCGACGTTTTCCGATAATGTTTGACAACAGTGGTTATCACTCCAGCTGAACGCTTTCAAACGGTTGATAACGGTGATGATAACGAGCGCGGCAACAACGACGACCGATTGGCTACTGTCTCAACTGTTGACAACCGAACCGTGATATCGTTGTAGAGTAGTATTACTATATGTCTTATCATCGTAATAAACCGCGTTTCTTTCGTCCATGATTATTCATTAACTACTACCGCTGACACCATGGGTCGATCTCACTGCGATGGGACTAAAAAAAAAGTTCGTTGTTTAATCGAGATCTTATTCAATAATAATGTCCTGAAAAAAAAAAATGTTTCTACCGAGCAACATGTTACCTGCACTTCAAAACAATACTGTTAATTACATAATATGTAGTCAGAACAGAGACGGTTTAAACATAAACATCCTTCCGAACCGTGTTAAACGCGCTTAACCCGAGGCGGCATATTTCATGGTGCTCGATCGGGCGGCTTTACATTTTTTTTGAAAACTTTCTATCACGTTGACGAAACATGTAATACACGAAAATATGTATATACTTATTATAATTAGAAGTCTAGTGAACATAATTTCGAATTGCAATTTTCTTAAGAGCGGCATAATTTAATTTGCCCCGGAGCCGACAACGTAGCTTAAACGCGGCACAGACCCTCCATCCCGTAGAAAATTGTTTTCTTAGCTTTGCTCTGTATTCGTCATGCAACTTTGATTAAACGTTAAAACGTTCTCGATTCATCACTAAATATGCTTATGATTTGACTATTATACCGAAATTTACCAAAAAAAAAGAAAAAAATGTAACGATAACCTTAAGAATTTTCATTCCAATTTTTTACGGGGGTTCACAGTCCACCTTTGAATCAGATGAAAATGATGAATTATTTCGTTCGAGGAGAATGTATGTATTTATAAAATGGGGTTTTTTATTTTTTTAACGTAAACGTCGAAATGTTGGAAAAATAAAAAAATTTAATCGATACTATATGTACACGTATATAAATTATTATAATACCTATATTGTTATTTATGGTCGTGAATAAAAAACGATTACTGATGAAATAACTGTATTATACGAGATCAATTAAATATAACTCATGTGTGCTGTAACTTGCAGGCATTTGTCCAAATGTTTTTTTTTGCGATTATCTACTGCATAACGTACCTATCACCTATACAGAAGTCGACATCCGAACCTCTAATCCTACCAGCGCCATTCCGATAGCAATAATGTGCTACTCATGTCTACACGGCGAATCTTCTTACTCTTGGGATGAATATTAATTGAATCCAATATAATTTCTGTTGTTCATTACAGCCCATTGTCGTAAAAATAATTTTCACAACACGTGTTATTGCTTATTCATAAAAATAGTTACGTTGATGAGAAAACAATTTGTTCATCGATCCCTTGTAATACACATTGATGTCGTTCGCCTGTTGTCCTGTTAACCAAAACATCATGCCAGGCGTTGCTAAAGATTGCGGGTCAGGGATGGATCTACAGGGGAGGGGTATAGGTGGTCAACTGACTCACTGTTAATTTTTGTTTACAAAATTAGCCTTTTGAAGACTTTTTATATTTTTTAACGGTGCCGACTATAGGTTGAAATTAATACTAGAATGAGGTAAATGTATCAGTTACTATTACCTCCCCCCCCCATCAAAATGATATCACTGGTGTAATTGTACCTTCAGTAAAACATTTATATGACTAGACCTCAACTAAAACTCCATAAAATAAAATAAATGTTATCGAAAATAATTACGAATAAACATTAAAAACAAATATATATATAAATATATAATTTATAACAATATGATAATATTGTGTGTTTTTTTTTTAAATATTTATTTAAAATCCAGTTTCAGTTCTAATTAGGGGCATCTTGAAATAACTTTAACTGTAGATCCGCCTCTGCTGTGGGTATATTTTTTAATTACCCATAACGTATTAAAAATAATACCATCTCAGTGGCATTTCGTGTGTAATCTAATGTGTTAATTCCATTAAAATATTAAAAATTAAAAAAAAAACGCTTCAAATTTTTATCTTAATGAGAACTATAACATGAGTGTTATACTTGCTTCAGAAGTATTTTCAACGATTTTGAAAAGCTTGTTCGGGTAACCTGTTTACGATGGTAATTTAGGGGAGTCCAATCAACTCATTTTGGGTTATGTTCAACATGGTAAATCATTTAAAACGATGAATGTAAATGCGACACGTAAAATAACAATAGTTTTAGTATAAATATAGAAACGGGTCGACACGACATTCATAAAAATGTATATGGTCCATATTAATCATAATTAAATTAACAAACTGACCCACAGAATATTCGTGATAGAGTCCTTTCATGGATAGTGGGACGATATTAGACATTCTAATAATTTAGTAATGCTACCTCAGGAAATCGTTTTGGGATCCTTGGTGCCTCAATGGGTATTCTATGTAATCATATAGTACAGAAGTGAAGTGTCCTGAGGGAATTCCTGTGGAACGAGGGTAAACAGTGATAAACTGATAAATAATTAATTACATTTACAAAAGTTCATAAGATCTATTTTCCATTTTACGACAGTTTTTGAAAATTCGGGATCTTAAACTTTTTATCGTCAATAATGTTTATATGATGTGGGCAAGAATATATTTCTAGTACACGGACGGAGTTGAAACTGTATCTTTATCGTTTAAATAAGACCATGGATAGACAGTATCAACACGATTTTTCCTGATTTTTAAATTCGGTCCTAAGCTCTCCATTACGTTCACTCTTGCAGATTATAGCAATTAAATGTATAATTTTGATAGTTCAATATTTTTATTCATACTGAAGTTACTTATATCGAATTTTCGTATAGTGATGCTTTTTCGAAAAAAATATATTTATTTTTAAAAGTTCTCAACATATTTCATGAAATAAATCGCAGGTAAAAATAATTGTATAGTATATTCAATTGCATACCATGTCATTGATAGAATACGCTAAATGCAATTAATTGTAAATGTAATAAACGTAACACATATACGTCATACCTGCATAAATTGTCCACAAGTGTTTGCGCATGAAATTCCTTTTACAGTAATTATAATCGTAACCACAGACA
The DNA here is from genome assembly GCA_034509805.1 of Sipha maydis. Lineage (NCBI taxonomy): Eukaryota > Metazoa > Arthropoda > Insecta > Hemiptera > Aphididae > Sipha > Sipha maydis. The sequence continues at coordinate 207,351 of JASXSY010000306.1, forward strand.
ATAATTATTATTGCACGAAACCATCTAGTCTCTGTTACGAATATTATTTATTTCGGAACAATATTTTCTACAATAAAACATAATAACGTAGAGCAAAAGCCGTACTAATATTTTTGAGTATCTATACATTATATATCTTATGCATGGACGTGACAATTGAAATGTAGTATTATTTTATTTATTTATTTTTTAAAGAGTTCAGTTCCTAATCTAATTTTTTAATTTTATTGTTCAGTTACTGCGATTGATCAAACATGAGACTACATAATAATTCATACTTTAAAAATTATTATGAATTTTATATTTTCTATTATCTATATGTTATATTACTATATATTCGATCGATATTTGGCGATATATATATATATATATATATATATTGAAAAATACCTAAAGACATTTTTATAGTTAAATTACGTAGTACTCGAATGTGAGGTAAAAATATTAATAATAACACAACATTAGCTCGGCTTTATAATAATTGTACAGGGAAATGATAAAGGTGAATAACAAAGCTCCCTAAGGTCACATTTTAGGAGTACCTAAATGTGTTAAACCAGGCGGTTTATAAGTTTCGTATAGTTTATATACTAGAGGCAAAAACTTTAATCCTGCCCAGCAGTGACCATACATTATATGTATAGTATAATCAAATTATGGATATTCCACCTAGCGTAAATCGAATATTTGTTGATAGTTTTTTTTTTTTTTTTTTTATATTTTATGTAAACTTATTTATGATAACGAAAATGTATTGTATCTGTTATTCTAATTATATTTATACCTATACACAATACTCGTCGTTCAATATTTATTCAATGACAGATGACGTCAGAAAAAATAAAATTATTCATGTAATCACGTAGGTTTTAATAAAAACCTAATAAAAATATACAACTCCATAACTGAAAAAAAAAAAAAATTACAAATTGTAAATGCTATTTTTATAATTACGCATACGAATATAAATTTAGTGCATGTTGTAGTACATACTTACAGTTTGTTTAAACTTACAAATTAAAAACTTTTAAGGGTTAGTAGGCGTCACTCTCATAATATGGAATGTTCGCTGTAATATTATGCAGGTAGACGTCATTAATACTGCATTTAATATAGGTACTACTGAGTAGGTACTTGTTCGTTTATTACGTTTAAGTATAACTACTACACGATTACAAAAAATGCATGTGTGTGGACTGGAATTTATTATTAAATGAAATAAAATATTTTACTTTTTTAACGGCTAAAATTCCATTTGATTAGATACGCAGGTGTATAACGAAATACTTTTAATCTTTAGAGTGTAAAACTTTTATTTTGTACATGTTCTGGTCAAACAATAAAGAAGTTATCGATTTTACAATGATGTAAAGGTTTTTTTTTACCATCTGTGTTTATTCATTTATTCTGCTTGTAAAAAGAAGCTCTTAATTTCCATGTATCATGTACGAAATTGATCGTAAAGTGGATGTAAATTGCAATCTAGATATTACAAGAATTTCTGAAATTTCCATTATAACCCGTCCATTTATCGCACTGTAATTTTATGATTAAAAGCTACTAACAAATGAAAAATACCAATCAATTGTAACATTTTTCTTTTTATATAGTTCCATATTTATGTAATCTAAAAAAAATACTGCGTATTAACATTGAGGGTTTTATTGATAACTTTTATAGCCTACAATAATAATTGGGCTGGTTTGGAAAAAATAAATAGTTTAGTTTAATATTTTTATTGCTGACTTTATCAAGGTGAAAATAAATAAAACCATTAACATTCCTTGATTTAAATTTACAATGTGATTTTTCGAATCGGCAGTTATTTGAATAAGCTTTTCACCGAGCGTCTTACCAAAACATAATATACTTTTAAATTAAATTACTTCCTATTTATTTTTAATAAGATAATTAATATGAAATTATTTACACTTAATAAGCAAATAAAAATCAAGTATTGCTTAATGATACTTTGTAACATTTAATTTATTTACTATTCCATGTAATTATTAACTTTACGTTTAAATTAAATTTTCATTTTTAATCTGTTAATGTTTAGCCTTAAATAGTTCAATATAAATCATACCAATTTAACAAATTTTGTTGATGATAATTTACATTTAGTATATATTTTAATAATGAGAACGCGAATAATCCGCGCAAACTAAAACAAAATCAAGTTAAATAGTTAGATTTGTAAAAACGTACCGAACAAAGTTTCAAAATAAAAGTGCGTGCTTTTCGCATGTGAAGTAATGAAGTATGTATAAGCTATGTTCTCAAATATTTAATTCAAAACTTTCAACTCAAATGTTTAAAATTTAAATGTTATGTATGTTATCTAATAAGTATTTACCTCAACTACGTTCATTAGATTAATAATGTTCAAGGGTACAAATAGCGAAACACAAACTGAAGCTATATCGACCATAATAATATATTTGAACATTGAATATCCTTACAGCATTTCGTTAGAGTTACGGAGAACTAACTTGCATTAATAAAAATCTTGTTCCTGTGTTATTCTTTGTTCCTCAGAACTTTCTTAAAGTCAAAGGGGTGATTGACCTAACTTTTGCAGATGTTCGGAATTTAATTTTGGTGTTGAAACGCTGTAAGAAAAAACTAGTTTAAAAACTCCGAAAAACCTTTAAATACGAAGCCACAAAAGAATTTCTTTGCAAACACGTGAAAACAACAGCATTATAGCATTTTGTTAGACAAGTTAGATCATAACTTTGGTGCTTGTTGGTGTGCCCTACCTTTAACGATAGTTCGTTTTTATCAAATTAGGAGTAGAACCTACCCAGTACATAATATAATATGTTTAATATATATTTCCCAAATATTTTTCTATCAGATTTCGTATAGCGAAAAGCATGTATATACTAACCATTCATGAATAATGAAAGACTAATGTACATCATAATATAGAATTCATATATATGTGTTGGAACCCATTGAGAGTAAATGAGGAAAAGACAGGACACTTATTTATAAAAAATTATAGTCTTGTAATTAAATAAATATCATTATTTTATTAAGATTATTAGGATACGAAATAATAAGAATAAAAATACAAGATTTTATTTTTGGTCTCGCCCCAGAACTTTATTCTTTGGCAGACTGTTGTTTGTGTATTTAATGTAATTAACGTAAATCAAAGATTTTTCAAATTTATAACATTGTAAAATTGTTGTTAAATTATTAAATTGTTAAATTGTAAAATTGATAATTCGTTGAAATAATTACAAATATTAAAAAAAATTAGTTTTTTGCTGCTGGAAAACGAGACAGCCTGTGCGGTATCAACAACAATTTTTGATTCCGTAACGATGATGCACGCAGTAACATTTAACGAACAAGGTAACAACATTTAGCGTCCCCTCCTCACCGACTTTTTATGTAAAATTGTTGTTACAACTAACTTTACATTTTCAGTGCGTAATTTACCTTATTCCTTAAATATCTTTAATATTTATTAATAATTAATTATTAAGGTACTTGCTTATTTATTATTATTATTGTTATTATTATTATTATTATTGTTATTTTAACTATATAAATGTATTTATTTTATTTTGATGATACTTCAAAGTTGAAAAAGATTTCATTATTTAAGTTAAATTACTCTTTACACAAAACTATACATAAAGACTATAAAAAAAAATCTTTGTAATCATAAAGTATACATATTTATGAGTTATATTTATGGTATATCAGTCCCTATATTTCAATGAACCTCGACACAAAGTGTGTAGTCCAATATTGGAAATGTGCATTACGGATTCCAAAAGTGTGTACCTACTAAACACTAATAAATAAGACTACTATGAAGCTGTTTTTCAGGAAGCTAGTTCAAACAAATCAGCTGATAAGAACTTAAGTACCTATATCTGTTAAATTTTAAATTTCTATAACCCAAATTAAAATAAACAATTTATTAATAGTTTTCAGATTTATACTTAAACATAAGTACTCGTACATTTTCAGTTTAAAAAATAATAACAAAGTTACCTAATTATAATGTACAATTCGATTAACAATAAAGAAAAACTATTTTACTAGAAATTATTACTAATATTGTACTAAAAATTATAATCATATGGAAGTGGGATAGAGGGGAGCTTTGTTTCGTATAATTGTATATTAAAAAATGTGTAACATGAATTTTTATGAAAAATAGGGGCTGTGGTATATCAATATAGCATTGAGTATAAATATTAGAATTACATTTTATATTTATATGAATAACTGTTAAATAAATTATATATAATAATAATAATGTTTTAATAATTTTATAACACAGATATAATATTTCAACATTTGAACATTATGTATAAAACATTTATTGAATTTTTTTCTTGGTTTAAGTTTTTTAAACTTTTCAACAATATTAAAAATATTTAATAAAAATAAACGTTCTGCGTAGGTATGATAAGTACAACATAGCCACGATAAGTATACCAAACTGTCTGTTTCAGTCGAACTCGATTTATTTTTAGAAATGGGTAAAATTGATAGTGAATTGGTTACAACATAATTTATACATATTCATTATATATTCGGGTAATATGGTTAAAATAGTCTTTATGATTCACAGATAATATTCGTTATAATATAAAATAAAGTCTATAGACCTTGATAGTTAAATATAATAGTTAACTTCTTTTTATTTTTAAGTCATAATTCATAATCATAAAATTCATAAAAAGTTTACCAATAATATTCAATTCTTCGTAAACATTTATACATTTTTTTAGGCATGTAACACATTATTCACATTATTTACGAGTACGTAATTTCATATTTAATACTACCGTAAAATGGGTTGAAAAGAAACACTTTTTAACTTTAAAGCTACATTAAAACTGCTCTATTTGTGCTACATAGATGATCAATATATCAAAATATTGGTATGTTATTGTTCTTTAAAAATGCAACAACACACAATTTGATAGATACCATCTTAGTTATTTCAGTATAAAAGGAAAATTAATGTATATCTAAAACAAAACACCGCATTTTCTTGTTTTCATTAAATTATATGACGTCCCCTAAATTCATAATACTTTGGACACCCTAGGGCACTTGACCCATTTACCCTTTCCCATATTGAATGATTACGGAAGCACGTGAAAAAATCGTACATACATGTATTTTTTATATATACATATACATGTATGTGTACAAATATGAAAAACCTGCAAAATTTCGATCTAACTGAAATGCATGTGCGTGGGTGAACTAACGACACGATTTCATCGGAAAACCCATTAACCTATAATGCATCTGTATATACTTCAGGGGAAATAAAAAATACCGTCGAGTGAACCGTGTGCTAGCAGAAATAATTCATAAAAAAAATCGTTTTATAGTTCGGTATGTAAGGTAAACGCTATTAAAAGCAACGGAGCAATTAGGTTTGCAATTACGAGTTTTTTTTCTTTACCAAATGTAACCCGCAAAAGAGGGTTACATGTTTAATAGTCTATGTATACTTATAATACACACATTAAATGTACTATTTAACATACATACACTCACGTATGCTTAAGTGAGTGTACATACTCATCCTTTGTCATTGGCAGAATAAAGTCTAACCAGACACGAAAAAATGTATACGGTTCACATCGATTCAGAAAGAGACAGAATAAAGCGTGCTTTCTAAAAAAATGGTGCTTGGGCTGTACAAAAGTCGGTGGTCGCAATGTGATATAATCACATATTTGATCAGAATTGATGTTCACTATATTTATTATCAAATTTAACGAGTATCATTTTTCTAAAACCGTTACACTCTAGATTTAAGTTCTGGTAAATTTTCTGAACTAACATAGTATATTGAAAATTGAAGCAGTTTGATAAGATTAGAAATTTGTATTATTTTTTTAAGTAATCACACGTAAATTGAAACGTTCTTCTTATTTGTCGCACGTACACGCTGTAAAATAAGGATACTTGGAATGTACTCATAAATCTAACTGTCGAGATAAGATTAAGAATTTAGGGCTCCAGTTAAGCAACACTCCAGTTTTTTTACGCCTCCAAAAGTGAACATTTGACGAACTAGTTCAATTTTTGATTTTTGTTAATCAAATAAACTTTATATTAAATATAGATATATTTACGTTTATGTGAATTTAGATTAGATTGAGAATATTTTGTGCATATTGTAATTACGTGGTCATGAAAATATAATATCTTAACATCGTTTTTGCAAAATCGTATATGTACTGTTTGAATCGCGAGATTTAAGCTTTTTATCTTTTACAGCCAACTTTGAAGACCGAGAAAAACTGATAAAACAGATACATACAAAAAAAATCCAATTATGTTTTTGAAAAAAGTTTGCAAAAATGTTTAGAATGTTAAGTATTTTGCGTTCGGTTTACGGTAGGAAAACAATCTTTATCAAATGAATCTATATAAGGTTCACAACATAAACGTGTACGCCACGCAAACATTTTTGATATGGACTCGTTCGTTTGTTCGTTTGTTCGTTTACAGCTATGTGTAAATAGACAACACAAACATGATATGTATTAAACATTAAGTATTTCGAGGAAACGCATTTTTTTTTTTTTTTTTTTTTAATAGAAATATATGAACCGTACTAAGATCTGTACACTTATTTCGTACAGTTGGAATCCATAAACACGTCTACAAAAAATAAATATCGACATAAATAAAGTTGAAAATAAGAACCTTGCCGGTACTAGTATTACAATATTTTTATATTTCGTATATATTTTAAATTAAGATTTAGTAATGCATTTCGAGTAAAAAATAAAGCTCAAATCAAGTATAACCATAAATGCTGAAAAGTGATCGGACAGGTACAGGTTACATGCTTATGCAAAAAACAATATTAATATATAACAGTCCATATTCGGTTTCGAAGTACGCATAGTTTTATTTTTTTTAAGTATATTTCACACGTTTAACAGTCGTATAAGTCATTGCAGCAGTGGTCCTTAACTGATGACAGTGCGTCAGCTACTGCGGCTAAACTGAATGTGTCGCCAAAAATAGAAATTGGCCAGATTCTAATACACGCGTGCATTGCATAATATAAGGAATTATATTATTATAACGTTAAACACAAAATACGTTCATTAAAATAAACGAATATTGTGACGAATAAATTGTGCGTACCAAAGTTATTGCGTTAACATGTACCTACTTATTTTATTTTTAATCATCGCTACGGACTTAACTTGAACCTAAATTAATTTTAAACACTATTCACTGCGTTTGTATAATAAATATAATAGTATACGAATTGATAATTATTTTCGGATGAAATAAAAAAAAATTAAAAAAAATAGAGTGCATATAAGTATATTATTATAATACGACTCCAGATAATTCTTTATTATGCGATTGTTAAAAGCATTTGGCCTGTTACCGTATAATTAACTGGACGATTATACGATTGCGCTTCGAAGTAATTAACAATTATATTGTGTACGTCAGAGCCGAGGTCTTTGAATAATATGTGGGGGGCGGTAGTCAGGAGCTCGGGGGCTTGGCCAGGATTATGGGACCTATATTAACTGGTCCAACGCGTAAGCAACGCAGATCATCTTCATAGCTAAAACACAAACGACGCATAATAATATCATCGCGGCGTATATATAAATATATTATTATTTGTATCGTTATAATGTATAGCTGCTTTAGCTGATAACATAAAATATATGTATTTATAATATACATATATCTACCATTTACACTTTGATGTTTAGATGGCTTTCAACAATTATATTAAACTTTTTCAAAACTATAAGTTATCGCATGACTCAATATATTAACAATTATCAACGTTATCACAGCGATTCAATATAGCGAATTACATATAGCGAACGGTGTACGGCAAAATTAAAATATAAATACATTTATTACATGATGCGTACCCGTTGTGCATATTTAAGACGACGTATAGTATATAAAGTTTATGATAGTAATGGACTCGCTAACTGTATACAAATCAACACGTTAAGTTATGTGTATTAAACATGTCAACAGTCGAAAGATAACTAATTTAATATTAACAATGCGCGGGGAAACAATACAGAATGCACTATGTTGAAAATAAGTGAATTTATTTTTTACGACCAGCAACCGGACGTGTGAGAAAAAACATGCCGTTTTGTTGGACATTGATTAAGTGCAGGAATGTACTGATTCACAGCTTTGTCGATTATACCTATATCCACAGCAATACCACATCCCCAACCCGCGATACACCCCTATTGTAGTGTTCCGAGTGCGCTAATCGAACACGTGATTGCGAACGACGTTTCGTTGGTAAACCGTGTAGTATAATACATTATACCGTGGGGGCATTTGTTGTATTCGTTCATTTGGACCAAGACCGTCAGCGGAATTTATCTTTTATTCGGAGTAGGGGTGAAACATTGGTAATAGACCGTTCGAATGCAAATTGAGGGATATATTCAATGTGCTTAACACATTCATTGAAATACTCTGTTTTTGTAATCACGTACGTTTACGAGTATAATAATATGGTTGTACATACATTAATATCGGTTCCGGCCATCATCGTATACGTCAGATTAGAACAGAAATATATCGGTGTTTTCTTATTAACATGACAGGTTGACATGTTAAATAAAAACCGTCAAACGAAAAATGTGAACGATCAACTTCAGCAGTGCTTCGCAAGACACCCGAGTACATAGTATTTGTGATTACTAATACATTTTATATTACCACACATGAATATAAATACTTCTATAACTCTTATAAACGTTGGTTTAAAAAAATATTCAAGTAGTGCTTACAGGAAATTTTAATTAAAAGTATTTTTCACAATATGCGAGTAAATTCGCCTCATCAAATCGATATAAATGCGTTTTGTCATTGGTTAAAAATACTATAATACATTCCATATACTATTTAATAAAAATACTATAGTATTCGATAATATTTATATTCAATATACTTATGTAAGTGTAATAAAGAATATTTTCAACAACATGGTACTCAGAAATAGTATAATTCCATCCAGGAAAATTAATTTCCTTCAGACTACTCAACATTTTTATCTCTTAAATAGAAATATTATTTTATTATGTATACAGGTAAATAATAAATATTAAAACATATTGCACATGTATTTTATGGATAAAACTATTAACAAAACTTGAAAATTGGAATCTGAAATACACCAAAAGATATAAATCTTTAATTGTTTTTTTTTTAAATTTGTTAATAATATTTAATATTTTCTGTTAAAATTTAAATTTAAAAAACCTACTAACAAATTACTTAATATTTTAGCTTTAGATATGAGTTATAACTATATTTGTTTAATAATTTAATTTTTTCTCATACGGAATTTATTGTATCGTAATTGTTATATTCCATTAGTATTTTTTTCTCGATAGCCATTAACACGAAAGTTTCTAAGTATTAATTGTTGATCATGCTATTCAGTTGGTTTTTTATATACTTTAGTGATGAAAATAATCTTCCACATACAACTTGTGTTATGGGTAATGTCAATAAGAACTGGTATGCCAACATCAAAGTTGGATATATGTTAGAAAATAAACTATATTTAATTAAAATCTTATAACAAGAAAGAGGAAAATTTTGACAACTTTCGCATGGCTTTATTTTATACGAATTTGAATCTTCATTGTCATCAGGATTTTCCTCATCTTCACAATGCGTCATATTATACTCGTCGTTTATTGATTTTTTTTTTTTTTAATACTTACACGAGGTAGAAAAATATAATAATTCTTCACTAAAACTGCTTTTAATTTAAAACTCATTGTTACATTCAATATTTCAATAAATGGCTTATGTTTTGAAGACAATGTAGATAATATATCATTTGGCATTTAATTTTTGAATGGTTCAAAACTGTTTGGAGATAAAAGAGATAGATCAAAGTACAATGTATTATTTTTAATAAAGTTTGTAGTCATACTTTGTAAAATAATAACAAATACTTCATTATATACTTCAACCTCAAATTATTTTTCAATATTAATTATTGGTTCATTTTCCTTTTCATAAACAGACAAGTTTTAGATTCTGAACGAAGTGATGGAATTTATTGGTTTTACAATGATGTGTGTTTTTTAGATTCTGAACGGAGTGATGGAATCTATTGGTTTTACAATGATGTGTGTTTTTTTTTTATTTTTTTATTTTTTTTAATTTTTTTTTTATTATTTTTTTTTTTTTTGTGTCTGACGACACCTTTTTTGGCAGTAAAAATGCTTCGATTTGCTTATGTAGCAACTTTTCTGAAAGGAAAGTGAATCTAGTTGGTACTTTGGTGGGTCAAAAGTAAAAAAGTTTCAATATTTTTTAAATGCGACGGGAAAACCCCTAAAAAAATAAGGGAAAAACGGGAGTTTTTACGTAAAACCAGTTATCGACAAAATCAAATTTTTATTTTGTTATAACTCAATAACTAATCAATGTAAATACTTGAAATTTTCACTAAATGTTTAGATTAGCGTTCTCTATAAACCGTTAAATTTTCAAAGTATTTTGACTTTTATTAAGCTATTTATAGACAATTGAAATTTTCAATTTTTTTAATTTTTTTTTTTAAAATAACGATAAATTTTTTTGGCCGGCCAGAAAATCTTGAAAATTTAATACAAGGTTTATTATAAGTTGTTCCTTAACTGATAAAAAAAAATCTAAAATCGTAAGTCACAATTTTTTTTTATAAGTGCTCAAAGTTCCAATTTATACGAAATATGTAAAAATTGCGAAAATTTGCAAGTTATTTTGTAGATAAAAATTCATAAAATTTTTTCTGTTCATACTTAAGGTTCAAAATTTTCACACTAGGTTATCTATAAGCTACTCTACAAAAATCTTTAAAAAAATTTCTACCGGACTTAGAGGAAAAAATTGTATGACTGTGTGAAATTTAAATATTTACGAAATTTTTTTTACATTTTTTTTTTATAATCGGTGATAAAAATAATTTGGCTTGTACAAAAAACTTGAAAATTTAATAGAAGATTCCACAGAAGTAGTTCTTATTGTCATTCAAACATTATTAAAATCCATAGGCACAATTTTTTTTATAAGCGTTTGAACAGCGAATATTGAAGTAAAATTACATGTAAAATATAATATAATGTATAATATTCTAGACTGAAAAATGATATCGGTTTTTTTAAAATGCTGTAACTCAAAAACGAAAAACCGCAACAACTTGAAATATTCACCAAATCTTTATATTGACGTTCTATATACATGGTTAAGTTTTCAAAGTATTTTGACATATTTTGACTTATTTATAGACAATTTTTCTAAATTTTTCGTTTCAAAATAAAATATACTTATTACAATATTTATAAATAACATTGTATTATATTCTAGACTAACATATCATCTCCGTTCAGAATCGTTTTTCGTATACAATGATACCTATCATTGAATTCAAATATGTATAACAAATCCATTATAATGACCTATCGGATAGGTCCTATCCTATGAAGAGTCGCACTCCACCCCCAAGTGTACAGCAGAGCGAGGCCCATCCGGTTCTTTTTTCTCTTCTTTTAATAGGTTTATTTTCCAATGGGCCTTGAATATTACATATTTTTAAATATTTTTAAATATTTTTTTCATTTTTTCATCTTCAGTATTTCCAATTTCTAAATCAATAATTCGTTGGTCATTTGCACAATTGATGCTAAAAATTTATTATGAACTTATCATGTGTTATTTTTGTATTTTCCTTATCACGTTGGATTTTTTCTACTTGTTTTAAAGTTCCTCCGACCATTTGTAGATATATTAATAAATCTAAGCTAGTAGTTTGTAAATAACTGGATAAAGGACATGTTATGGAAATATTTTCATATTTCAATAGTGATGACAATAAACAGTTAACTTTAAATCGGGTGTGTAACTTTCATTATTGTATATTTTAGATAGAGGAATAATCAATTCAGTAGACAAAGCGTTATTAAATTTATCATAGTTACCAACAATTCTATTTAGAGCGATTTGCTTTGCTGTCCACATTGTTTCTTCCATAATCTGAAGATTTATTGACTTTCGGTCATTCAGACGCTGGTTTGATTTTTTAAAAAATAGGGCAAATTAATTAATCATAGTAAAAAAACGTTGCTACTTTAACTAGGTTTTTCTTAGCGTCACATATCATTAAGTTTAAGACGTGATTATGACATCAAACATGAACTTGAACGGGTGCTGTTTTGCTAAGCTAAGACTTAAGAACTATATATGAGTACATGCCATGCATATTAGCTGTGCCGTTTTTAACGTTCCCAATAAAACGGGTTAGCGAGTTAGTTATTAGCGACTAATTTTTCATTTATCTCTCCATTTATTCAGTACTTAAGTACAACTTAACACGGGTCGATATGATAACCGATATATCCTGAGTAGTATCAATTAAAATAGAATATATATATATATTTTTTTTTTGATTTCGTTTTTGTTACACAGATAAATATAATTCTCATATTACTTTACATTATTTTCATGGTTTTTTTTTATCTGTATAAATATTATATACTTCGAGCCAACGGATCATTTAACTTTCAGGCTACTGGGATAATTCCCGGTATTCTGATGGGCCACTCCACCCCTGGTATAATATAATCAACATATAATACATATTATGTATACTTATATCAACTTGTTTTTGTTGTTTATTTTATAAAAAAACATTTTGTTTGATTTTTAATAAAAGCAGTGTATTATGTTTGGAATAGGCAGAGAAATCTGAAAAACGTACGTAAATTATAAATAATTTTCGGTCGTAATGATTGCTGTTGTTGTAAGCGAAAAGCTTTTAAGCACCACATACGGATTCGTTTGAATTATCGATATAAATTTCCCATTTCTCCGATTATAGTATTATTATTACTGATTACTTTTTTTTGCGTGCGATGTAGGATAATGTCCAATATAAATTTTATTATGAATTCGTTTTATCGAACATAGATTATAAATAATATGACATTTTTGTTTGCCTTTCGCGATATTTTTCACATTTTTGTAGGTCCTACATTTCTTTCAATAGGATTTTACGACAATATTCTTAACGTTATAAACAATCATCTAAATATTTTAGATTTTTCCTAAACATACATATTTTTATCATTTTTATCTTTATCGGTTATTATCAGGGTTGAAACCGGAACTAATTATTCTAATCTAAAGTTTTAATATATTTTTTACGATTAAAAAGTCAAAACGTAGTGTTTGACGTTGGTATTTTTAATATAATACAATAATTTAATACAACATAAGGACATCATCAAAATCCGACCAATAGTTATATTATTTTTTTCTCGGACACTAGATTGTATACGTTGATAAGTAAAAAAAAAAAAAAAATTAAACAAAATGTAATAAAACACTTAACAACAGACTAAATTTACGTGAATTTACAATGATTATGAGTGCAACAAACGTTAAAGGCATGTGTTGTGTACAGTGTTTAAAAATGTCATAAAATATTACATTTTAAAATATTTCAACTTTTGTTATTATTATTTAATTATTTTTATTTATTTATTTATTTTTTTTTTTATTCATGGTATAGCTTCAACTACTGAGGTTATTAGCTTATAACGAAAATGCTGAGTATTACATATATAAAGGTACAGGAGTTATTTAAATTAGGTAGTACATATTAATTTGCTTAAGAAAATATATTATTTTATTGGTGTTTTCATTGGTAGGATTGAGGGCTTCGAAGATGTTGTCGACATTTTCAGTCGTTTTCTTGCTTCTGTGTGATTGCGACATTGAACAAGGAGGTGCTTGACTGTGAGAGGTTCTCCGCAGGTTTGGCACATTGCAGGTTCTTCTTTGCGCATAAGATGTCCATGGGAAAACTTTGAGTGATCGATACGTAGTCTGTTGATAACTATTTCGTCTTTGCGTTTTTTTTTCTTGTTATATAATTAAATAAAACAAAATAAATATTTATTATCTGGCATCTTTTTTTCATTTTAAACGTATATTTTGTATTATATAGAATTTTAATTTAAAATTTAAAATTTGAATTTTTGCTGTGATATTTTTGTATTAAAGTTAACATATAAAATAAATACAGATATATATGTTAATATTCAGATCATGGTTTTTTTGCTCATGATAATATTTAAAATTATTTTTATATTATTATTAATAATATAAAATAATATAATATATCAAATAAAATCAATATAATTTATATAAATTATTTTTATATTATAAAAAAAAACACAATTAAAACAAACTTAGTTATATTATATCTTATAAAATCAAACTTACTTATCCTGATGTCTCAAATTAAATCGATAGTACATATAATTATCTTTAAATTTTGCCGACGCCCTATCGATTATAATTGGAAAAAATGATAACAGTGGATTTCAATAGCTGCCACTTTTATTATGTTCTGTGGTGAAGTCAAATAGTAAAACAATTAATTAAAATCTATTATTTCACATGAAATATTTCAGATTTCAAACACTAGTAATGTAATTTAATCATCGTTGCCATAAGACAATCCATTTTATTCGCAATAAGAACAAGCGTACACAATGTTGTTATATGTTTTGTCCATACCGGACGTAAACTCGTTAGAAAATGATTCTAGTAAATTTTCATTAATCTTTTTAAGCGACTTCATGAATAATACATTTGAATACCGAAAAAAATACCATTAAGATTATTGTTCATTCATCAAAATGATCATCCTTTGTACGCATATGTTGTTATACAGCTACTTGAGATCTTATAACATCTTAATTTTAATAACTTACCGATGATGCATTCTTGAAATTTCCAATAACCTAATCCATCTACCTAATGGTGTATTTTCACTTTTATTTTTTTTAGTGAGCATGTGTGTGTGTGTGTGTGAGAGGATGAGGGTTAAATTTATTTAAAAAAATAATTGATTTTATAAAATTATAAAAAATACTTATTGGGTATGAATTAATAAGTATATTAATTTATTATTATTTTAAATACAAATGAAGAGTTGATTATAATGAAAAAGGCCTTTTTTTTTGTCCGTTAATCAATAATTTCTTCATTTTAATAATTTATCTGTACCTTTGTAACAAATAATTTATGACTTTCAAACCTTTATTTTCTTCTTAGGGGGGGGGGGAGGGTTACCGCAATGTTTTAATAACAGTTTTCTATGTCCCAATTTAGGTTTTCTTTTACCACTCATCAATCCGTTAT
>JASXSY010000307.1:0-263358 GCA_034509805.1 Sipha maydis
CGCACGCGGCTGCCTGTGTACCGCGACCAAACCTGTATAGTACATCAAACATGGTTCACACTAGTCGTCAGACAAGTACCGACAGACACCGTATCGTATCGTTCCGATACGGACATTCTGTTCTGTTTCCCAAACTCACGTTTTCAACGTTTCCGTTTCAACAAGTTTCACTTGTTATGCCTTTTGTTGCGTTTCGGATATTAAATATGTTTTAAAAAAATTACTACCTGCGATTCGGCAATGATCGCTTTTGTTCTAGACGAAGAAGAGCAAAAAAGTTTACATCGAAGGACGTGGGTTAATGACAGAGTATACTTTAAGAAATTTTCACCGGGCGGAACTTCAACAAAACTGTCCACCATAGGAACTCAGAGAGAAAATCAACTCCCGACATGACGGTCGTAATGATAATGTATTGGTAGCGTTCAGTTATCACTGTGTGCCACTAGTGTGCCACGTACTTTCCATGTTAAAATATGCTCCGGTTCGTGACATTTCGTTACAACGGCACATCGAACGTGAACACGTAACTCTGCACAGACAGTTAACTGAACGCGAAGAAAAGTTTTTCAAATATTTTCGTACGTCGAAATTGATCAGACACGTTCCGACAAAATATTCTCGCGCGTGAGATGTCGGACGGACTCTGTCGGATCGGTACGTATGTGAACGGAACGGTAATAAATTTAAATGCGAATCACCTGTCTTCAAACACATATTGAAATGTTTCGCCGAACGCCACGGTACGGTGTCTGTCGATACGTGTCTGACTAGTGCTTTATCGGGCAACACACACGACGAATAAGATGTGTCTTACGGTCGTCTGGAAGCGCACTTGTGCAATAACATCACGGCACGCACGGTCTGTATCGGCAGTAGAAAATTCAGAAAAATAATTGTAGAAATGCAGCACATGTACTCGTGGAGTGGATGTGCAGACGATTTCGAGTTAACCGTACGCCGCAAACGTGATGTGCTACAGGATGTGCGACATTGACGATTTTCGACAGAAAAAAAAAAAATAATACGAACAACATTGATGCGGTACTGCTAAAAAAGTTCCGACGGTCAAGTTTGTGTTGAAAAACCATGCACATTATCATTATCGGTCCATATCGCGAGTCGACGTCGCTCTCGAGACGTTCGCGCGTAGCAGAATTTATGTCCGTAATTCCTACTTTCGATGTATCTGCGATCGTTCAACAGTCGAGTGGTACGACTACGATCCGCCCGCGACAGCAAATTTTTATCTCACCGAGACGACAACTGTCGTGAAAGCTCCAGACGTATAATACGAGCTTTTACTATAATATAAATGTTGACGCGATAGTTTGCGCTAACGCGTTTAAAAAAAAAAATTAATAAACTAATAAATGTCCTAGACTTTCGTCGTCGTAGCAAACTCTTGCGTGCATACGTATACGTTCACGCGAAATAATAATAATTACATCGGTGTTTTGAACGCGGCGCGAAGAAAAATTTCAACTCCATCCGGTGCGAAATGTTTGTCACGCATAACGTGTAAGCTTCAAGCTTACTTTTCTCCTTTTAAAGAGTGCTCGTAGCGCACACGATGAATACGCATTACAACGCGGATATATGTTACACTTAAAACCCGAAATCCGACAAAGCTAGTCTTAACTAGTCAAAATTAGTCTCCACAAATCCCTTCAGTCAATTCTGATTTTGGCTACCTAGTTGAAACTAGATTTAACCTCAGAATTTAATAAGTCAGTAAAAACTAGTTCTAACTGAAATGCGTGTATTTGAACTCATACTATCTAAAACGCACACGACCACGGACGATTTATCAAATATTGTTCGATAAATCTGACTGGCAGGCTATCATCAAATCAATTTAGGTATCTTCAATCACTCATCTATCAAATCACTTGGATACGATAACTTTGATAGAATATATCTAATAATCAACGTTCGAATTTGTAGCAAGCGAAGAAAAATTCATGTGTACGCACTCGCAGCCACCGTCGGGCAATCAGCACGGTCATAGCAATAAAAATGATACGAACACCGTTACGTCGCGTCTGCCGAACGCGTGTCTAGGATAGACGCGACAGATGCGTCATACGATTTACCGCGGGCAGCATTCGCGCCGGCCGATGAGTCACCGCGCGAGGACCTACAACAATAGCTGTGGGGTTGAGTTGTGTGCCCACCCTCGTCGGCCTTATGCGTTGTGACTAATCGGGCGAGCGCGCGCGCACTGATCATCGGCCGGAACGTCGTACGTACCGTGTTTCGCGTTGAAACGGATCGCCCGAGTAGTCTCTTTTGTGCGGCAACGCGGTCCCCAGAGAGAGCCGATCGCGTCCCCGTGCGCAGCTGACGCGGGCGGGAAAATCTCCCGAAACTCATCTAAAACCGCCCCGACGTCCGTCTATCGTCATATCTACGTGCGCACGGGTGTGCGGTGTATTTTGCGCGGTCGGTTGCCTGGCTCGGTGGTTCTCAACAAGTGTAACACGCTCAACGGGGCTCGGAGCGAAACTATATTACCCCGAGCGCGTGGCCCGACCACGATCGGGCGAAAAAACCAATCACTCGCACCGTATGTTCGAAAATGAACGCGGCAACGGGTTAATCGGGCAGCTGTGTTGAACAGCGATGAAACGCGTCAAAACGAGTCCATTTTCGCGCCGCGTGCGTCGAGAAAGACGTTCATTCATCACCGTTCTACCACGCCGTGCTCGCGCAAAACCGTGAAAACAATTTTTCATCCCGCGAAATAGGTGTCCCAGGTGCAACGCGAGTCCCGGTTTGTACGGCTGGGAACCACTGAACGCCGCGGTTTTCAGGGTCGCCGGGCAACAAGAGGCGCAGTTTCGTGGGAGAGAGAGGCATACCGGGTGCGCCGTCGGATCCTGCCTAGGGCCATCGGTTTCGGGGGGAAAACACTCGCATTTGGCGTTTCGCACGCGGAACGTTACGCGTTTTTCTCTCCGCCCGCGCGCCACCGATACGCGACCGATTTGATTAATGTCCGGCGGCGAGCGCAGAGTTCCCCGTGGTAGTCCTTGTTCCCGCGCGCCGCGGCCTTCGGGGAACAACACGCGTTGTCGTTCGCGATCGGTCAACCCGTCCACCGTGTGCAGAACTTTTTGCTCTTTTGTTCGGGCGTGCCGCGAACTATTCCCACGATGCGAAACGACACGAGCACGGAACCGCGAAGGTCGAAACGGGGATCCCTTCGTGTCCCCCCCCTGGGCGACGATGACGTGTCCGGCAGGGCTACCGCGTAAGAGCGGGTCCACGGCGTACGGGCGGCGACCGGGTCACTTTCACGCGCGCCGGTGACTCACGTCGTTTTCCTCAGACAGCTCTTCAACGGAACGACTACGTCCGTTTCCTGCGCGCCTCGTACCAATGTTTTAGAAAACGTTGTTATTGGTCTTTCGCACCGCGGACCATACACAAGAGAGTATTAGAAAACGTTGCAGCTGCAAGATAGCGCGATGGTGTTTTTGTTTTATTATTTTTTTGGCGCGAAACATTCACCAGTCCGTCGAAATCGTTTCCACTTGACCACAACGCGTCACGGATCAATATTTCTCTTGCGACTCGTATGTTTAATAATCGTGCGATTGTTGGAAAACAATTCAACGCTGATTTTTTCTCCGCCATTGGATCGAATCACTTCGTTTACTTGAGTTATTGCCGAATTAATAATTAGAAAAAGTGCTCGCAACGTTTAAGTATCCTTATCTAAGGTTTAATAATCTTTCGTGTGTGTGTGGCAGAACTAATAGGTATAATGTTAGTCCTGTTTAACAACGACATTGTTTGTTTAACGTAATCGTTGTAGCGTATAGTTTCGATTAAGTTCACTACAATTTTTAGCGAACATAGTTTCAAATTCAAGATTTTCAACATTCATATTGCAACTAGGTCAATTTCATTACGAGTTCGTTCAGTGAATTCCTGATTGCGTGTCATTGAAAACGCAATTTGCACAATGTTCTCTAGCATTTTTTTTCCATTGAGTGTTAATAAATACTCGTATACATCAGTTATTAACATGTGTTGATCACCTGTAAGAAAACTATAAAGCAAGAAATTTTAATCGAAATTTCGTTGCCGTTTTCCTTGTACTTATGATTTGAATAGAAAATACGTTATGCATTGGATCGTGTCGTGCAGCTATGTATACACATACGTAAATATGTATACATATATACAGCCATTTCATGTGATTGTTTTTCTTTTCGGTTGACGCGTTTAAGAAAACACTACTCGTAATTTTGGCGGAACGACGACTTTTATACGTGCGACAACAATGCATCGTATTTGCATGTGATAATTGTGCGGAGGTGAATCACGCATGAAAATGTAAATCGGTATAACGATGCGTTTCTCGGATAAATTGCCTGTACAGTTCGTACACGGTTCGAGGAAAAACGATAAATGAAACGTTGAGACACAATTTTGGGTATGAAATGTTGCGATTAAATAGAAGATATCATTTAAGATTTCTATTTTTTTTATTCGTGCATATAAGTATACCTTTTACAAACATGTTTATTGTATATTGATGTATTATTATTATGTCGAGGTAAATGGTGTGTCTATTAAGAATCCGAAAAGTAGTCTGTGTCGTTTAACTATCTGCAAACAAGACTTGCAAAAGGTTTAATGAAACGTTTTATCATATGCACATTTTAGGAGCGTGAACGTAAAACGTCGGAAAAATTGATAAAACTGGATATTAAACCGGTTATATCCTTGTTAACGATATTTAGTTTCTACAACACTCAACCCTTTAAGTACACTGTGGTTTTATTATTAAATCAGTTGACGAATATAGACCTGTTTTCTGGGACCTATCTTCTTTTATTGTCAGTGATCTTAAGCTTTCAGAATAAATTCTATCGTTGCGTTGTATAAATACGCATACTGTAAATTATTTAATAAGAACACTTATCCAAGTACTAATTTAAGAAATAAACTAGTCAACGGCAGGTTTGATTCTGACAGTCGATTATTTTTAATTTTTAGTATTTATTGAATAGTGATCCTATCCCTCATTGATTTCGAAATTTCAATTCATCACACCAATTTTTATGTTTTTTCTTGTATTATGATTCTAAGTATTTTGACGGAATACTTCTATTGACATTGTCGAACAAAACACTTTCGTTATTGACGATCTGTAGATTATTTTTATAGTTTCAGATTTCTGACAAAAGTTCCGGTAAACGTCTACGTTTGGTGTTTATAAATAAAATATATGTATTCAGTCATCGATCAACGTGATATCTCAGTCAATATGCTAATGATCCATAGTCTCCCCGCACCTAAATTAATAACATAAATAATATAATAATATAATATAGACTATATGATATAGTATATTCTGCTTATATTTACTGCATTATCCGGATTCGCCTGTGAAAATATCTACTTAAGTTTGGTTACTATAGGCAAATAAAATAAAATTATAATCGTTGTTTTCCTTCTCATTTTAACCCATTCTGCAGGACTGGCAGAAAGTTTCTCTTGCATGGTTATAAACTTTTTAGCTTTTTAGCTGTGCCGTTGGGTATTGAAAAATAGACAATTATAAATAAATTATAACTCAATTAACTTAAAGAATTTAAATTAAGCCTAAGATCTACTCCGCGTTGAACTCGTTCATAAAAAAAAAACTCCTGATATTCGGATGAGTAGTTTCAGAGAACATGCGTGACGAAGTTCCATTTTCACATTTAGAAGTATAAATTAGTAACATTAGACTCTTGCCGTTATGTAAATAAAAAATATGGAGCCACAAACACATTTGATGATTTAAAAACTAAATGATACGTTTATACGCGGTATAATTTAAACGTGAAAATATAATAATACAATATAATGTGGATAGAAGACAGAAAAAAATTAAAAAATTAATTACTATACAAAGACGCACGTAATTATCTAGTTCACGAGGGTATTGTAATTGGTTTCTCGCATAACTGCAGTTCTACGTATGTAATAACGTATTAAACAATGACTAGTACCTTTTATAGTTATTGGTGTATAATTAGCAATTAACGTTTTCAAATAATTGATATTAATGATGTTTAATATAATTTTGATATAATAGACAATATTATGAATATAAATTGTTATTTAAAAAAATGTTTAATAAAAATCAAATATTTATAAGAAAAACATTAATAAATTGTACACAATACATGCATTTATATGCATTTATAAATGTTTTAAATATATTACATCGTATTAATCTAATAACACGGTGAAACATAATTTTTTAAATTAAAAACTTTAAACCGAAAACACGTTTCACATCAATATTATTTCGTTAAACAGAAAATATATTGAAAATCAGAACAGGTGTTGGCCAACTTTTTTTGATTATAAATTTCTAAAATATTAAATATAATCGTTATAAAATGATCTCCAAATATTCTATACAAAGTTAACCAAAAATCTTATGAATAATAATGATATACTTCTTTAAGTTTTATTAAGTTCTACGAAGAAAATATGTATTCATTTAATTATTAAGTTTAAGTGTTTTTAAAACATTGAAAGTTTATCTTTTTTTCGATAACATTTTAATGTTTTTTACGAAGAATTTTAGTTAAAAGAATATTTCTAAAAAATAAATCGATAATTTTATCCGAGATGAGCGATTAAATAATATTTTTTTTTTAATTTTTTTTATGATATAAAAAATATAACCTCCATTTAATTTAAAAAGTAAAAAAATTTACATGAAACGTTTAAAAAATTGACGAAATACAATGATGAAGACTAGATTTGAGTGAAATTCATTAGTCTTATAAACAAATAGTTGTGTAGATTAAAATATTTTCAGGAATTACTTATTTTACTAATACGATGTTTGATAATTTTAGCACTTTCAATGAAGTAAACTGTATAATCTACAATCGATCGATGAGTCATGGGTGCGGTCTAACAATAGTCATAAGTATATTTTTAAAATAACGCTCAATATTGTTTCGCGGTGTATAAAGTCGATTGGACTGAAACCTTTGATAAAGGACATTTATGGTAAAATGATTGTAATTAATTCATTTATTAATGTGTTCTTGTATTATAATTAAACATAGAATAACTTTTATAGAATAGTTACCAAGGTAATGTGTGTTTGAAGTTTTGAAAATAAATATTCAGTTATATTCAGTTTTAGTGTTATAAATAATATTATATATTTTTTTGGAAGGACGTTGAAATTTTGAAATGAGCGATGACCAATATATATATATATAGCAATTAAATAATCTAGTTTGATTAAATATAATCTACATTGAAATTAATAAACGTCTAATTTCATAAAATAAATAACAAAATTAAATTTGAATACGTTTTAATGATCATTATTGTGTAACGGGGGAATTTGACAATAACCGATGTTTTGTTACATTTATCAAGATTACTGTCAATATATTATTATGTACATCAATTTTTTTAATCTTAATAAAATATGTAATCCAACAATAATCTAATCTAAATAAAAATGAACTAAATAAATAAATACTAAAATAATATTAATATACCGATAACGTGATTTAGGTACAATATATTTATTAAAAGTACCTAAACGGTAAAATAAGGTACTAGTATTAATAATAATTATTATAATGAAAAAACAAATAAATTTAAAATTATTTGTATGTCATTGTGAATATTCATGCATAAAATTGAAGTATAATATATTAAAAATCAATATGCATTTCATGTGACGCAAACGTTATGAAATCCAATTGAAAAACTATACTTGTATAATTATATACTTGTTACTTGTTTACAGTGTTTATCTTTTATCTAGATAAATTTATCTTGATCAATTACCTAGATAGATATTTTTATCTTTTATCTTTACTATATAAATGGGAAATAAATTATCTGAGTCATTATAGAAGATAAATAATGAAATTATCTAGATAAATTTATATAAATTAGTATTATATTTTATATAAGTTTAATTATAACAGGTTTTTAAATACCATTATTATTAATTATTTATATTAAAAAAGATAAACTTGATTTGTTAAATTTATTTTATTTTGTTCTATAGGTAAAATAATTATGCATTATTAAAAAATGTTAAATAATATGTTTTTTTTTTTATATTAAATTCTATGGTATTATAAATCATAATTTTTTTCTCAAATGTTTTATAGAAATAACAATTATTAAACTTATAATTCAAACTGTCGTTATTTCTAATTAAAAATATAAATTATATAATTTATAACTCTTTTGAAATTTAAATGTGATTCTAGCAAAACTATCTTTTTTTTATCATAATAATAAATGGTGAATTTTATGTAGGTTATTTAATGATTATGTATCTTTTATCTTCATCTAAATAATTATCCTATCAATTATCTTTTATATGTACTTAGAGACTTAAAAAATTATTTTTACATATTATGGTTTGTATACTAGACTCAATGACTATTGATATGTAACTTTAAAAAATTAAAAAATAATGATCAATCTAATATAGTACCCTTTAAACAAACTTGGTTGAAAACATTAATTAGGCAGACTATAATAAGATCTTCATTTTAACAATAAATAACACAATGCAGAGATTAGAAAATTGAAATAAATGACTTGTATAACTTTGTTCGTGATTATTCGAGCAATACTATTCCAAGAAAGGAGTTTTTTAAATACCTTTCTTAACCACGGGAACAGAAAAAAACTATTTATACATGATGGTCATTATATTTATACTATAAAAATACCTTCGAAACTTTTTCTTTCTTTGATATTTATCAGAATTATTTATATTGAATATTTTAAGACTAAATTCTGGAAATGTTGCAACATATTATGCAGCTCGTAGACTTCTCAGTATTATTGGCGAGTCAAAAAAATAATTCTTTTTTCCCCTCGTATTTTTCTCCCTCGCACAACGAAGTCGGCCATTTTGATTTTCAGTCCCTACATCAAAAGCGTTCTACACATACCCAATAACTTAGAACCATCTCTCGGACGACCGCTACGTCAGAACCCTGCCTACTGCAGCAAAGGTTTTTCTCCTTCTCTAATCTATTTTATATATTTCCGACACTTTCGTCGGTGCCGTTTGTTCTTTTCCTGTTCTTCCAACTGGTATATAGGCTTTTTATAATTATTTTTCTTTTTTTACTTTTCCAAATATACCATTGTAAAAATTTTTTTTTGATTTTTATTATTTGCCTTTTGATAAACAATCGTACTCAACAATTATTACAGTTATTACAATTATAGTTGTAGAGTTATATACAATATTAAAAACAATGTATTCACAATAATTTCTTTAAATTCAAATGAGAAAACAGCCTCCGATGTAGAGGAAATTATTTTATTGATACCGAGTTCCAAATCGGAGTGAATAATGGAGAAGGGATAGAAGATGTTCAGAGATTGTGCAAGGACGATTGAACTATAGTAGATCTGAGTAGAATTGTTCTACGGATAACAAGATACTTTTGTTAACAACACTGTGCGCTGATCGTCTGACGATTAAATATTTAATTTTTCGAAAACTTTCTACAAAACAATAACACTCCACCAGATGATGCATCTACTCGTCGGTTTGGCGTAGTCTCCGTCGAGGAACATTATAAATTTATTTATTTGTTCAACGACGAGATATTAAGTTTAGCAAATTTCCCGAAGAGTAGTTACCGAACATTAATCAGCAAACTTTACATGGAAGCCAACCAGTGAGAACCCTTTGTTTCCGACCATTGGGCACTGCAGCAGTATAATATGTAGCTCGGGAATTTCAACGGTTTTCTGAATACAACAATACGACTGATTCGGTCCGCTTGTTACGCCGTGTGTTCTATCGCTACACAGTATTATGTAATTATCACGGTGCACCAGCGGTAGACGACGAAGACTATTAGTGACATTCTATAAAATAGATTTAGCCGGGGGTCATACAGCTGCTACACCCACCGACGTTCGTGCTATGGCGGTCGGTTCGTAATATTTCTTAAGCACAGTAACGAAACACGAGAACATGCAGCATCAGCGGGGAACGCGTGGATGTTTGCACGTAACAGCTTTTTTTTTTTTTTAGTGGTGTTGAATTGATGTTGCACGTAGTACCTCTGTGGTCTATCGGAATCACGCGATTCCACTGCTGTGTGTTACGACTACTGCGCGTAAAAGTTCTCGTACGTGTTTGGAAATTATCAAAAATGATTTAAACGTTGAACCGCGTA
Source organism: Sipha maydis (assembly GCA_034509805.1). Taxonomy (NCBI): domain Eukaryota; kingdom Metazoa; phylum Arthropoda; class Insecta; order Hemiptera; family Aphididae; genus Sipha; species Sipha maydis. The sequence goes on from JASXSY010000307.1 coordinate 10,215, forward strand.
AACGATGACATAGTGTAACAAAGAAAAATGAAAAATCCATTCGTTTTGCAAAACGTGTACGAATTTAGTATAAACATTTCGCAGGCGATGTGTGCAGGAAAAAAAATTAAAATATGGAAATATAAGAACAGTTTTATTGTGCAACGATCTGCAGTCGTAAATATTATGTTGAAACGTGCATTTCCGATCGTATCGTATAGGTTTAGTCGCACTTTAGACTAATTATTTCATCAGTAACCATGCACGGTGTACACATTGAAGGCTTAAGCGCACCGTGGAATAATTGGATATCAAATTGTATCAGGATGATTTATCAGGCTTTAATTTGTTCCGTTGTTACTTCTCCATATTTGCTATTATATGTATAATTTCATTAAATATATATATATCATGATGGCGTATTTATGTATTTATTTGTTTTCTTTTTTTTTTTTTTCCAATTTTTCACGTAAACATTATGGTTCAGTGGCGCCGATTCCTATGTGTAAGTATTGCGAATACAATACCTAATTTAGGTGGGTGCTGCCGTTGTGGACAGTAGTAGTGCACTGTACCACAGGATGTATACGAACTGTTCAACTATATAAGTTTGTTATAATTATGATAATTTGCGTAATAGTGTAGGTGAGTCATAATCTCAGTCCGTGATAATATTATCTTATCTGTTACCATATGAAAATACCATTAAGTTTCTATCGAAAAGAAAACAGTGATTGTACTTACCTATCTCAGATTTTATTTGTATGCAATACCAAATAAAATTGACAACATTGACATCGACATAACTGTCATAATGAAGTAAGTATGATTATTGACAGAAGACTAGTGAACGTGGGATCTAAAGGTCGGCTCATTGTTTGTAACCGTTTGATCGTGCATTTCGAATAAACGACTACGGAACAATGAAATAAGCTGAACTATTTAATATAACGACCGGTGACGATTTCATGACGTATTTTAATATAATAATATATTCATCACCGGATTAATCGACGGGAGTTTGAACTTAACATAAATATTTAATTAAGATTCGGTCGTTGACGGTGCTATATTCATAAATAATTTTTTACGGACTCGTAAAAAACGAAAATATTCGCGGAACCCTCGCTAGTTGACCGATAACAAAGCCAAAAAATGAAGTGATTAAAATATCTGTTTTTTTTTTCTTTTTACATGGGGTTCAGCACGTTGAATATAAATGTACACACACACACACATTTATTTACGTGCATACATGTAACTCGAATGCGCAGCTAGTTAAACAAGACGTCTGCTAGTGGTACGCAGAACGCACATGCGTATATGCTCACGCGCGCTCGTTTTATGAGTCCCCTACGGGCGCACGCATGAACGATAATAGTTTTTGATTTTTTCCAATGGGAACGTTTATTTTTCAACACTCGAATTTGAATGGATTCGTTTGTAGTGTACGAGGCTGTGTACTTAACGTAGGTTTATATATATATATATATATATTATCGTTATAGAATGATTTTTTTTTCGAGAAATAAAAACGCATAATATTTTATGATATTAAAAACACTCGGTCTGTGCGCCGATCTTTAAATTCACGCGCGTAACAGTCGATATAAAATTTCATATAAATCAGTATTAAATAAATACAAAAAAACTCTACATAGGTTCGCGTTTGAACCCAAAAAATTACCGCAAGATGATTTCCCTTCTGACAACGATCGGAAGACAAAAAAAAAAATCGAATAAAATGTTTGCCCGGTCTTATAATAGCTCACAGTGTTTTAACGAGTGCCCTATTTTTTCTTCTCCCCGATAAATCGGCCGTCAAGTGGACATCCGCTCTAAACCCGGCCACAGCAAACGCCGCCGCCGTGGTCGTATGTGTCCGTTGAAAACTGGTTTGGTACCACTGTGCGGTGTAATATAATATTACATAATTATGCGGTGCGCGCGTCATTGAACATAACACGTCCGCAGGAACATATTGTAAGGACGTCCGTCGTCGTGTGCGATCGCATCCCGAAAAATCCTACCGTACAACAGAATATATTCCGTTCAACACAAAGCAGGTATTTTGTGTACAATATGACGCGTGTTCCGATACTCCGAACGCATTACAATACCCATAGGTGTGTAGAGAAAAATGAGTTTTAAAAGATCTTTCTAATGGAGCCTGCGCGCTACCTAGAAATGAATCCTCGACGAATCGTCCTGCGCTACAATAAACCACTCGACGGATATACTCGTGTAAGTCGTGTGTGGAGTATATATGTATACGTGCATTGCAAGGCCGAGGCGTATATTATGTAGTATCCCCCTTGTACCGCATCGCTATAGGCACATGTACAGCGTAATAAACCCGAGGTAAGGTTTTCTACGCTATAATATTTTTGTACACTTATTATTATCATTATTTTTAAACGTAAACCTACCTACACACATGGTCTTGATTTTAAACGATGCCCTTCGTGCCAGTGTTTTATCCCTATAACGACCGCCATTACACATTATATTCCGGTTTCTTATTATTATATACGATTATTTATAACAGTGGTATAATAACAAGAGTGAGTTTTCAATGCTCTGCGCACGTACCATACATTATATTAAAGGAACCGATAACATTTAATCAGTTTATAGATCGGGGAGAAATTATCAGACATGGAGAAAGAGAGAGAGAGAGAGAGAGAGCGAATTAGTACTTTTACGCCGTAAGTATAAATGAGAGGACAATATAATGTTCTTAAAACTCCGGCTATATTAATAAATATATTTATGCATATAAATTATAATTAATTTGTCGTAAAGCGAAATTCAGTGTAATAGACCGTACAAAATTTGATACTTTTGCGTCCTATCACGTTACATTAAAATACCCTAAGTATAATTACTTGGAAACTGAATACACTTTCAAGAATGCAGCTATGGGTCTCTGAAAGTTTTTCAATTATAACTGTCTTAATTTGTGGTTTTAGCATGCACTTAAACTAATTAAGAGATTTATTGTACTCGAGTCAAAAGTAAAAAAAAAGTGTCTAGATCTTTGAATAATTTTTATCATTGATAAAATCCGACTAGGAATTACCTATTCATTTTTAAACCATCGTTGAACGCACATAATTTAACAATGTAAGTTAGAAAGAAAATGTTTTACCGATAAACTTATTTCAAGCTCAACGATTGAAATACACTCTTCAATTTTTTTAGACATATGTGTAAAAATCTGGTAAATATTTATTTATTTTTACTTTTATAAAGACTTAATAGCTTCTTCCATTTAAAGGTCTATTGTTAAACATCGTATTTAAAATATTAATATCATTTTTATAATTGTTTCAAAATATCTGATTTGATGCCTGATCTTCACATATATTAGGTTATTAGGAAATTACATATAAATAATAATTTATTATTCACAGTTACAATTTGAGTGTGTGTGGCGTGAAATTATGGGTGAATTATTTTTCGGTTCTGAAAAAATAATTGTATTCGTTTATCAATATAATTCAAAAAAATATTTTTATTCAATTGCTTTTTATAGTAAAAAAACTCATACTAAATATAATTTAAAATATACTATTCATATGTTACACTAAGAAATATAAAATATACAAAATTGTAAAACCGTTTCGTTTCAATACGTGCATATCATTAAACCGAACTAAGTCTGTAATGAAGCAAATGATCAAATGCTGTTCGTCCAACGTGATTTTGCCCTTTATTTTATAAGATCGGAGCCAGTTTTTTATGAAAATGAAGTTTAAATGTAATGCGTTGATGGAAAATCAGGTACTGCAGTTTCGCGTATCCTCGTCCGCAAACAAGTAGTCAAACAATTCGGAAGAAAAATATATTTTTACACGGGCAGCGTGTAAGTTATAATAGTTCCATATAATATCATACAGTTTTGAGGGTCGTTGCGGATAACAACAATTGTCAGTATCTCAATGTACAGTAATTTTGCATCGAAAACTTTTAGGAAAGCCAAAGGCGACGTATCCGTGGCGGCCACTCGAGGTGTTTATATATATATATGTACAAAACATAAATGATTGATGTCCGAAAAGTTTTCGGGGGTGCCCCGAGAGGATTTCCTGCCGAGACAAGGTCGATTACGATCGTTGATGGACGTCGTCGACGTTGTTGTCGCAGTCGTCGTCAAAATTGGAATTTGCACAAAGTATACATCCGCAAAAATACGTACGGCAGCTGTAATAACCCATTTTGTTTGTTCGTTTTACACGTATTATCGTACAAAGACGCTTATGTGCATTATTGACTCTCTCAGATAAATGTTTCCCATTGTGTTATACCTTGTCCCATTATCGTAAAATTGTCTCACCCCTTTAGCGTCACCACGGCGGCGGTGACGACTATTTGACTTAATAAACATTTACCTACCTCTCGCAATGTTACGAAAGAATAATCAAAAAAAAAATCTATTAAACGACCGACGACTCTCCGATATTTATTGGCCGTTTTCTTTATACACAGCCATCGGAGCTGTAGCAGTCGTGTGTATTATAATAGCTCTCAGGCTGTCTCTCTCGCTCACTAGGAGGTGATTTTCTCAGGCTCTTCGAATGCGCGTTGAATTAAACCTACAACTATTATTATTATTATTATTATTATTATTATTGTAAACATAACAACGATAATGATGGGGCTTGATGTATTGTTAAAGTCTCCGTCGGTAAAAACGTGTTGACGGATCATTAAAAAAAAAAAAAATAAATAATAATAAAAAAAGGCGGGTAAAAAATTCGCATACAATCGTCGTTGTTTTTTTTGTTTCATTATTTTCAAATGTTTCTAAATGGATTTCCCTCGTTTGTCACACTATGTGTGTACGTCTAATGCAACTAACTAACTGTGTATATGTGTCACACATGGTGCGAGTGCGAGTGTGTGTGTGTGTGTGTATACTGTCGACACTTTTCTAAAGTATCTCACCACGTATACAACAGATATATAGGAAAGAGAAAAAATAGAGAAAGAGAAAGATAGAAAGATAGAGAGTAAGAGTGCTCGAGGGCTAAAGTCATTTGTCTGCTGCTGCAACGACGTGTCGTTTCTTTATTTGGGAAATTTGATCCTAATCCCTGCCGTCTCTATATCGCACTGTTACCGTTTCCGAGGGGTCGTGTTCTTTTTGAGTAATTTCCGAAATTATTCCTGAATCCTGGAACAAATACCGCTGCCATGGTCACCGCGCACGCGTACACTGCGGATGTTCGGTCCCCTCTCGACAACCGCACTACAACAACGTTGGGCGAAAACACACTCGCACGACGCACTCAAACGGTGGTCAAGTCGCACGAATATATCTTTGTTCGAGTGTGAATAATGTTATACAGGGCGATTCTCGTAGTATTCTCAACTTTAACGATCGATCAGGTTTTCATCAATACAGGAAACCGCGTGTTATTCAAAATGTATATTCTTATTGGAAATTATTTACGTAGCTAAACGTTTTGTGCAAGAAATCTTCGAGTGAAATATAACGTGAACTCATTTGTTTATTATATAGCTCAATCATTAGCTATTTGAAAACGAAACAAATTACGCGGTCTGTTATCGTACATAATATATTATGCGATATTGTTGGATTCTGATATTTACGTTTAACACGCAAATAAAGATATACCACCGCTAGCATCGCGTTCAAACAGGAAATCGAAATATACGCACGGAAATGTTTTTCGGGTGCGACGTTTCCCATGGGAGCAGGTACATGTGACATGCGAAATGATTATCAGTGACCAACTATAATACACAGTACCATAACCGCTGCTATGTTATAAAATACAGCTGCAGCTATTATTAAACGTGGGTATTCGTGTTACTTGTTCAAGTTTTCAATTTTCAACTAGGTCTCAAATCGAAAAGTGAATACTTTTGTATGTATCATTCATTATTAACTAGAGATGAATTAATAATATGCAGAAGAACTTTTTGTACTTTTTTCCTTTTGTTCTCTTCCTGAGTAAATATATATATATATATATATATATATATATATATATTCTACAGTGCCAGGTTAAATGATCATATTGTACTTATAGTACTGTCCGTACGCATGAATACTTCTTATTATATAATGTGTATCAGATAACATTAATATCAAGAAAAAGTTTTATTCAATAAGAATGAATAACGATAAAGTATTCGAACATATAAATAGAGTTCTTAAGTTTTTACCATAGTTTTGTCAGACTCGTATATTTCTCGCTTTCTCTCTCTTTCTTTCTATTTCACTCATCCAGGCGAATTGAAGTTTATTGATACGGATTACTTGAAGGAATTATATCGTGACGGAAAAATACCATAGAAATTAATGTTTCCAAGCTTTCTGTTTGAAAAGAAAAATCTGATTTAATAAGCGTATAAAGAAAACACAATCGTATTACTTATGATTTTAATAAAATAATATTAAATAGGCACTGAAATTATAATACTTAAAATATATATTTTGTGAATGCCTACATGTAATTAAAAACAATAATAATAACAAAAAATATTTTTCCGTGACTCAAAAGGATTTTATAAACAAATCTTAAATGATACATTTTATATATGAATGCATAATTTACTCTTTTAAAAAAATATTAATAGAAATTTTAATACATATATTTTGTCAATATTATGTACCTATTTTTTTAATTTTTATTTTAAATAATTATCTGCCATCTGAAACAATAAGCAAATTGTATGTGCAAACAAAATAGTTCATATTTGTTAGTTTTTTTAAGTTAATGTTTTTATTTATTTATAATCTGAGTAGAACTCTAGAATCCAATTACATTGGAGAAGACGTTGGATATTCTCTGGGAGATAAACGGAAAATTTATAATTGATTGGAAGATTTTGAAGGCTTAATAATTTAATGTGGAATATTTTATAATTATTTTTGGTGAGTTTTATTAGTGTCGAAAGTTGAAGGTTTCTTTTTGTAATATATCAAGGAACCTCCGTTATAATTTTGAGATTAATGGACTGAATGGCCTGCAGTGGATGTATGTTGAAAGAATTAGGAGGAGACAATATTTGGATTCTATTGGATCAAACTGATCTGATAACATATCTTTCAATAAGCATTTTGTAGTTTACACGTATTTTGGATTTTATGAGTGTTTTTAGGTTATAAAGTTGAATATTAGGCCTGTTTATATAAACTCTTAACCTAATACAAAAAAAAAAAAGAAACTCTGCTTGTGTATAAATTGTTTTTTCTAATACAAAAAAAAGTCCCAATAAGATCTGAAACCAAGTGTTCATTTTTTGGACAGTATTATTATTATAGAAAAATAGATAATTCACATAAGGTTGGAATATTTATCAAGCTTTGTGCAGGTTAAAAAATTTATTACTCATATAATATTAAAATAAATTTGAAATTAATATATAATATATATATATATATATATATATATATATATATATATATATATATATATATATATATATATATATATATATATATAATAAAAACATAATGTGCATGATAAAATTACTATTTGTAAAATAAAAGTGAAACATTTTTAAACTAACAATTCGATGTAATTTCCTATGATAGATAAAAACCAGATCTAACATTTTTAGGTAAATTATACTATTATAGTGTTATTCTGTTAAATATTCCTTTAAGAACTTCAGAATTACAAGAAATAAGGGATGCACCATTGTTAAGTCATTGCATTCCTTTGAATTTAAAAGAATTTTGTATAGTACGGTTATTATGTATAAATCACGTAGGGTTAGGGTGTGCATTGAACCACGTTTATAGCAGGTACGTGTGCCCGACGGAGATCACAATATAGCTTTTGCAAAAACAGTTAATTGCACGAGATTTTCTTTTCCTTTCAAAATCGCTACACGCCTTAGGAATTTCAAAAAGTTTAATACCAAAACGTTTATCACACACGCATACGCGCACACACGCATACACGCACACACACACACACACACACACACAAGCGCGCGCGCGCATAAAATACAGCTGTGCTGTTTGTGTTTTACATAAATAAGAATTTTGCACCGTGCGCGCGTGCGTATATATTTTTCTCTTGTATATGCTGCCGTTCTACTATCCTCATAAAACATTTAAACACCTGTTTATTTGTTAAGAAAAAAAAAAAAAAATTAAACGAATGCGTCTGGACTCGCGAACGGGTCTTTGAAACGAGAGTCCTTCGATCGCTTCGTCGTGCACACGTATGTGTTTTTTTTTTTTTTTATGTTTTCAATGCAATAATAATAATCGTTTTCACACACGCCATACGTACGCATACTCGATTCACATGTTAGAGGTCATAGTTACACGTATAGATATATTATAACAGGACAAAGACGATAAAATAATATGAATACATATACAGTGTCATCGTACTATTTCGGCTCGTCCGTCTTAACCGTGGAACACCATGTATGCTAACAGCCGTACGTAATAGCTTATAACGCAAGTTTTTCGCTTTCCGAATTCGGCCGCGGTAGACATGCATACGCTCGTTTGACGGCAACGCGATAATCACCACCGCCGACTCCTGCGGAACCAATCGTTTCGCTGTCAAACACGAGAAGCTATTATACACGTCGTGTATACAGTCGTTTTACTGTAATACGCGTACATCACGTGAACTGATAAAACAATATTGTGCACAATATTTAATGCTTTTTAAACACTGCGCTGTTCCGACTTCGTTAATAAACGCGAAACGATATGCGATGAGCTCAAACGAACCGAAATGTACTCAGAAATAATTGCATAAACGTGTCGTACAAGATTAGATTTTTTCACGATGTCGTCGCGTTATTATCGCGCTACAGAAAATAAAACGTCGTATCGTGTAAACCACCAAGACCAGCGTTTTCGAGCGATAAGTATTCTTTCGTTTTGGTTTAGGTTATGTATTTTAGACAAAACACCGTTTCACGATTAATGCGTAGTCGTGAGCGTTGCTTTATGTGTACCGTTCGTCTTGTTTCGCGACGGGAAAAAAGTGTACAATCAGCTATTGCAGTGCGTATCTGCAAAAATAATTTTTTCAGCTGGAAGTGAAAATAACGATCGAGCCCGAGACGTATGTGTGAAAAGAAACGCGTGCATGCTATGTAATTGAAACTCGGAAGTATATGCAGCTGTAGTATTATTTCATGGGTAGGTTTAAGTACTTTGTGTTCCCAAATCTATGATTTAGGCGATTCTGCCAGCCCATTCGCTTATTCATTATGTTAAGTGACGGAAAGTTAGAGAGGCAATCACCTGAGATACGGCTGTTGAAATGGACGTGTAAGTTAAGTTAAATTGCACAAGGAATAGGGAATGTTTATCGTGTAACACTACAAGTTGTTGGATAAATGAGGGAAAAAGGTCAAGTTAAGGTGGTATAGACGATGAAAAAAAGGAAGTGCAAACCCAGTTTGTATAATATAGCTGTAGCAGGTACTGAGCTTGAATGTAAAATAAAATCGTGATTATACGGGATCGGCATAAGAGCAGAATATAAATTAAGGTGATGAAAATGTAGGATAAGGAGATAATTTGTGTGGATGATTATATTTTGTGCGAAAAAAAACTGCGTTTGATGACCGACGAGATTATGAGTAGTAATTAAAAATAATAATGTGGATGAACAATTTTTTTTTATATTTATAACTAAGGTGCTAAGTAATTTTACTTTTTTATAATCTGTAATATATATCTCGCTTAAATTCTAATTTTTATCAACAGAACAATACTCTACTAGAAGCTTTTTTTTTCAATTGTTTATATTTTGCGGTGTATTTTAACTTTTTATTCATGATTAAAATACTAAAATGATACATATTTATAATTTCATTACAGTGGGGTTTCAGGTGTTCTTAATAATATCGTTGTAGGACTGGTAAAATAAATAACTTTGTATTTTTAAAAAATACATATTTTAAACGATCAAACTGATATGAATATTTAAATACATTTAAGAATTAGATATAAATGGTTTATCGTGAATTGAGTGAATAAAAGTTTGGTAACTTTCAATAAAAACATCGCATGTTTGTAGTAAAATGTGTAAGTAATATATTTATTGGAGTTTCGTCCAACATATATGTACTACATTACATAGAATCTACGCATATTCGTTCGTCAAAGTATTAGCACAATTCGTATGCATTCCGACCTCGTCGTGGCCGCGCATAAATACGAATAGATTTCGAAACACAAACACCGGAATTCGTAAAAAGAATAACAAATTATAAAACGATAATTTTCGGTTTTTCAAAGTCACATAAGAACGCACACAAAATGTACAACACGGGCGTGGAGTACGTTGAATATTGTACCGGTCGAATAAACATTTCGTGGAAATTGAAAAAGGGGACTGCATTAATTAACAATGGGAGTGGGAGGGGGAATCGGAGAAAAAACTGAGTACGCGTATTGCGAAAACCTTTGTACAAAATCGATGAACTTCATGGAAAAGTACTAGCGAGGGAAAACAGATCTGCCGCGCGACTACGAGCTTACGGAACGCGATTTCGTCGGTACGATGCGGCTTGCTGGAACGAAACCGCGCAGCACACGTGTCCGTATTACATATTCAAAAACGTCCTGCGGCGGCCGCGCATGGCCAAAAACATTAAGTGTTTACGGGCTGATATCGTCGGTAACAGTTGATGTATTAATGTATTAATTATTCAGTACCATTAACGTGCGCTCTCACACAGTATCCGCTTTGTTACGATACGTTTAGACGTCGCGGAACTTTACGCGTCGCGTGCACGATACGTCCATACGACGTGCGTCTGGTGGCGCGCGAAGACGATACATCGCGATTAGTACTGTATGCATTTTTATGTACACTTGTACGTAGACCGTTACATACGTATGTGTTACATTTTATAATAAATAAAGATCCGAGGAGTCGTTCAAAATACATTTTCCAACAAACACTTGGTATGTTATTACCGAAAAATAAGACGTGTTATTAACTAATAATGTAAAAAAATTTTTTTTTTTTTAAAAAACTACGCGCTCAATACGTTGATGGACATTACGTTTTATCTATTTTTTTCCACAACCAAAAAATGTCTCTTTTTCATAACTGCTATAACAGTATATTTTTTTTTTTTTCGGTATTTTATAGCATTAATGTACGAGGTGTACATCGTAAACTGTAAAATAGGTACATCATCATTTTCACAACGCTACAACAGCAGTAATGTACAATTTAAAAATGATAACTATTGATTATGTTTTTAGTCAATGACGCTTCTATTAAGTTTTTACGTTGGTAAAATGATATTATACAGTTGTAAGTACGTATGTACAATCGTAGCGAGTAATAATAACCTACTAATAGTGATCGCCTAAATACTGTTAGAAATAGAAAATATAAATTAACCGCTAAAACTACATAGGGCTTCTGTTCATTTTTTCCTCTCCGCGATAATCTTCAAAGCATTTTCCTCGCCATGTGCAGGAACTTTACAACTTTGACGAGAGGCACGACGCACTCGCTGTTTTCCGAAGACGTCGACGAACACACTGATTGTACTCGTTGTGGCCGGGCATTGGTGTAACCAATTGTTCCGTCGTCATGTGCGATCGCCAGCGTACGATCTTCCAGTGACTATTTGCCGATATCGCCGCGGCGCCCAGGTAAAATATCGAAAGCACCGCCACCTATACCACGACGGGCGTATGCATCGCGGGTTCGGACCGCGTGCGCTAGCTGCGCTCGGCCGCCGGACCGCACGTGTGCACGGTCGAGCGCAGCTTGGTGGAAGGGAGAGGGGTGGCTGCAGCACACGTACGCACAAGGAGTGGGTTTTCGTCGTCCGTAAAAAAAAAAAAAATTTTTTAAAAAAACCGAAAATCAAAGGGGGAGACGAACGCGCGCGGACCTTTTATTAAACGTGTGCAACCGCATTGATAATGAAATCAATGAAGCTCGGCGGAATAGAAATTGAAATAATGAAAACCCGTCCCGGTGCGCCAAAGCGCGTTCGGCACAGTGATAATAGACGTAAGTCGGGCGACCCGGTCACCCGGGGATACCGGTCCGAAAGCGAGAACGGTGAAGGGGCGGCGCGCGCATTCGCAGGGAAACCGGAAAGCCTGGGTCGCAGCTTCGGCGGGTGGGGGGGTGCTCCGCAAACGAGCAGATGCCGAGCGCGCGTACGCGTATGGACTCCGGCGGCGTCGTACGGACAGCTGATTACCAGCTGCTGTCGCGTGCCTGGGTTCCGATTACTGCCGCGTTTGCAGCTGCCGCGTCGTCCCCATTCCCCCTCCCTCCCCCCGGGACAACTTCTAAGCTTCTCCTCGCCACGGCCACCGCCACTGTCATCATCGACGCCCCGATACGGTTCGTAATAATGGTAAAAATAATAGTGATAAAAAAAAAAAAAATAATAAAAAAAAAAAAAAACGAAATCCTCGAAATAAACATAACACGCAAAACTGGTTCCGGTGCCAACGGGCGCGCGCGCGCACGAAATAAAGAGAGTTGCAGTTGTTTCAAATATTATGTATTATTACACGCGGGCGAGGGTGTAAACGCACACGCACGCACGCACGTCTGTGTGTACCTTATACATCCGAGTGCATACAAAATGTAGTAGTGCGTACACCGTGTACATATATCACGCGCGCGATAATTTCTCGGAACAACACAAAAGGTCGCACAGGATTAAAAGCCCTGCGTGTATTTATATGTGTACGTATAATATATGTGCGTCAAACTATAGGACGCGCGGCGATCAATGAGGGGACACGTGTTTAGATAACACGCACTCACACGCGCGCACTTTTATACATTGTTTTGTGTACGCTCGTATTGATCGGTGAACACTTCAAAGGAGAAATCCATTAACGGTAGAAATCGAAACGACCGTCGCGGTGGCGGTTCCCTTTCGGAGATATATATACATGTGTACATTGAGTTATATGTATACGCCATCTGTCTGTCGTCGCGGCCGGGACGAGGATGTAGAAACGAGAGAAACCGCTAATTAGATTTTTTCGCTTTTTTTTTTTTTTTTTTTTTTTTTTTTTTTTGTTCTCAGACCCCCAAGTCTGGCTACGTTTACAGCTGTAACCAGACTTGCTGGAATACACGCGTTCGTACGCGTATGCGTATCACGTAAGTATGCACTCCAATATAGTTTGGTTTTTATACAAATTGTGTGTAAACGCGCGGAAAAACGTGAAAATATCTACTGTACTTTGTGCGCGTACGTTCGTCATTACGACGAGCACAAATCGTTTGGAAAATGTAAATGCGAATTGAAATATGAAAACTGTCCCAGACGGAATCGTGCCAGTTCTGGAACGATAAATTGTACTGTTGCTGTTTCTGGTCTCATGTTCGTCCAGGATAACAGTCAAGTCCCCGCGCTGTGATATCCAATGGATACATGGATACTCGATTGCCTGCTTCGTAGGTACAAAGCGTAAGATTTTGTGTTTATATAATTTAGACTGTTTGTGCAACCGACACAGTGCAGTATCTGTCTCGTTTCGGTTTTCTCATTCTCGATCCACGACAACACAATATGACATAAGCGGGAAATACTTAAATAATAAATGTAATCAATTAACTTGTGTAATAAAAATTTAATGTTTTCGGCTTAATCTATACAGCCTGCGTGGACAATGTTTCTTTTAGTATTGTCTAGAGAGCCATAAATTAAAGAGTTTATTAACCACTGCTGCAGTATATGAAATATTTAGTACAATGAAATCATAATTTGCGAAAAGACTAAATAAAATTTTCTTCCGAAACAGGTTTCATTACACGACTTAGTGTCCGTTTTACACAGTTACGGGAGGAAATTTGATCGGATTTTGCGTATGGAATCATACTCGCGGGACATTGCCCATATGTGTTACAGTAAAACCTCAATAAGACGGAATCGCTTGGGACCATGCAATTTTTTCGTGTTAACGGGGTTTTCGTCTTGACGGTGTTTGAAAAATAAAATTGAATTAAATTAAAAATTAAATACTAGCCGGTATACATAAATAATAATTATATTTTTTGAAAAAATTGGTTGTTGATTTTTTTTTTTTTTTGTATTTGTGTAACCATAATAATTTAATGTCATCGTACAAATATATCGATTATCTATGGGTATCGATAATACGAAAATAAACTTATTTTACGAAAATCATGTTATATTTCCATCTTAGCGAGGATTTTTATCAAATTTTATTACAAAAACGTGTCAGTTTCCGGCTTGGCGAGGTTTCCGTCTTGGCGGGATAAAATTATATGTAATTTGAAACGGGGCCAATCAAATTTTCCGTAATACCGAGGTTTTCGTCTTACCGAAGTTCCGTCTAAGTAAGGTTTTACTATATGTACGGTATGTAGGAAAACAAAATATTTATCTTAAACGACTACTAAATCCTGAAATTTTTCTTAATATAAGAATAGCTTCTTTTTTTTGCAAAACCGAAATATGTGTATCTGAACAATTTGTTTGATTTATATTATTCCCCTATAAAAGTTAGTCGTAGTTATTAATAAAAACATTGAACTATGCTTTATTTTTGTACGATAAAATGTAGTATACATGGTTAAATACAGCAACACAAATTTCAACCTATTAAGTAAATTTTAAAAACCTATCGATTCCTCAGAACATTTTTGAAACGATTATTGTTTCTAAATGTTATCATAGATTGCTCACGAATATCAAGTTCTCAACAACTTTTTAAATAAGTGTTTACAACCGTGTTAATATATTATATACTAATGGGTACCTTAATTCGATAAATTTAGTTTTTACATTATTATTTTATCGGCAGTAGCACTTTCACGATTTCGTGTTATAGAAAAAAAAAGATAGAAACTGGCCTTTGTTCCTTGAACACGCTTCCGCTAAAACGTTTTATCGCCGAGTGTTATCGAAAAGGGACCGTACGATTGCGGTCTGTCGTCAGTTTTTCTTTCGTATACGTATTGTTTACTTAAACAAGTACATACGACAATACGAAGTGGTAAATCTGCTTTGTGATAATTTCGGTAAGAATAATATTATTTTGTATCATCTGATGAGTGTTGTCTTTGTACATCAAATTAATTGCAATAAGCACGTCACTGAATACTCTACCTTTCGACCGTTACTAAATGTGTTTAAATATTTATAAAAATGAGTGCTCGTCGTTGTACATAATCATCGTGTTCATACCACATAAATTTATTAAAACGCTTGAATACGTCGAGGCCGTGAACAGCAGTAGCTTATAGCGGTTTTAATACAGCGTTATCACGTTGCCATCGGTTGTGAACTTTCTGTGTATCCTACATCACAAGCTAATAGATGGACCGCAAATGTTACAAAACCTCCTTTCGTCGTTATTTTAATGTTTTTCATCAACACATACCTCAAGACGTAAATTATGATATCTATATTGAATACGGATATTGTTTGCAAAAATATATTATAATTATTATTATGAACTAACTCTTCGGTCAATCCATCGGTGCACGTATGTTTTACCATACCGTGCAGCACTTATTCAAATGTGTGTTACCAATACGTACCACGAATGTGTGCACTATCATTGCAATCCAAATCGAATCTTGGATGCATACTGTATGATTGATGTCGTAGAATCTATTAGAATCAGTAACCGCACGTTCAGAATTCTGTATGAAATCAATAAAGTTACAATATGACGTAATATGATTTCGATATAGTTACAAATCAACCGTGTGAGCTTGATTAATAACAATTAGGATTATCGAATATTCGCGTTGACCGCACGAACTACGCGTTACTCGCATACCCCTAGTGCAGTGGTTCTCAACGTTTTTTTATTCGTGTACCCCTTTACCACCCACTATTATTTCACGTACCCCAACTATAAATTTTGAATATAAATAATGGAAAATAATAATAATAATAACTTTTAAGGAAAATTAGGTAATATTTATTTATTTTAATTAGCTTGCGCCAAACAATGTATATAAAAATAATAACATCAACTAAACAATTTTATTTTAATGTGAACCTTGAGCTTGTTTGCTTGAAATTAATTTTTTGAAATCTGGCTCCACACTTGATAAATAAACCAGTAAGTCTGAACTTACAGACAATTTATTACGATATTTATTTATTATGAACGTGTACGTAGAAAAGGCCCTTTACATCAACACAGTGCTTGTGAATAGTATCAGAACATTGAGAGCTTTGCATGATAGCTCAGGATATTTCATATCATTATTTTTATAACTATTTCAGTTACAATAAATTTCACTTTTTCCGCCATTACTCAATTATTTTTGCGTACCCCTTGAGATCATGCCACGTACCCCTAGGGGTACGCGTACCCCAGGTTGAGAACCGCTGCCCTAGTGCAATAGTAATATGATTTCAAACGTAATGTTCGAACTAAAACAATGCTATGTACACACGTATACAAGACACATACGAGTACACCAAGAGTATATTGTACGCAAAACATGCAATAATAGTTCTACGGTAAAGCTGTAATGCACATCATCGTTATAATGTTAAAATCGCAGTTGAACTATTTTTAACAGTATACGTTGTAGTTACACGCGGTTAATGAGACCGCTTTCAGTACGGGAGAAGTTGTATAATTCAAGCGCTATCCGGTCCAATTGATCAAATTCATCTATCAAATCATCGTTTGTTTAATGTCAATAGCTATGCAGTTAAGATGTTATTAAAATATTATGAAAAAAACAGTACTCCGTGCCCGATTTGTCGTATAACTAATAAAAACGTTTTGTTGTAGTGTTTCACGAGAATTACTTGACCGTACGTTAGGATTTTGCATTTCTAGTTATAATATGATATAGTATGATATCCGTTGATATCACTTGGTTTGGACATAAACTTTTTTTAAAAAAAAAAGAAAATTTGAATTTCATATAGCATAAATTAATTTTTCAATCACATGTATATGTTTTTATTTTTTTTTTTTCGTACACTTTTTAATGAGCCATAGCATATGATATTTATTTTTTTATTTTACACTTATGTATAGTATGCGTATACAGTTATTTTGATCCAAAAAGAAAAAAAAACATTTTTAACATTACAATAATAATTTATTGATGTATGCAATCACGTGTTATATTTAGATAGCTTTCAGTATTATGAATTATAAATTATTCTTAAGTAGAAAAATAAAACAATTTAAGAACAAAAATACCTGAACATATCACCCGTATGCCGTATATTGTATACAGTGTATAATTGTTGTCAAGGTTTTAAGTAAATAAGGTATACACATTTTTAACTACACAGAAATAATAAGGACTTGCAAATAAAAAAAAAATAAAAAATTCGAAACAAATATACGTATATTTTAGCAATTTTGTATAGAATATTTTAATATATTATCTATATTATTTAGGTCAAAAATTCTCATTTTTTTATCAGCAGATACTGTTCAATGTTTCAAGGACATTCAAATCCGGACTCTATAGTCGTAATACGACATAATACTTATCGTGATCAGTACAATATTAACTTAAATTGGTTTGGTTGGCATATTAAATAGTTATTGTTAATATTGATATTATGCGATTTATATAATAAATAGTATCTTCGCGAGTATTACTATATTACCCTAATAGTTTTAACGGTACATAGACCGAAAAACTAGACTATTGGACGCAAGATAAACTCTAAATATTCGTTTAAAGAAGTATTACATGTAAGAAAAACGAAATAGTTAAGGAGAAAAATGTAGGTATGATCGAAAGGGATAATAAATGAATAAATATGATGTGGATTTCAAAATTGTTATATTTTGCAAATATTAAAATCCATCTGGCTTTGAAACGATATTATAATAATACAAATGATAAGGTTACCTTGACAGATGACAGAAAATAACATAGCAAAATGTGCGACTGATATAATTTAAAATTAAATATGACATCATAAAATCCTTGAACGCACATAGTGCTGAGTCGAAAAGATATACACGATTCGTGCGCGAAATACTCTAATGTACTTGTATTATTAACGACTCGTTTAGACTTTTCAGCTTAAGATTTTTTTATCAGTTCCAAATTAACACGTGTATATTATTCAAATGATGATATTATTATACACCACGAGACGGTGAGAGTATTTGAACAAAAATTCAGATACAAATTGAAAACGGAACGAAATGCGTACACATCATGTGAGCTGTCGATATGTTTATTAAATTTCTTTTTTTTTTTTACAACGAATTCTCTACATGCTTTCTTGATATTTGAAATTTTAACGTCAGTAGCAGCTGTGAATCTCACACGTTACGTAGAACCCGAAATATCTTCAGTGTGACTTAATTAAGGATAACTTCATTAATAATTTCGTTTCTAGTATGGTGTAGTAATAATAAAAAAATAAAAAATAGTTTTTTTCTTTCGAAAGCGTTGCACAACACTGGTACTCGTACATATTATGCGTTCAAAAAACTTACTTAGTTTTACCACCGGTTATTTTAATAATGTTGAACCGTAGTCAACAAATCCTTTCACATCTGCACACATTTAAAACAATAATTACCTCACAACGTATCCATTGGTCGATTGATAAACCGTGTTTTTACTCGTCTTGGTGAACATGTCACGTGTTCGCGTACGCTCTTTCGGCCCACAGTAACGCGACATGTTCGTACAACATAATCGTAGTAATAATAATAGTTGTACGTTCGAAGGAACACATTTTTGAAATTCGTTCCTACGCGTAGACCAAACAGAGTTGTGATAAACGTCGCGTTATATCGTTTACTGTTAAAAAACGTACCATTCCCCCGTGAAACGTTTCCATGTGCTTCGTTGTGCGTTGATTGTTTGCTTGAATCATGTTCGAAAATGAATGGATCACTATGCCGTACGTTTGAATTACGTGCATGCGCGCACGCGCACTGCGTCACACCATTTCCCGTAGGTAATAATTAAGGCGATCAATCAGAAAGTTAACAATTAGATTAATTAACTAATTAAATTAAGTACAATGAACAATGCGTACCTAACTGCGTTTTAATACGTAAACTTGTTGGGAAGTTTAATGCAAACTGCTTCGCGGCGCGTGTAAAACCATCAGACGATATGATATACGAGAAGAAACCGCCGACAGTCAAACCGAATCGATAAAATTACTATCGCGTGAATGTATATTATGCGCGTATGTGATTTAAAAACTTCGTAATAATATTTGTTATGAATCGGTTTACCGTTCATATTTCGCCCAGGTTTGTTCGAATTTAATAATGATGATGCGATACGTTCCCTGCCCAAACTCGAATGATATTTTATAGGAACAGGTAAAACACCTATCAAATATAAATACAGATTTTGTTTGTCTATAGTTTCCATCGAATTTTCATCTAAGACCAGTTGCTGATTCGAAATGTTAGGATGGTTCAGTTGGTTTTTGTGACGATGGATTTTCTTTCGAGTTTCTACCTCGATTCTCGTACGTTTTAAAAACAACATGACAATTATTCTTCGAAGATTCTCACGTTGTGGTTCAATTTTTCAGATGATATTTTTGGGTTCAATTCGTTAAAATTTGAAATTTTTATTTCGAATTTATTCAATGGTTTATCACGTGCTTACGTTTACAATATTCATACCGAAACGTTGATCAACAGCGAGATGAGTTTATTGTAAACCAAATAAGACGAGTAATAGACATCATACCAACGTTGATTTCGTTGGTTGATCACGTTGATTTCGTGTTCACAAAATTACCAAGTTATTAATATTGTTTTCATCAAGTATACTTTCGGAACTCAAAACCAACGCAAAAAGATGGTTTGAAAAACTTTTAGTATTACAAATTGAGTCGGGTTCTCCGTCCAGTGACCATAGACGCAAATACTAACTGATACATCATACTACTACGACACTTAATTTTTATAATTATATATAAATTACAGTCGTCATAGATTTCATGTTTTTTTTTTTTTTTTTTTATATAAATAAATAAATAAGATGATTTTTTTTAAATATCAACTTTAAATATCAGTATTCACATTCTTTTTCTTTTTCTCAAAATTTTGGAAACACAACATTATCGTACACTTTGGTATTTCTGTATTTTTTTATAAATTAAAATAGTATCTTTTTTTGATTTTATAAATTATACAATAATTTGAATTTTCAAGTTGCAAGTAATTTTTTTTTTTTCTAAAAAATGTTGTAACATACATTTACAATTATAGAATAATTGATTTAAAATTAAGAATATAATGAATACAAAAATATTGTGAATTACTAAAAAATCCTAAAACTAGATTTAAAATACAAAATATCACTATATAAATGAAAAAAATAAACGAATAATGAAATTTCTAAGTCAAAAAAGAAAAATGTTGAAATTTCGGATCTCTAAATATCAAATGTGAAAATATTGAATATTTTTAAAATTACAACATTTTTCAAAGTGAGTTTTACTTAGTAAATTAATACAAATTTTTGCAGATAAATAAACAAAATATTCATAATTTGTTTAATTTTTAACGTTTCAATGTATGTGGTAACAAATATCCTTAGAAATTATATACGAGTAAAATATCAACAATGACTTAAAGTAAAATACAATAACAATTTATCAACTCAGCTTCCACTGAAATTAGTTATGTTGCTTATTATAAGTACTCAAAAGAAAGGCATGAACAAGTAAAATCCAACAAAATAATTATTTAGAGTTTTCAATGAAATAACCATTATAATCTTCGAGTGTTTCCGAAAAAAAACACTTAAGTATAATTTTGAACATTGCCAATCGCGTTGTTAGCAAACGTACAAATTTATTTTTCTTTTTAAAAAAAAAAGAATAAAAAATACTGGATAGTTGCCTTAGTAAATAATATATTTTAGTCATTGAAGCCAAATAAATTGAGAAAATGTAATCATGAAACATTTGCTTGATAATTAGAATGAAAAAAACAACTATTCTAAATAAAACTATTATGCGCATAATACGAGTACATACGTAATGTATATGTATGTTAACCTAACACAAAACATTTTTATTTGAATACATTTACTTTGTATTCTGATTTTTAATTTATTATCGAAATAAGAATAAAATATCTACTAGCTACAATAGATTATATAAATTATACATTTTATCTTAGTAGTATATTAAAAAAATAAATACAGCCGTTATTATTGTTTTTCATTTTCATTAGTCTAGAGATAACGGTTAGGTAGAAATAATAAATAAATCTATAGTCTATTTGCTAAAATATACGAATATATCACTATTATATCATGTATTCTGAAAATTTGAGTTAGGTAACATTGAATAATATTTTACATAGATCAAAGTTCAAATATGTTAAGAGGTAAGACCAACATATTAAATTAATATATAATAATAGCTGGCTATATACGATTGGATTTTTCGATGAATTTGGTTCTCGGTGGATTAAATCCTCTAAAAAGTCCTCTTGTATAAAGTATTTGAAGGATTCAGTCCTTGTAAAAAAAAATCGAACAGAATTAGTCCTATGTATCCCAAGTCTCGGGATTATCCATTAATTAAAGAGACTGATATAAAGCGGGCCTTGATATTGTTTATTATTATAATATATATTTGTTCGCCTATCAATATTTTTATATCAATTTTTTTACATTATTTTACTGCTGCCTAGGATATTACTTATCATTTAAATATTTTTATTTTTATTGAATATTTGATTGTCCAATTGTTCAATGTTCTTTATTTCAATTTTATAAGTTTTTTTAAACTGTAATTTTATTAACTGTTAGGTTTTTTTCTTAAATAATGTAGACTATAATATATATGTGTCTATTGATGTCATTATTTTGTCATTTTCCGATACATTTTTTCATCTCAAAAAGAAGTAAACTTTAATGATTTACGAGGAAAATTTAATATTGAAAAAAAAACATTTATTGAAAAAATAATACTAAAAGAATGCACAAGTAAATAAATAAGTTCAACCAAACTAATCCAACAAACTAAATTCAACTAATTGATGAATATATCGATGAAATAGATGTTGTAAGTGTCTTTTACTATTTAAATAAATAGTAATTAATAATAAATTATAAATAATAATAGTGATTATTAGACGAATCTATTGCTCAACACAATTATTAGACTGAAATAATAAAGCCGAGTATGATGTAAAAATCTACTTTAAAAAAAAAATGTTATTCAGAATAGAAGAAGTAAACCAATAATTCTTACAAAATATTTTAAAATTATAAGCTATTAATAGATGCAAATTATTTATCTCGAAATAATGTTCGGTCATTTAAGATTTTAACGTAAAATTTATCATGGATGATGCTTTAAAGAGAATTTTTAATGCTAGATGAGTCACATAGATCTATATTATTTTACACTTTTATATTTTAAAATGAGAAGTTTTATTAATAAATTCATTTTTTTTTTTTTCGTTTTGGTCGTCCAAAAATAACATTATAAATATTCCCAGTTGGCCAGCCAAGGAAGAAACCTATGAACTCGTAAATTTGAACTTAAAATAATGGACCAGTTGTTTACTACGTTTTGAAATAATACTATAACTAATTTTAAATTAATATCATTGTACAATATTTATATTAGTTTAATATAATAATTACACTAAAAACGTCCTTTAGTTGTGATTTTTGTTTAACACGATATAATGGAAATACAAGAAAATCATGAGATTATAGTGGTCAAAAATGTAAAATCTGTTAAAAATTTGATTTGAATAATGTAATTTGAAAAAACTACTTAGCTTTTAAAGTTTAATATTGTTGTTTAATAATATTACAATTTAAAAAATATTGGCTGTAGAAACAAAAACGAAATTTCAACCAACTACTCTAATAGATGTCATTGATCTTTACTTTTTACAAATTATTAATTTTGTATGTTTAAAGTAACGAACATTATATTCATTCTTGTACAAAACTGTATTTTTGTTAAGTTTATCATTGACTTTAGCCTTGTGTGATTATTAGAGCTCAGAAGTTGTAGAAGCTAAAAAAGGCAAAATATGCACGAAAAAATTGCAAAATATGCACGAAAATTATGCAAAATATGCATTAAATACGCAAAAAAAATATTCTGAAGTTAAAAAAAAAAACACATCTGATGTTGTTAATAATCAATAATATACACAAAAATTATTTATAACTGAAGAAAATGTATAATTGGTTGGCATTTTAATGATAAGGTAAAAAATAATTCACATATGTATTTCGGCATTTTAACGTGACAGACTAAATGTGAATCACATCATTGTTCTTCAATTAATTGTTGACTGTGACGATGACAATAAGCATCTTCATTGATAATTTTGAATTTTACATATTCAATATCAATTGAAATATACAGACGAGGAAAATATAATTTTAAAGTTATTAAAACTTTTTATTTAAAATAGTATATTTATTTATTTATTTCATTTAACTATTTATTTTATTTTTTTTTAAAGTTATGAAATTTTTTTTTCTAGAAAAATATGAAATTTGCATTATTTTTTAGCAAAATATGCATTTTCAACTTTTAATTTCTTAACTCATCATTGTATGATTCAGATTTTTAGCTTGGTATGCTAAAAAATGGGAACATACAGAACAATATGCAATTCCTACAACTTCCGAATCCTAATGATGATTATAGTTTAGCAGTGTCCTCATAAATAATTGGTTAACAATTTGTGATATATTGAATGCAATCTAGTTAAAAAGGTGTTTAATTATATAGCGTTTACTTGAATATATTTCAATAAAAGAAACAAAAATAAATTGAACGCACAGTCATCGAAAACCAATTGTATTATATCCCACATTAGCATACATAGTTAAAACAGCGAACATGAGTGTACAAGATTTGTATACTTTTTTGACTTTAATCATCCAACACCACACAGACCATAGACGTATGCAATCCTGTGTTTCTGGGAGTATCCACAATACTTTTGGGCCCTATCTTAAAATGCGTGTAGGTATTTATAATAAATTGTAATGTAAAATTAATTAGATAAACATAACTTCAATTTTTTTATTTCATATTGTTGTGTATCAGTCCCGGTGAATATTTTTTCGTTGAATCTCGTACATTTTATCGTAGATAGTTCCAATTATTTATGATTTGTTCTTTGGTAGTCAATTGTTGCTGTTATGTTATCATAAGATAGTTTTGCACGAAAATTTAGAAAATTTAGTCTTATTTTTTCAATCGCGTTTTACATTTTCTATTAAACATAATTTATTTCTTACCGAATATTTTAGAATTAATTATATTTAATTTGAGCCACATCAGTTAAAATACGGATCCTTCGTTCTAAGACTTAAATGATAGGGCTCCATTTACAACATTACGAGAGATATCCGAGAACACTTGGCATCCCATGCGCGCACGTCTATGACCCAGACCTATCTATTGGAAAATACATAATCATTTCAACAATGCTTTAGTTATTTCGTTTTATAATTATAGCTAGTGCATATATGCAGAGAAATATATTTAGTGTAAAATTATGTTTACATATTTGTGAATAATTATAGGATATAAAAATGGTTATTAATCCAGCGTTGTGCCGTTCCTCTCGTATAAAACCCTTAATTAATTAAAAAAAAATAATACCATACCGGTTATAAAAGCTCGTATTAAAATACTCTAAATTATTACTTCTCGTAATTTTATTTGTTCGATTATTTTGCTCAACGATCTAAGATTGACTTTACGACACATACCGCATAAGGAAATAGGAGTAGAATATAATTTGAATTTTTCTCGGAGAGATAAAAATACTTTTTAGTTGAATGAATATGCTTCTCATTTATATAGTATTGTTTTTTTTTATTACTTATTATTCTATTTTATTATATTAAAAAAATAAAATAAAATACTCGTATAATACCAAAGAAAATAATAAACGCTTTTTTAAACTAGAATGATTATAAATGTGTCTAATTTATTTACTGTATACCGTATGTATGTTCTCGGCTCAAAGAGATTAAATAAAGCGAAGAAAACTCAAGGTAAGTCCGTGATTTTCATTCTATTATTATTATGAATCCATGCACACATCGGTAGACGTATGTTTTATATGTAATACACCCATACAATTATTCAAGCAACTAAAACAGGAAATGATCATCGGAAAGAACTGGTATACATTTTTAAACCTGACAATGAAGATATTTGATTAGATCGTCATGACATCAAAAGACATAATACATGTTTTTAAATTTATAATTTTGACCATGTAGCAGATACTATCGTTCATCATATCCGCAGTGTCATTCAGAATCTATTGCACGTGTACTTTTTTTTTTATTATTACATGTTTCGCAAATATTATGGTTCTACAAAGTAAGTTTTTAATTTTTCATATAAACATTTTTGTTTATTCAATTGCAGTTTTGAGTTATGCAAATAAGAAGTGGAGTTTGATTATTTTTTTTTTTATTCATACTGGATATATCACTGTTAACGAATCCTTGTGCAATACCCTGTACAATTATACACAATATTAATTATTAATTCGAAGCACATGTTGCATGTGTATTGAGAAATACATCGAAAAAAAAAAAGTTAATTATTCACAAACAAAAACATAGCCGACAATTTTTGCGAATATCCAGTGCCACAAGCGGCACTGCAATAATATATGTGTTATATAAAAACCTTATAAGTGATAACTATTTATTCTCACGGGTGCAACATACGGGTATTCTAAAATTTGTTAAATGATAAGACGGCGGTAATATCACAGAGATCAATTTTTGTGAGTTTATTGATTTCGTCGTTTTGATATTCCGACGAACATCTGTATATATTGATTGCGCCAAATATTTTTATATATCGATTCTGCCGAAGATTTATTCATGTATATAAGACAGGGGCGTCTCCAAACCTTGGCTATGGGGGGAGGGGGGGGGGGGGGTGAAATAATAAAAAAAAAATTAAAAAAATTGTATTGTCTTACACAACATAATATATACATATACAAATATAACAAAAAAATATAGACAAGTTTTTAAAAAAATGTACCTAAGAATTATGGATATTTTGTAAAACAAAACAAGAACATCGCCCGACCTATGGAGGGGGTGATCGCCCCCAACGCCCCCTCCCCTCAAGGACGCGCCTGATATAAGAATATAACATATATCTTATATAACATTTTCAAATCTTGTAAGTATGTAATATTGTTTTCAGGCAGGGGCGCCGGAACAATGGGGGCAGTGGGGGAAATTTCCCCCAAAAAATAAATACTGTGGGGGCAGAGTCCCCACGACTTCATGACCTATTTATATTTACATTTAGTCCACAATAACTAAATTTTTTTTTTTACCAAACTTTCACACGTGGTTTGCCGATAGAATATACATTGCACAGACCCAGGGGCGGATTTAACAATTTTCCGCCCCTATGCCAAATTAACTTTGCCGCCCCTATCTAAAAAAAACTTACTACATCTTTAATAAAATATCCTCAAATAAATTAATTTTTTCAATACCAACCTAATATGCAATTTTTGCTTATTATAGTATTACGAGACATTTCTTAAACAATAAGATAAGCTATAATACAATACTATCGTCGTTGTCGTAGACGAGTTCCTGGGAAAATATAAATATTATTTT
This sequence comes from Sipha maydis, assembly GCA_034509805.1. NCBI lineage: Eukaryota > Metazoa > Arthropoda > Insecta > Hemiptera > Aphididae > Sipha > Sipha maydis. The sequence goes on from JASXSY010000307.1 coordinate 36,785, forward strand.
GCTAAAAATAAACAAATACAAAATATACAATTTCAAGATTTTGAAGTGATAAATACAATTTTAAAAATTATGTACCTAATTTTACAAAATCAAAATAAATTTTTAACATAATTTTGCCGCCCTCCAAAATTTGCCGCCTTATGCGGCCGCATAGTTCGCAGTGCCTTAAATCCGCCCCTGCACAGAGCACAGATAGGAAAAATGCTGCTGTGGCATACGCGTCGCACTTCTATAATTATATTGTCAAACTAATGTGAACTAATCTCTCAGAATCGTTATTTTCGAAAACAATTGTTTATAATTGCTTTCAAATTTAATTTAATTCAAATCAGTTATAAACCTTAAACTGTTATTCACTTGACACTTACCCCACTGCTCGCTTTTTTTTTTTTTAATTTCGTTTTTTTGGTTTCAAATTAAAAAATTTATTTTTAATATCTGTCAGTATCACTAATACTTTTTGCTTATTTTATACAGAAAACGGAAACAAGCAATCATATGCATTGGAAATCATCCCCATTCGTTCATCTACACTACCCATAACAGAAACAATAACTTCTAACAATAGTATTTATTTAACTAAATAATTTATTCCCAAAAACGATTTTGTTTCCCTAAAACAAATGAAAGATCATGTCAGTTGAAATGGTTCAATTCGTTTAGTTGGCTACGTTATGTGAAAGAAAACATTTTGTTTTATGTCATCCGTGTGCTTTGGTCAGTAAAACTAAAAAAAACAAAAATAAAAATGCATGGACAAGAATCGTTTATTGATACTGGGTTTCAAAATTGGAAAAAAAGGGGCAACTGAGGTAAAAAGACAAAAAGGCACTGAGTGGTTTTCTATACACGAAAAAAGTGAAAACCATATAACATCAATAGAATATTTAAATTTTCGTAAAAACTTTCGTCCTGGTATATCTTTAATTACCTACTAAACAGTTTTTAAATATACAAAAAGAAGTTCGTACAGTATTTAAAATTGTTTAAGCTCTATTCGTTAATTAGTTCATAGTGGACAAGTTATTCGTGATGTTACATGGGACTCAGGAAACTTAATTTATTTATTACAAGAGCGTTCACTTGAAAATCCTGTACTAAAAATTTGGCTTGAAAAACGAAACAATTGGTTTAGTTGGGATATTCAAAATGAATTATTTGAAACTATGGCTCATTTTGTTTTATGAAAGATTAAAAATTCAGTTCTAAAAATTCCATTTAAGGCCATAATGGTTGATGGCACTACAGATATTTCTTTAAATATAAGCGACATTTTTGTGGGTATGTATAATCCTACAAGTGGAAATGCCGAAATATTATTTTCTTGCATCAATGATTTATTGACACATATGTGTCTTAGTTCTGAAAATGTTAAAGGACTTTGTTTTAACGGAGCAGCAACTATGTCTGGTCATATAAAAGTGATTGTTTGTTGAACGAATTAAATGAAAGATTCGCTTAGTGTGGGTTAGAAAAAGTAGTATCAATGGAAGTTATTTTGATACGTACAATCAATAGAGAAAAAGTTGAACTAAGTGTAATATAAAAACTTCTCAGTATTCAAGTAACTGATTTTAATGTATATTAATTAGTGGCTCAGTTAATAATGCTTGACAATATTTTAAATTCTGATAATTCCTCAGCAACAATAAAAAATATTGTTGAAATATTTAAAATGTTGCCAGAAACTTCACGTCAATTGATGATTCAAGTTAAATGACTTATTATACTATTATACACAATACCTGCAGCATCAGCCACACCAGAGATAATTTAGTGGGCTCAGGTGTTTAAAAACCTATACACGTCGAACTCTGAGTTAAAAGCGTTTGACTCATTTATTACTATTACACTTAAACCAAATTATTTTCTATGAAATTTCCTTGGATGATATCCTAAAAGAGTTCATTAGCTGGACAGCAGAGAGAAAAAGTGTATTTGGCAAAATGTAAATTATTCATTAAAATATAAACTGTATATTATAATTATAAATATTCCATAATAAAATATAGTTTATTTTTTTTTTTTTTATTAAAAACAACAATATATTTACAATCTGTATACATTTGATACAATAAGTAAATGTTAGTTAACATTTTTACAAGGCATGAGGGCGTGATAGAAGGGGGAAAATATAGTTATGTTATTTTTATTTCAAGATTGTACAACAAAGAAACTGTGTATGTGAAAAAGTTAATTACAACTGTAATTTGCATTGTTGGCAAATTTTGTTTTGCCTACAATTTTGATACCTACATGATTTTAATTTGTTTAATAAATATTTATAAGAAAAAAATATTATACCTATGTACACATGTACAAATTTCATCGGCATAGGTGCTGTAAAAATTGGGGAGGAGGGGATGGAGATTAAGTCCCTAAAAACAAATACCCCTATTTTTGCCCCTATGCCCTCTAGAAAAAAGCTTGAAATATTTTGCCCTCACAGCAAAAAAAATCATTCCGGCGCCCTTGTTTCCAGCAAACGCCCATTTTCAGCGATCTTGAAAAATTTTTATTATTAGCTCAGTTGTGAACTTTTATTGATTATTTTAATGCTAGTAAGATTGGTATATTATAGTTGGTATAATAAAATTACAAGTTGTATTGAATCCATTAGGTCATTAGGTTTTTATGTTCTCGTTTTTCGTGCTCAATACAACAAATTATTAATACTATAGATTTACTCGTGATAATCATACTTTAGTAACGTCTATAATATTATAGTCATGTAATCGTTTGTGCGTTTTATTTTGTTGACTTATGGTGCCTATAGGTACGTTAAAGTTAATTTATATTTTTATTTAATTAAAATTAACTTTGAAATCGTTTATAGTGAACGAAAAAATAAATTTATTTATTCTATAAAATTAAAAAGTTCTTTTTCTTACTTACTTTCGTGCCACTATACTGTCATGCTAGATATGGTATATATATATATATATATATAGTATATATAATGTAATGTGTATATTAGTGATATTACATGTATACATATTTTCGGCGGAATCGTTGTATAAAAATATTCAGCGCAATCAATAGATTTCTTACAGGTAAAAACACCTTTTCGGCGAAGTCGATATACGCTCTAATTATTAACATGCATTATTATAAAATTACATTTTTTAAGTCCAATTATTAATTTTTACTACTTAAATAATTTAATTTAATTTAAATTTTAAATAAAAATTACTAAATAAATTAATTTAAATTCAAATTAAATGAAAAAAAGAACCGGATGGGCCTCGCTCTGCTGTACAGTTAGGGGTGGAGTGCACCTCGCTTATAGGATAGGTCATTATTATAATGGATTTGTTAAATTTGAATGCAATGATAGATATCATTGTATACGAATAACGATTCTGAACGGAGTTCATATGTTTGTCTAGGATATAATACATTGTTATTTATAAACATTGTAAAAAGTATATTTTATTTTGAAACGATAAATATTTTTTTCAATTAGGATGGGTTGGCAGTTGCATACAGCGATATAGTTTGTCAGTCTAGAACATTCTACATTTTATTATATTTTACATGTAATTTTATGTCAATATTCGATGTTCAAACGCTTATAAAAAAAAATTGTGCCTATGGATTTTAATAATTTTTGAATGACATTAAGAACAACTTCTGTGGAACCTTCGATTAAATTTTCAAGTATTTTGTAGTAGCCAAATTTTTTTTATCTCCGATTATAAAAATATAATGTAAAAAAATCGAATATTTTAAATGCCTATAAGTGGCTTAAAAATCAATATAATATTTTGAAAAAAATATTGCATAAAAGAAATACCAATCTTAACAGCTGGAAGAAATTTAAAAAATCTGCGACTTATACTTTTTGAATTATAACAAATATTTAAAATCGTCTGAGAATAAATCGCTATTTTATGCAATTTTGTAAATATTTAAATTTCAAACAGTTATACAATTTTTTTCTCTTAGTCCGGTAGAAATTTTTTTAAAGATTTTTTTAGAGTAGCTCATAGATAACCTAGTGTTAAAATTTTGAACCTTAAGTATGAGCAAAAAAAATTTTATGAATTTTTATCTACAAAATAACTTGCAAATTATCGTGATTTTTACACATTTTATACAAATTTGAGCATTAAGGGCTTATAAAAAAAAATTGAGTTAACCGATCACCGATATTTTTTAGTTACGATAAGTTTAACTTATTATAAACCTGGTATAAAATTTTCAAGAGTTTTCGCTCAACCAATTAAATTTTATAGATGTTTAAAAACAAAAATTTAACAAAAATCGAAAATTTAAATTGTCTATAAATAAGTCAAAATATGTCAAAATACTTTGAAATCTTAACCATGTATAGAGAACGTCAATATAAAGATTTGGTGAAAATTTCAAGTTGTTGCGGTTTTTCATTTTTGAGTTAGAGCATTTTAAAAAAAAACCGATATCTTTGTCAGTCTAGAATATTATACATTATATTATATTTTACATGTAATTTTTTGTCAATATTCGCTGTTCAAACGCTTATAAAAAAAAATTGTGCCTATGGATTTTAATAATTTTTGAATGACTTTAAGAACTACTTCTGTGGAATCTTCTATTAAATTTTCAAGTATTTTGTACGAGCCAAATTTTTTTTATCACCGATTATAAAAAAAAAATGTAAAAAAATCGAATATTTTAAATGCCTATAAGTGGCTTAAAAATCAATATAATATTTTGAAAAAAATATGACATAAAGGAAATACCAATCTTAACAGCTGGTAGAAATTTCAAAAATCTGCGACTTATACTTTTTGAATTATAAAAAATATTTAAAATCGTTTGAGAATAAATCGCTATTTTATGCAATTTCGTAAATATTTAAATTTCAAACAGTCATAAAATTTTTTCCTCTAATTCCGGTAGAAATTTTTTTAAAGATTTTTGAAGAGTAGCTTATAGATAACCTAGTGTTACAATTTTGAACCTTAAGTATGAACAGAAAAAATTTTATGAATTTTTATCTACAAAATAACTTGCAAATTATCGTGATTTTTACATATTTCGTATAAATTGGAACTTTGAGCACTTATAAAAAAAAATTGTGACTTACGATTTTAGATTTTTTTTTATCAGTTAAGGAACAACTTATAAGAAACCTTGTATTAAATTTTTAAGATTTTCTGGGCAGCTAAAAAAATTTTATCGTTATTTAAAAAAAAAATACTTAAAAAAATTGAGAATTTCAATAAAAGTCAAAATACTTTGAAAATTTAACGGTGTATAGACAACGCTAATCTAAACATTTGGTGAAAATTTTAGATTAGTTTTTGAGTTATAGCAAAATAAATAATTTGATTTCGTCGAAAACTGGTTTTGCGTAAAATCTCCCGTTTTTCCCAAATTTTTTTATGGTTTTTCCCGTCGCATTTAAAAAATATTGGAAATTTTTTACTTTTGACCCCCCAAAGTACCAAATAGATTCACTTTCCTTTCAGAAAAGTTGCTACATAAGGCAATCGAAGCATTTTTACTGCCCCAAAACGTGTCGACAGACACAAAAAAAAAAAAAAAAAAAAAAAAAAAAAAAAACACACATCATTGTAAAATCAATACATTCTTCACTCCGTTCAGAATCTAAAAAAAAACAGAGGATTAAACCAGCTCTTGATAGATATTTTTAACCATAGCTATTTTCCTCCAAAACCGAGATACCGTTTTCCTCCACTGTCCATTTCCTCCAATATTTTGTTATATTTATTTTCTTTAACTAGGTATTCATTTGTTGCCGAAATGTCCTATTGCGTTAACACTAACCACTTATTATTATCAAATTTTTTATTATTATTTTATTTACTGATTGATGCATCTTTATCGACGTGCGTACTTGTTTATTATATTCATTCTCTTTTTAGCCACCCACCAAGATCGTACGGTATATTATTACATTATAATTTTACTTAAAATAATTTATTTTTTCTTTTATTTCTAATTTATCATTCGTCAACGATTGACGATTTTAATTTAATATTTTATTTTTTGGAGGAAAATGGTCAAGAATTATTTTTTATTTATTTTTTTTTTTTTTTGAGGAAAATGGACTGTGGAGGAAAACGGTATCTCGCTTTTATGGACCCGCCCATATTTTCACCATAGAACCTTGGAATTACTTTTTTTCAATCACACAGATTATCATGAATAAAGTAATAAATAGCCGAAAATATGCTTGCTTTATTACAGGTATTATTTCAGGTTACACATGCTGGTAGTATGTGTTCGAGTTCAATCATCCGTGAACGTTTATTTTTTTTAACGAGATTGATAAACATTTGTTGACATTTTACTCACGTTCCAAAACGCTTACATTAATATTTGAACTGGCTAATATTGAGAAGCGCTGAATAATGTTGGTAAATGTTGAAAATGTTTTAGAAGTTTATACGTAAGACCCGAAATTCGTATTATTATAAATAAATGTATTCAGAGTCTATGAGTTTCAGGTGCCGTACCCTCCAACGGTGAGAATTTTGAAATTTAATGAAAATATCCCACGGGATTATGTGAAATATTTAAACCTCCTATCCAATAAAGTCCTAGTACAACAATATGTCGCGTTCTTTTGTTTTTAAGAGGAATTTCATCATTTTATTGCAACCATTTACTCCGATGGTAGATAATAATAACACCTTCGCACATGCAACAGTGTACCTAATTATAGGCGTCCAATATTAATCGCACATCTTGGTAGTAGAATATGTTTTTGTACTTATCGATTACCAATAAAGGTTTACACCAACGTTTCAAGTCTAAAGACGGTTTGTTCGATTCTATTTATACATTAAGAAAATTAAATCAATATCCTTGGCAAATAATTAATTTCAAAATATCAGTTTAATATATGAACGTACTGTAAAGTCTCGTGAACACGCAATATATATCTAGATGTATTTGTATTAATAAATTATTTTACAAATTCCCGTGTAAAAGTATCTCCTTCCTCTTGCGGTATAGCAATAATGTTGATTGTTTTAGTTGTTATAACACTCTTATGTATAATTACAATGGTCCAATACGTAAAATTATATTGCTGATGATTCACAAAGATTGAAAAGCAATATTTTTAAATTTAAAAGCTATATATTAATGCATATTTTCGTCTGCCACTTACTACAATAATATAATGATATAAAAATAATGGTGATATTTTTACCTTAGTAAATATAAATTCATATGATATTTATTCCGACCGATATTTAAAGAATTTTTTATCACTTCACATCGTTATTTTAAACATAAACTTGATTAAATTTTTTTGTTGCATACGGTATGCATTGCTTGAACATTAAAATAGAAAGTCAACGAAAAAAAATATAATAATAATATACCTTAATGATACCTTTGAAATGTCCCGAATTTTCAAGTTCAATACTCGTCAAAACGTTATTAAAAATTATTTAATAAAATATCTGTTGAAAAATGATATAAAAATAATTTTACCATATTATACGCTATCAATCTTGGTTTGAGATATATATATTTTTTTTAATAATATATAATACTTGAAATATATTACTATTTAAATTCAGTTATATTGAAAATATTATACTTTATTATGGTACAAAATGTATAATAAATATTTTTGTCAACGCAATCGTAGATATATAATGAAACTTGTAAGACGGATATTTTTATTCCATACGTATAAATGTTAAACAGATCGTATTATTTAAATATGTTAGATTTTACGTTGAAATTACCCGGAAAAATGTCAAATCTTTGTAATGCACTCAGTATAAAGGTTTGAAAGCTATTTCAAAGTAATACGTAGGTATTATAAAGGTATCTATTAATGTGTTATTCATAAATCAAAACTTGGTTAAGTAAGCAATTTATCAGTACAAAGAGAATTTTAATACATTTTTCATTAGTCGATAAGTTTAAGTTGAACAAAAACATTTATTTTTAATTAGTTTAAATTGTATTGTTAAAGACAATAGATGAAAGAATAAAGAGTTTCCGGTGGTTAACGTGAAAACGTTCATAATCGAATAACTCGTTAAAAAAAAGTATTTATAATTTCACTTGTGTGTTGGGATGTCTGTGTTGGTCGTGCGAGGCGATCGATAGAGGACATTTTGTGTTATATCGCATTTTTATTTTTTATTAAATTTTGTGTATACGTACGTCGAATTGTATCGACTTATATATATACATATATATATACTTTACGATATATATATATATATATATATACTTTACGAAAAAATATTTAATTTCAAGTTTTGGTTTCGGTCCCGTGTTATTTGTGTGCACACGTTTTGTATTGTTATTACATTTTTAACGTATCGATATTCCGAATCGCGCGCATAAGTAATATCGACGACGGCGATATGTTGCTATACATTTTGGTCAGTAGGTAAATGAAAACTCGTTAGTAACACACAGTGCAGTTATGTGTAATTCAATATATGATTTCAACCATCATTTAATTGAATACATCCGAGCAATCGACTCCCTCATCAGTAGTATTCGGTGTCAGTCTGGCCAATCCGGCTACACGGAGATCACCGGAGCATCCGTGGCCAAGAGGGAATATAATAAAACGTGTACGTAGTTATGTGAAATTCTATCAATGTTATGAGAAAATGATCGTCTCGTTCTAATCTTTTATAAAAAATATTTTGTACGTGTTGAACAGTATTAATTATTTAGTTTCGGTATTTTCTAAGACGAATAACCGTTGCAGTTCGCGGTTATTGACTGTTTTCTTTAATCGAAATCATATTTATCGAGTTCCGCCGAAAATCACCAGTTCCAATCACGAGCCACGCCGACACTGGTGGCGTGGTGATGTGAAAAATATGCTTATACTCGTTGACCTATACGACCGATAATATTATTGTTATGGACGGGCAACAATGCCAGTAATGGTACACGTTTCGACCATAGTTGTGTTAATACGACCGACGTGTGAGTGGGTACACGGGAAGTGCAGGGACAATAAAGTGTTATATTTATACTTATATTTATCAGTACAGTAGACGCCAATATTTACATCGTTACAAACGTGACGTTATCAGTTTTCCGACGTCGACGAAGAGTATCTTAGGAGAGTATTTAGATTTTATTACCTATCTGTTAATATGTACACTCGTTATAATAGCTCTTCTAGATTGTACGAAAAATAGAAATATATATAAAAAAAAACTAATTACCTGAAATTCCTACTTGAATGTCTGCTGATATTACAAGTGTGACAAATGACCCGAAAATAATATTATCATAAGTACATCATGTATTTTACGTTTATTCATTTTATTTAATTTTTTTATTGTAGTTCTATTTTTTTTTTTTTAACTCAATAAAATACTCAACTTATTTTTCCAGTGGTAAATACTATATCGCGTGAATTAAACAATGGCATTGTCAAATATGCCTCCGGTAGTATAAGTCTACAAGTTTCTTTAACATTTCTTTGGTGTCGACTTATAATTTATGAACACTAACTTATACACGTAAACAACGTGGAATTGTCGAATGTGCCTCTGGTGGTATAAGTCTAAAAGTTTTTCCAAAATTTCTTCGGTATTGATTTATAATTTTTAAACACTAACTTATACACATAATTTTAACTTGGATAAATATTTTTAAAGATGTTGTTAGTAACTGTATTTAAATTATTTTAAAATATCATTATCCAACAAGAATATTGATTCCTGTAAAAAAACTGTTATCTAAATATTTTAAAATACATTAAAATTAGGCATAAAACAGATTAAATAATTCAAAAATAGTCGTAGTTGATAATATGTTAATCACTACGTGAATGCGTTCTGATAATAATTTCAATTAGTTAATTTTTTTTCATTAATAATTTAAACGTATTCACACAATATAATAGCTGAAGTACTAATACAATGTCTGAGTCCGATGACGAAAGATAAATAAAAAAACTATCTACGGAAATATTTTTAAATCTTACGCAAAGAATGGATACACGAAAGAAAAAAAAAATCACAAAGCAAAAGGTCGGATCCTATGCTTTTGGATTCTCGGTAATCGGTTGTTCCATTTATTTTTATTTTTCATTGGCTTCCTGTACACAGACGGACCAACATGTAACCGACATGTAAAACACTAAACGAGCACGCGATAAACATGTGTTAGTTCGACCGAATCCGTTCAACTTGATCGAATCTGTTGGACGACAGACGGTTATTTTACGCGAACGGGTTCAAACGCTAGTCTCCTTCGGAAAACATCGGAAACGCAATACCTTCCGAGTACCTACCCGGCTGCTGCGTGATCCAAGTTCGTGGTATCGCGCGGAACGGCGTGGATCACATACGACTCGTCACTTTGCAACATTAACGTCTGTAGATCGCATCGTGTGTTTATAAATGTGACGGGCGTACGTGCTCGCGGTGCGCGCGCGTGTGCGAACACTACGTGTTGTGGCCGGCGCGTAGAACCGGAAGACGAGGCCAGGCCTACCGGATGGAACGTGCGCACGACGTACGGTCGACGCGGTGCGAGGCAGTCGCCGGGTGTGTCGTCGTGCCGCAGCGGTGGTCTCGCCGAGCGAATCGGATAGAGAGTCACTGCTGCGGGAACGGTGTGTACGGGTTGTTGTCGGTGTTGCGCGCACACGTGTTACGACGTCGCGTCTGGACGTACCACTACACCCTGTCCCTTACCACGGGATTTGGACAGATCCGTCGACGGATCGAGTGATGTTGTGGAATTCCGTTTCGGAAAACGGACGGCGAATTCGTATGTTTACGACCCCAACCGGCCCTCTGCGTATCACCGATCCGTTACCTAGCCGCGGTATCCTATTCTGCCGTGCTAAGCGAAAACAGGATAACTCCATTTTTCGTAAAAATGAGATTTTTGTTCCTATAAGTAAAATTAGTGGTTTCACACCGATTTTTAGATGTAAAAATAGCGTATTTCCTATTAAAACCCATCTTAAAATGAAATTTTCGCTTAGTTAGTCCGATATTGATTTTATGATAAGTCCATTTTCTCCTTAAAAAATTCAATAAAGTTAAAATAAAAAGTGTTCAACCAATACTAGATGTAAAATTGGATATATCTGCATGAGGTTTGACCAATTTTTTGAATAAACACTCTTTCTAGGATCACGTTATTTGGTGTTTCTCAATAATTATGTCAACTGGAGTTATCCTGTTTTCGCTTATCGCGGCAATAATTGCACGCGCGCCGTCCGTCCGTCGCAACGTGTTAACGCTACTACCGTTTACTACGGTCGTTCCGTTCTCGTTGCCGTCTCGTTTTCGACGGAGCGGGACGCACTGACGCGTACACAGGACACGGAACATTCTGTACCGGACGTACGGTCTTCGCGTGGGGGGGGAGGGGAGGTGCATGCGGAAAAAACGTCATCGCCGTTGTTCGCGTTCGCGGCGAAAAATGTTCTCGTCGGTAGACTTCGTACTCGGACAACGTCCGAAAATAATAACGAGGAAAGTGAAAAAAAATAAAAAAAATAATAATGCAAAACGTAATCCCCAACGAACTTCCCCCGACGGATCCACGTTGAAGTGGATCGCCCTGTACGCTGCGATAACGCGCGTCGGAACGACACCTGCTAGCCGCAGTCAACTCGAACACTCTCCGCAGGCCACCGCGCGCGCACGTTTTCAATTATTCAAGAAGTACGTGTGTACAATACACAATATATTACGGAAATACGAACGGGGCGCAGTGGGTATCAGTACTTGCTTTTTATTTCGACTTTATTCGAAATACGCACGCGACCGCACGCACACTCGCATGCAGACACTCACACACAGACAAACACGCCTACCGTCTCGAGGTTAAATATCAAATGAAATTACTGCAGTGTATCGTCGGCATCCCAAAAAACCTAAGCAATTTCTGAACCCTGCGTGTACGGGTTTTTTTTTTATGTACGTCTCTTATGGTACGTCGGTGGACCGGAAACAGTAATTTTCTGCCTAGGTCTAACCACACCAGGCGTACAGACGTTTTCTATTTCCAACGTAACGGTCGGGTTCGTCGACGCGTCAATAGTTTTCAAAACAGCTTTGAATTTCGCTACTCGAGGCGGACTTAATCATAACATAACGCATACCATCGAAATCAATTAAGATTAATTTAGATTTGAAAAAATGGACGCAGTCAACTTGTAGATCTTGCGGGATGAAATAAAAGCAGTGGAATAGTTTTTCTCAAGCAGATTTTTAATGACGAACTATAATGGTTATTAAAATTCTTATCAAATTAATGGATCGAATCGTTACGTTGGAATTATAAACATCCGAGTTCCTTTGTTAGGTGTGCGATAAACAAAAAATTATGTCTCCCGGGCTCCTCACGAGTTTCAATGATACTCTTTCATTATTTTCTACAATATTGTTTTCATTAACATTAAAAATTATTTCATTAAAATACAATAGCGATTAATTCGAAACATATTTTTTTCTCGCGCGATAAAATCGTAAACGAGATGCACGGTAACAATGCTTATCAAATTTGAATAACTTTTCAATTTCACTATAAAGATTTAAGATTTCGTAGCTGGTAAAAAATAACCATTACAGAATAGCGTAGTATGGTAATTTGACGTTCACGTCGAAAACCTCACTCTTTGTCTCACTTGTTACAAATCGTATAGTAACTTTTATTTGTTTTTATACATTTTGTCTTTAACTAATAAGTTCAACAATTACAGAAAAACAATAAAAATATTCATAATACAGGTTTAAAAATGCAGATAAGTAAGTCAACATTGATATAATATATATATTGATATAGTGCAGATAATATAGAGATAATAATAAAAATGTTAAGATTAATAATAGAAAAAATAAAAATAGAAACGGCGAGATATTGAACAGAAATAAAAAGTGAGATTTTTGAACTAATGAAGTGTACCAATTTAAGGAGAAGGTAATTATATAAGGCAGAAGTGGTGATATTGAAACTTGTTAATAAAAATAATAATGGATTTATAATAGCTATAAAGTTCTTGAGAAATTTAAACATATTTTTGGGTGTAATTGAAAGTAATGTTGGCAGTATATTGGCAATAATATTTGCTTATGATTGAAGTTTTTGTTGCTGATCAGATCAGAAACTAGGAGGAACATTATTTGATTTGTTAAAATTGAAGCTGAATAATATTAAGTTTATTATTTTAATATTTTTTTGCAATTTTTGTTAATGTTTTTTTGTAAACTACACTTCATTTATACGAGGCTGTGTGTAGAGTACATTTGACGGTTCTGTTGGAGATTTCGTGTAGTCCAAAGATAAATGATTAATACCGTATTTGATGAGGTGACTGATCTTAATATCGACTTATGTGAAAGTAAACCTAGTTATCATAGCACAACGATGGCATGAGTTTTTTCTTTGCAACTCTATTTTAATTTTAACTTGGAGAAGCAAATCTATTTTGAGAATTTCACTAATACAAATTATCAGCAAACTTTTAGTCAATCCGGAATTAAGGAAATGTGCATTTCGTGACACTTTGTATAATATTCGAGACCTGAGGAACTTTGTGACCCTTATCTGTTGAGCAAACTTGAATATCTTACTCGGCAGTGGACCGATGAAGTTATTAGATAAATACCGAGTGTGGTGTCAATGGTTTAGTCATGAATGTGTGGAATTCGATATGTTCCTTATCGTTCAAGTATTCATTAACTAAACTGTAATTAGTTGCGCTATTGGTGAGAATGTTCCGAAGTATTTTTGAAACATATGCTTTATATGTTCACAATGTCGTGTAATGATAATTTGAGTGTGGAAAACTCGTAGTCACTACTCGTATAAAAAAGAGATGTAATTTAACTATAACATTAATATTGTACAATTTATTACGTATACACGTATTATACAATATGTAATTGATATTAAACTGTTGGTGGGCATATATTACATATGACAGGAAGTAGGTCGGCTCTGGGAACATAAAACTTACTGCATTAATCAAAACTTTAGAAAGAACAACTTCTTGCGGATGAAACGTTAAGCTCACTTACCGAGTAAAGGTATAAAGGTAAACAAATTGTCTTGGTTTTACGCGTTTATTTATGGTCAATAACCACCGTTTCGCATTACTTTATGAGCGTATTGTTCTCAACGTGTACAGGTATGCCGCCGTAAAACCAACAAACCGTGTACGTTTTATTCACTACTCTGCGTGAAAATCAGAAGACGATAAATTGTCACTATCATAGTAAGATTACGAATTAATGTTTTCATACAAATTATTCACCGGAAAACTTATAATCCGCTCGTAGCAAATATTGTAATCAAGTGTAAAACGTCTCGTAGTAAATCAGCTTATTCCTGTCAGTTCATCGTGGTATTATACAGATGGTATAGAACTAGGTTTGTCCGGTGGCGTCGAACTCTACATTCCGGTAAAGCAGATGCCCTACATCATAATATTTCAGTGTTGGTCGGGTGGTCCAGTCTCTAGAGGTTGGGCCAGTGATTTATTACTTCTTGTGGATTATAAACAAACCGTTAATAATTATCTCATCACTATGTACTATCCCGTAGATCAATACGTCTTATTTGTTTAATTATTAGACGCTTAATCCAGTTGTGAGGTAGAATGGTGTCTCATCATTTTGTAAGTACGCTTCAGCTGAATTTTTATGTTTCGGCGCCACTGTTAACAACAATACGCAGTTATTGGATAATAAATACCACTCACACCACTCTGGACAAAAAGTATTGTTGTTTACCATTTTTCAAACCTGAACATCCGATGAAAAGTTTTATTTGATCACGGAAGCGATTTATTACCAGCTTAGAATTATATAATTATATTAATATTTATATTTTATCTGAATTGCCCAGTTTCGTACGGAACAGTTTTGGTTAGCACATAGTTTTTTATATATTATTACTAGGGCTCGGAAGTTTTAGGAGCTAAAAAAGGCAAAATATGCATTAAAATGTTGCAAAATATGTATTAAATAAGGAAAAAAAATTAATTAATACGCAAAAAAAAAAAAAAATTTTGAAGTTCAAAAAAAAAAAAAAAGATCTCATGTTGTTAATAATCAATAATAACTAAACTAAACTAAACAAAAACTATTAATAATTGAAAAAAAGAACCGGATGGGCCTCGCTCTGCTGTACAGTTAGGGGTGGAGTGCACCTCGCTTATAGGATAGGTCATTATTATAATGGATTTGTTAAATTTGAATGCAATGATAGATATCATTGTATACGAATAACGATTCTGAACGGAGTTCATATGTTTGTCTAGGATATAATACATTGTTATTTATAAACATTGTAAAAAGTATATTTTATTTTGAAACGATAAATATATTTTTCAATTAGGATGGGTTGGCAGTTACATACAGCGATATAGTTTGTCAGTCTAGAACATTTTACATTATATTATATTTTACATGTAATTTTATGTCAATATTCGCTGTTCAAACGCTTATAAAAAAAAATTGTGCCTATGGATTTTAATAATTTTTGAATGACATTAAGAACTACTTCTGTGGAATCTTCGATTAAATTTTCAAGTATTTTGTAGTAGCCAATTTAAAATTTAAAATAATCGAATATTTTAAATGCCTATAAGTGGCTTAAAAATCAATATAATATTTTGAAAAAAATATGACATAAAGGAAATACCAATCTTAACAGCTGGTAGAAATTTCATTTCATTATACTTTTTGAATTATAAAAAATATTTAAAATCGTTTGAGAATAAATCGCTATTTTATGCAATTTCGTAAATATTTAAATTTCAAACAGTCATAAAATTTTTTCCTCTAATTCCGGTAGAAATTTTTTTAAAGATTTTTGAAGAGTAGCTTATAGATAACCTAGTGTTACAATTTTGAACCTTAAGTATGAACAGAAAAAATTTTATGAATTTTTATCTACAAAATAACTTGCAAATTATCGTGATTTTTACATATTTCGTATAAATTGGAACTTTGAGCACTTATAAAAAAAAATTGTGACTTACGATTTTAGATTTTTTTTTTATCAGTTAAGGAACAACTTATAAGAAACCTTGTATTAAATTTTCAAGATTTTCTGGGCAGCTAAAAAAATTTTATCGTTATTTAAAAAAAAAATACTTAAAAAATTGAAAATTTCAATCGTCTATAAATAGCTTAATAAAAGTCAAAATACTTTGAAAATTTAATGGTGTATAGAGAACGCTTATCTAAACATTTGGTGAAAAGTTCAAGTTTTTACATCGATTAGTTTTTGAGTTATAGCAAAATAAAAAATTTGATTATGTCGAAAACTGGTTTTGCGTAAAAACTACTGTTTTTCCCAAATTTTTTTATGGTTTTTCCCGTCGCATTTAAAAAATATTGGAAATTTTTAACTTTTGACCCCCCAAAGTACCAAATAGATTCACTTTCCTTTCAGAAAAGTTGCTACATAAGGCAATCGAAGCATTTTTACTGCCCCAAATCGTGTCGACAGACACAAAAAAAAATAAAAAAAAAAAACACATCATTGTAAAATCAATACATTCCTCACTCCGTTCAGAATCTAAAATGTATAATTGGTTGGCAATTTGACGATAAGATAAAAAGTATTTCGGCATTTTAACGTGATAGACTAAATCGTATCGTTTTTATTAAATTTATGACTGTGACGATGACAATAAAAATTATTCGGGTTAATTTTTAATTTTTTATATTCTGTATTAATTGAAATATACAGACGAGGAAAATAAAATTTTAAAATTATTAAATTTGGAATATGCATAATATGAGTGCAAAATCGATGAAATATGCATTTTTTTTAGCCAAAATTGACAAAATATGCAAAAGATGCATTTTCAATTTTCTAATTTTTAACTCATCGTTGTATACTTCAGATTTCTAGCTTAGTTTGCTATAAATTGGGTACTTTTTTTTTTTTTTTTTTATTTTATTTGTTAAAGCGTATTTACAATCTATACAATTTGTACAATAAGTAAATTTGATACATGGTAATAGTAAAATGACTTGAGTGTCTTGAGGGGGGAAAACCGTCCAACAACAGTACCTCCTATTTAATTTGATGTGTTCATAATATGGAGACCGTTAGGCAAGAGCGTCTCTTGGCCATTTTCTTTTTAACCTCCTCAGAGGATTGTTGGGGATGGTTATAGAGGACATACGGGAAATTAGAGGGTTTTGGTTCGAGTGCAGTTTGGAGTGAAACTTTTTGTAATGACGAGTTGCTATTTCGTTGACTGTTGGGATTTGGAGATCTTTATGTAATGCGTCGTTGGTCATATACCATGGGGCTCCAGTTATTTGTCTAAGACATATAGACTGGAAAGCCTGTATGGGTCTTATATTGGATGGTTTGGCTTGGCCCCAAATTTGGATACCATATGACCAGAGGGGGGTAATAATCGTCTTGTATATTAATATTTTGTTTTTTAAATTCATTGAAGGAGACAATAATGGACGGAGGAGATGTAGACGTGTGTTTGATTGTTTTCTTTTCTGTTTTGTGTGTTGGGCCCAGGTAAGTCTTTTATCTAGATGAACTCCGAGGTATTTGGTTATATTTTGGATAGTAATTGGTGAATTATTGAGCAAAAGTTGTGGACATTCGTTTTTTTTCAGAGACAAATTGGGTACTTACAGAACAATATATAATTTCTACAGTTCCCGAACTCTAATTATTACCTAACACTATTTAAAGCCTAATGTAATGTTAATATTAATTATAAAATAAGTAAGACTACGTTTCAAATGAATCGGTATTAATTTTGATTTCACTCTGAAATACCCGGTTTTGCATCATGGAACAGACCTTGTCGGTTCAAAATATTTAAAAATCACTTCTAGTTGCATGTTCATTATGTTGGAGAAACCATAATGTCAAATTTAAAGTTTATACATTTTGTCGATTTTGAGATGTAGCGATGATCAATGAGTGAGTGGTACCTATTCGGTGTTTCCCGGTGAGAAAATGATGAGTGTTCAACTCCATTTGTATGTATTTGCCGTAGATGATACGCCTTTTAAAGAGTGAATTATCCCAAAAAATGGTTAAAATAATCATTTGTAATGTATTATAGTAGGGGAAATATTACACTCACATATATGTCTCGCATACATATCTAATATATATAAATATAATATAATACATTTATTTATTTTTATTCATTTTATAGAGAAAAGACAATTGAAGTTGTCGATTGTACACTATTTATTGAAATGCATTTGTATACACAATATTTGTTGTTTTTCTTTCTGGTTCGAACACAATGTATCAGGTTTTCCGATGCGTGAGCAGGCCTCATGAGCTGTCCACGTGAGAAACATAGATTTTCCTAATTCAGTCAACACACTTGTAGCGATTGTGCTTATGCTTTGTTCATGGTCATTGCAAAAGCGAGTTGCACCGGAAAGTTCAAACGTTTGAAATCGAATAGCGTGTGTGTTGGATTCATTGGCATTTAAATTTGATAAATGAGGCCTGTTTAGTAAAATAAAACAAATAAAAATAATATCAGAAAATGTCTAATTGCACAGTCCAAATTTGCAGGTAAACATGCAAGTATTTTTATACATTTTTTATAATACTAAACCTATTTTTCATTGTAGGAGGGTAAGACGAAGAAAATTAAATCGATCATACAGATTAGTATTATGATATTATACTTATGGGTTATTGTCAAAAAAATTACTGAACAAAAAAATTGCCTACATTAAAAGTTTATTAAATCAATTTAAAAAAAAAATTGGCTGCTTATAGAAAAAATTTCGTATGGATATTTCAGTTATTTGAAGTGTATATTTCCTACAAATTGTGTGCCATAAGTCCCTATAACGATACCCGATACCTCTATAACGCGTGATATCCTATTTCTGATTGTCGAGTTTGTTCCATTTATTAACGTTCGTTATACGTGAATTCATATTATAACAATAAACCCTCGAAAAAGCATACTGCAATACGCCCGTATGCATCATGGATATAGTGCTGTGTAGTGTGTGCGTGGTGAAACGATGTAATAATATACGTACCTTGAATACATATATACGGTGTATATAGGAGGAGGTGCTGCGTAAGATTTAATAATTCACTCGAGCACGGATAATAATATTATTATTGTATAGTTATTGCAAGTCTTGATTTCAAACATATTCGTAAGAACACAATTGTCAAATTCCTGCGATCAATATATTATAGGTTGCAGATACACATGTGGTAAACGCGTCTATTGCGTTACGTGTGTTTAAATGTGCTTATGTCGGATCCACCGATGTGGATCCACATTACGGATACATGTTAAGTGGTTAATCTATCCGTCGGGTATTAACGCTGAATTATAAATTGTATTTACATTATACTTGTCAATAACGTTAGAAGTATTTAAGTTACTAATAATTTGTAATTTATATTATACTTACAGGCGTGATACAAATATTTTTAACGGCTGTGTGGTAAATAAACATGGAAAATCGAGGTAAGTACAACCGACATTACGAGGTACCGACCGCAATCAAAAGTAATATTACTCATATTCACGTAAGGAAAAAAATGGGTTTTGTAAAATATCATAAATATATAAAATTATACGTTTTTGTCGGTCCCTTCGGTGTCTTAACGTACGATTTGTACCGTATGTGATTTAATTAATTTCGAGAGCTGATATGGATCTGTGTTTTTTAGTAACGGAATTCGTAAGCCGGTTACATGGAACTTAGACCACGTTTACAAGTAAACGCGTATGTGTGGTAAGACGATTGACTGCAGACGATCGACTGTGTTCCCGAGGAAATTACCGATGTAGACAAACATATTAATATCATATTCACGCTATTGAAATCAGCTATCGTCACGAAAAATAACAATCTAATCATGCCGTTCCTCGTTTTGTTATTAGCGTAATTTATATCAACGGCCGCGTACATGTTGATTTTTTTGCTCGTAGACAATGATTATTGTGCGTAAGAAAATAATTCTCTTGAATCACCGCCCAGTCGGTACACTAACAAATGTGTCGAATATACGGAACTCGACGTATTAGAGTTATATAAATATATTGTTTTCCCCCTAAAATCATCCTGGCTATGTTCGAAAACTATAAAAAAAACATCTTGTAACAAAGAAACACCGGGACGTTATTCCGTTGCCGTCGACTACAATATGTAATGCACTCTCGGCGGGTTGCAAAGACGATAAACACACACACACATACGTACGTACAACATTTTAAATATATATGCGATCTTTGGTCTTCGTTTTCCAAGTGTGTTTACCCTCGACGACGGCAACTACTCGGCGGTTAACTAATTTCTCCCTCCGGTCGAGCATATAGTGATTGTACGTACACTCGGCGAGCTCTCACACAGATAAACACGTATAAATAAACACACACACACACACACACACACACATACACTGATTCGTACAGACTCCTCGTGGGTGGCCTATTATCCAACCCTTTTATTTAGTTCCGAAGCGACCACGTACGTCCGTGTATATAACCGTCTCTGTATTCCATTCGTTCGTCATAACCGATTTTGATATAATATATTAATACTAGGAACGCTGGTATTACACAAACGTTATTCCATAATATGCCTACTGCAGTACATCTAGACACCCGTACCACACATCTACACGGAGTAACAATAAAGTTTTTTTCTCGTAAATCAATCGATCGGATGTCATGAACACGTGTTGTAGTATAGGTATATATGAGTATTACATGTATACGTATATATATTACATGTAAACCTTTAACGTATATGTAAATATATATATATATATATAAATACCATACTAATAAGTATATACTCCACACGTCTGCATAATAGATGCGTATGCGTGCTCACGGGGAGGGGGGACTAGAGAATAAAGACCGTTTCACGCGGTTGCGTACATGAAAATATTTAAATAATAATAGTCGTGGGCGCTTATAATCGTGTGCGTGTACAGAAGGTAATACGGGTAACTTTTTTTTCTCCCGAATTCCTACTGATCGCATGACACGTGTGTGTTGGTTGACGAGTGTATACGTAGCTATACGACGCGTAATATAATATATTATAATATACGATCGTTGACGAGGTGGTCTGCTAAGATTTTTATAAGTTCACATGTGTTCTATTACACGTAGCTTATGTTTTAGTTTCTTTTTTTGTTTTTTTTTTTATCGTCTTTCGGTCTTCGAATTTTTCCGTTTTTTCATTTTGTTCATAAAACAACGTTATAAAAAATGTTTTGCATATAAATCTATTGAAAACAACGCTGCAAGACGAACGCCCGCCGTCGCCGACACATCCCGTCCCGTGAAGGAGTGTTCGACGAACACAATACTCTATGGTGTACCTATTCATATAATGTTACACTTATCATACACACAAAAAATGTATATAAATTTACATTTGATGTAATCGTACAAATATGTACCTATATAATTTGGTTTATATGTTTTAAAATGCAATGGTGCACTTTTTAAGGCATTTTATGTTGGTGACAAAAGAATGTTTACTTATATATTAGCTGATCCGGCAAACTTTGTTAGCATTAACAATTATTTTTTTTTTTATAAATTCTCGCTGCACGGCGGAATCCGTGTAAAAAATTATGATTTAATACCTTCTGAATTTTAAATTTTTTTTTATTTGATTAAAATATTATTAATTGAACGAAAAATTGTACATGGTTCGTGCTGTTTGAAAAATGTTCTATTTTTTATACTTGGATTTTTATTTTACAGTGGTAGAGTGTGGAAAGTTTACGTATAAAAAATTTGAATTGTACACAATGCCTAAGAAGAGGAAATTAAACGAAACAACAGTAACGACCGTGGAACGCAGTCGTACCGTTGTTACTCTGGCTAAACGTGTAATGCACCCTAGACCTGTGATTAAAATCAAGGTCGGTTTTCCTACCGCAGCGTTTGTAGTATTTCTTTTGAATTTACTACGAACACGTCCGATTCGGTATAAGGTTTCGATCACCATGCGGTATCGTGTTAACTTTGTTCGCGGGGTCCGAAACACATCTGTAAAAGTCTCTTGTGGATACCGAGGTGTTTCGGTCGATACGGCGCGCTCCGGAGTGGAAAAAAAAGTTATTGTAAACTATGAGATCTAACGCGTACCATACCGGCAACGACCGAACGATGGTGAGAGGGGGGATGGTGGTACATGTAATATACTGATATACATCGCGTATAAGGCCAATACGTATCTGTCTGTTCGTATACGTACACGGGAGTATAAATCGCTTGCCATTCGGTCTGTATCCGTTTCAACGTTACTAACGAACCCCCTATCCCGTTTAACATTCGTTACCGCTCATCCCTTCGTGTTTAACTACGGGCCATCCGCCGGGACAACGATCGCGAACATCGTGCACAGCGTCGCGACGAGAACACTCCGCGGCGGACGTTGCGATAATCACATTGGATCGGGAAATGCGCGCGCGCAAGCCGACCGGAGAAGGCGGCCGTCGGTGTTGCTGCGCCGTACGTCGTAGCATTTGCGGCACCGGGTTCGCGAATTCTGTCGGCGGGAAGGGTTACGGCGAAACGCACGTGAACGGTGACGGACGACGCGGTATCGCAACACACGTCGGCCGCGGGGGACGGCAATCGGACGGGACCGCCGCGGGATCGACGTAAAAAACAGATTGTACTCGGAACACGCTAAATCAAAAGCCGCGGACGTCGTCGTCGTCGTCGCGTACAATAGGCGCCTAAATAGTGAACGGTTCCCGTGAAGATTCTTCGTGCAACGCATTCCCAGACGGTTTTTCTCGTAATTATTCATCGCGACGCACGGCCACGGTTATTAGGCCCGCACCCGACGAAAGCGATCAGAGAATCCGATTGCACGGCGATCCTCGGTACCTGCCGCACACGGTAATTGTCTTATTCGGTCCGATCGGAAGACCGATAGTGTATACATAAGGTGACCATACGTCCCGTTTTGAATGGGACTGTCCCGTTTTCCGCATCTTCGTCCCGTTGTCCCCAGGAAAATTTTCGGGACACAAAAATGTCCCGTTATCAGAAAATAGTAAAAAATAACAATATTCAATTTTAATCCATCGATGAGTTATTGTTTTTATTGCTTTTAACTATTATGTGTGCATATAAAGTGTATATACTGAATTATTGCACGGTTGACGACGTACGGAATCGGGCCTGTGTGGTGGGTGTATTGGAATATAATTATACTAATAAAATATAAAAATACCTATTGCGGCGAATGATGTATTAACATGGACGTATTAACCTAATATGTTTTAATACCCCAATATCAGCGCAAACAAAAAATTATTTTTCATAGTTCATTATTTCAGTTTTACAGTACTCGTCAACCATTTTCTTTACGTAGAGGCTTTTTTTTTATAAAAAATAAAAAAATAAAATTTAATATTTTTGTCCCTTCAAACCATAATAGTACCTACATAATTTTTTTAATATAAATATTTAAAAATTTTTTTTTTTTTTGTCCCGTTTCGACTAGAAAAATATATGGTCACCTTATGTATACACCGCATAAACTATCTCCCGTTACGTATTGCATTACCCGTCCGCGACACATAACACACGCCGTACGCGTACGACGGCTGTTGCAGCGCGCGCACATTGTACCATACGAACGCACCGTGATGGGTATACACGTATATAAACAATACGGTGCAGGCACGGCAGTAAATGGAATAGCGTGTGTGCGTGAAGCCGTTATTGTTTACCTCGTACAATGACGGTTGTTAGAGCCAGCCGGCCGATAATCGGACGTTCACCAAAAAGCACACACAATATCATGACCCGTACCGCGGCGCGTACGCGTTCCATTATAATTTTCGATGCGTACGCGGGCGCGCGTGCGTGTGTCTACGCGTGTTTGTGTACTGTGCGTTTACGTTTATGTTGCGGTTACGTGGTGTTTGGTTACGGTTACGAAAATCGTCTTCTCGATCGTCCCGTTCGATACTCGTGTGTGCTTTTCTATTTTGTGTTAACAGCGCACCGCAGACGATCCAATCCGCGTCCGTCGTCGGCGAAACCAATCGCGTGTTACATAACAGTGTGCGTGCGATAATTCGCAATTCGCAGGGCGGAAATCGTCATGGCCGAGTTGTTTCCTTCAACCTCCGAGTCGCGTACGACGAAAACCGACGGCCGCCGGGACGTTGATCGGTCACGTGGCACGGGTATAAGGCTAGTTCTCGTTTGGGACGCGAATTATTAAGGGACACAGTGTTTTATTTCAAACGTTTTAATTTTATTAATATTCAACCATGCTTAGAGTTGCTATCCGTCCCGATGTATCGGAACTGTCACCGTTATTGAGCTGTCTGTCCCGACGTCCCGACAAAAGGCTAAAAGTGTCCCGATTGAAACGGTGCATTGCAAATTTCATAAATCTAGCTATATTGGATACGAATATGAGATCGATATATCTTTTTAAACTTTTACGGCTAACCGTTTGCGTAAGAGTTTTTTCGTTAGTGTTGAGGCCCAGTGGATTGACGAATGAAATCATCTGCTTCCAGTAACTATGGTGTCGATTTTACAATGTCAAGTTAATTATGACTTGCGCAAAGTTCTAAAAATATGTTGAAGGGAATAAAGAAATGCTGAAAAAAGTATAATCTTTTGAAAATTATGATTATCCGAATACTCAGCAAAAAATTTTAAATTTTTTTCCATGTAATTAAAATAAATAAACAAATATTTGATCTACAACAAAAAATAATAATTTTTATTGCAAATTGAGTATTTTTATACTCTCAATCCTAGAATTCTTAGAACCTCTTGATGAAATCCTAGTAAAATATGGTAACCCTAACCGTACTGCTATAATAAGAAAATTTTTGAATTTCCCTAAGAGCGCTAAGTACCACGGTTATTAACTTCCTTACCACTGAGACAATAATACACAATAAATGCATTATAATGTAGACTCTAAAATTTAAATAGTCAACTACCAAACACTGCAAAACATTTTATTCTGAAATAAAACCCCCATAATAAGCAACTTGTATCGCAATTCTTACTCAACACACAACCCATAAATTCTAATCACCGTCTTAAAATAAAAATATTTTAGAGACTTATTAAGCTAAAATAATATACCACGCTGGATATTTTCTCTTTAATATTATTCACAATTAACAGTAAGATTATATTTTAGATAATCATCGTGATTTTCAATTGTATAGCTCTATAGCACAGATTACTAAATAATCTTTGAATGAAAACATTCAAATACAATTTATTGTATGAAATTGATTTATAAGGAGTTCGTCGGGTGTAATTTTACAAACTCGTCCAGGACATAGATTTGTTTTTGAAAAAGATAATAAAGAAAGAATGATATAAAAAAGATAGAGAAAAAACCATTTTCTTTATACAAATAATATTCATTGGTTTTCCACCCTCCGGTCATATTTTTTCTTGTTGCACCAGAAGTCTTTATATTATTATGTATTTAATATATGGTATACCGTAGACTTATACGTTTTATCACCAGCTTTCATACCGTTCTTTGAATTTCTTATAAACCAAATAGACACACACACACACACACACACACACACACATACACCGAGAACAATACAATTATACATATTTGTGTGTGTGTGTGTGTGTTACTTGATGTTCGTTTTTTTACAGTCAACATAATATTATACTAAAATTAATGGTAGGCTGCATAAGCCAGATCCTTCAAAACATGTTTCAACGATTATTATGCAGTGATGTTAACGTTTTTTTTGTCACTTGGCGTTATCACGTTTTTATAATTACACTATACCTACGCCTAAATCTTATGTACTATATATTTACGGTTTGATAGTTGCTAAGTGAATTTGTCTTCAATACCTATAGATAGTAGTGACCTAATATTCTGAAACGTACGCAACGTAATGAACAGTGTCTATCTTAATAACTTATTTATTACTTTATTTCTTTATTACTTATTATTAGTAACTTATGTAGATACAAATATTAATTATCTAAAATTTTGTTTAGATAGAAATATAAATGTTATCTGTTAATCTATCTAATACGATCTTATTTATCTGCTGTTTATTTATTTACATTTTTTTTTTAATTTTTTTTTTTTTATGTATAATTGATAGTTAATATTTTGAGTGCTTTGAGGACTCTATAATTTACCAGGCATTGTGTAGCTATGCTAATAATATTCAATGATAAAAATGTGTAGTTAAAATTAATACGATTGAAAAAGTACCCATGCGTAAATCATTGTTTTTTTTTTTTTTTAATGTTCTGCTTCTTATGTAGATGACTGATAATTATATTTTATCTTTTATAAAGATAATTTTAGTTCAATTTATTTTTATTTATGTTTAAATATATAGTTGGTATACTATCTTTATCTTTACCTCGATGATAAATTATTTATCTAGGATCAATAGTGATAATGAATAATAATAATTTATAGAATTTCAAGAAATAATGCGTTTCATTCTTCATCCAATTTTAAATTATGTTTTTTTTCATAATATCAAGAATAAACACATGCTTTTGAGCTTTGATTAAAATATTTTTGCTTATTCATCTTGTTAAAATTAATCAAAAATTATCAAAACAAATCATAATTAAATTTTAATCTAAATGTTGAATTACAACAAAGTACACAATTATTTCAAACCATGTGATAAAATAACCGTGTACTCTTTATGATTTCTATACGCATTCAAAAATGTAAGGATTATGAATATTACATCCCTTTATGGCCTCACAGATTCAATACTCTCGGATAAGAACTTCCGGGAATCACTTTTACAATAAAACTATTCAAATATCAATGTCATATGTACAATACGTACATGAAATAAATACAGCTCAAATCACTGTATTAGTACAACGGTTTTAACTGCTTTTTTATTGTAAATTAAAAAATTTCACTCCGATCTTCATATTAACACCGTATTCCAAAACGTCATTCATTTTTTTCAAGAGATTCCGATCTTGCTTAGTCAACCATTCAAACCCCCTTATCA
This sequence comes from Sipha maydis, assembly GCA_034509805.1. Classification (NCBI taxonomy): domain Eukaryota; kingdom Metazoa; phylum Arthropoda; class Insecta; order Hemiptera; family Aphididae; genus Sipha; species Sipha maydis. The sequence goes on from JASXSY010000307.1 coordinate 63,749, forward strand.
GGAAACTCAATTCAAATGTTACTCTCGGATATCCTCCTAGGCAGTTAGCTAGGAGTGGCTTCTTTTATCTGTTAAATCTTGTTTATTAAAAAATTGTATCGGCTTATACGTTGATTGTAAAAAAAAAAATAACTGATCGAGGATTTCTAACAAAAATTTAAAAAATATTTTCAACTTTTCATAAATAATTATTTATATTTATTTAATTTATTTATTAATCCAATCCATTTAATTCGGGAAATTAATATATTGTTATTGTTAAAAAGTATACAAAACGTTGATGCAGTAAAACCACAGATCGAATTTTAGTTGAATTCAACACAAATAAGTTGTTTAATTAAATAAAGGATACTTATAAGAGATATTTGTGATCGAGATAATTGTTCTGAAACTAAACTTAGGAAACTTACAACTTAACTTTAAACTTAGGTAATTTAAATTGTTAAGAAAATGCTGTAGTTGCTTAAATTAAGCGTATAATTTCATATTTGAATTATACTTGTTTTACGAAAAATATATTTTAATTTGAAGTTTAACCATATAGTTTTCCATTATTATAAATTACAAGTCAGAATAGCCTCAAATTAATAATATTTGATTACATAGCATTAAAAATAATTTCAACAAAATTAAAACAATAAGAACGAATTACTATGAAATAAACTGAATTTGAATGCATGGATGTAAATAAATTATTATTATATAATAGTATTTTGTACAATTCATTACAATATTTGAACATGTCATTCATAAAAAATTCGTGTTTTTGTTTTTTCAATTTCTAAATATTCTTAATAATCTTAAATACTATTCTTAACAATTTTCAAACATAACCATTATTCTTTGAAACAGTTAGAAAGTATTCATAAGTGCATAAGCTTATGAATACTTCTACAACAGATCTATCTGGATGAATGAGAATACACGATTAGATGCTCAGCAAGTGAGTTATCAAAATCTGCTAATTTTTCAGATAACGATAACATTAACGATATTCCAAAGTAAAGTGTTCGGAACGAAATTTCGTCGTCGTGTGGTACGCGACAAATTAACATTTCCAAATGTGAAGTCATTAATAAAGAGGCTGAAATGTTTGAGGAAACAATAAGTCAGGCGGGCTCTCGTACGATGTCTTTAAAATAACCTCTGTGCAGCTTCTTTTTTTTTCAATTTTCGATTGACAAACGCCGCGCATATCATAAGCTCATTTCAATATATGAAGTATTTCTGCATACTGCCGTCGACCCGGAATCGTTACGTGTAACAGAGGAATTATTTACGAACGCATAAGACGAGGAAATCCCAAACGTCGCATTATAGTGCACGGGCGTGTGTACGGTTTACGGTTTACGGTTATAATGCGTATTGCACGGTGTAGGGCAAGGAAAGTAAACAACATGTAACCATTGTCCCCGATACACGAATGGTAGTCTTATTAAAAAAATAAATAAAATAAACCAGGACTATGCGAATTTCGCCCTCGGCGAACATCCGAGAACCACGATTCCATTTCATTCCCGTCGCAGAATTGCGGTTTTGGCAAGCAATACTACTATATATATTGTATACCGGATGTGCATAACATGGCAAACGACCGTGGTTTTCCGTTTATCTTCGCGTTGTCTGTAAAAAATGAACTACCCTGTACGTAAAGCATACGTGCGCGAACAAGATACGTATTATAAAATACATACATATACAGGCACCTACATGGGAAATCCGTTGGGAAATCGCGGTTACATGCACGAATGTGGAAGCTACACAGGATACGGTGGCGCACAGGAGATAGAAACGAATACGAAAATAACAATATGAAATCTTGATTCCAGGAAACGTTGCTTTTCCTGGGGCACGCATTGCACTGAAACGCTTTAATACACCGGTGTACGATGCTTATCTATAAAACATCGTAACAAGTATACTTAATTGTAAGAAAAATCAAACAGAGAAATAAAAATAATTATCGGACAAAAACAAAAAAAAAGAGATTGTCAATCATTAAAATCCCAGAAATGTATTTTGAATCGTTGTACCAAAATGTATTATTCATTATCATGGTATACCATTCATGGGGAGTTTTTTTATTTTAATTTTTAAGTGAATTATGTTTTATTTTTTATACCGTAGGTATACTACATATAAACACAATCACTTTGGTTTTATATTGATCTTAAAATCAACACTTCATCGATGAGCAAATTTTTATGGGCAGGTAATGCACGTATTTGCGATAAGAAAACGCTTGAACTTAAACTGGTCGCTGAGGGTATTAAGTGGATTTTCAATATTTATATTTTAACTCTTGTAGAGGTATTAATTTGTATTCGTGTAGGCGCAATAATGTTGTTTACCATTGATGTTTTAAATATATATTTACAATAAAATAATAAATATGTATGTGCAATGTATGAACACATTTTCCGCTTTCAAACCATTACGTGTATTGAAAAAAATGAAAAGTATATTGTTTAAAAATATAATATTTCATGGTTACAAATAATGCATACAAATATAATACTTATTCGAATAAAACATTACAATCCATTATTTTAAAAGCTATTACAAATACTTGTTTTGTAGGTTCGAATTCGTGCATAGCGTAATCTTTGCCGTCGAGGAAATAAAGGAAATGGTTTTCTCTCGATTTTATTTGATCTGTTTTCGTACATAGTGTATACATAATTATTCGATGGTTCGGTAAAGCAATTCGTTTGTTGGTTACATCGACAACTGCGTAGAAGGAGTTGCGAAAATAAAACCATCATCGTTCATCCATCTTGAACATAAACTTGTTATTGCCACAGTGTGTTTCGCGACTTTACGTTTTACAGCTTTGGTTACTAATACCGAACTATTATCTTGTACACCGTTGTCTACACCATCTTAGGTCCTGATAGAAGCGAGAAACGCATTTACCCCGAAAATGAATTATTTACCATCGTTATCGTCCGTAGCAATGTTGTTGATCTGGGGAAAGAATGGCAATTGCTAAAGCTGAAAATTTTAACGTTTGATAAACACCAAAGGGGATCGTTTTCTCCGCTGTCGACGCACGTACACGTGTATCGCACAAGGATTTGGCGTCGAACAATGTCAATAATCGAATTCCAGGGCGCGGAAGGGAAAGGGAGATAAGCCCGATGATACGGAAACGGGGGTACGCAGCAGCAGTAACGTTTCAGCGAGTCTCGGTGTGCGTCATCGTCGTATCGATTTTCGACGTACACGTAAATAGTTCGGTATGTAGGTAACCGCCGTCGGGTTTTCGTCCGCGGAACGGTCCGAAAGCGTTTCGCGACAAACGGCCGTTGGCCGGAGGAACGCACGAAATCGAACTTACCTCGTTCGCTTGGTCCGAGCCGAGCGCAGAGCGCGTCGTCGTGCACGTACTGGAATGTGTGCAATCGTACGTACACGCGCGCCACGCCCGCTCGCGCGCTTTTCGTTAAGGTACGGTTTCCCGGCAGCGTCTGCACGCGGCGTCTGGACGCGACGTCTGACGCCGAGACCCTAGATTATGTATTTTGTGTGTGACTGGTTTCTCTACACGCGTTTGACGCGGCGTCAGGCGTCAGTACTAGTCCGGACTAGTGTTGCGTTGTGACGCCTGGCGTCAATAAGTCAAAATTTTCATTTTCCTCCACAGAGGACGAGGCTTTAATTAATCTCGTGCAAAACAACAAATGTATTTTCGATAGTAGCCATAAAAATCTTAAGGATAATACTATTAGAGATACTATTTGGAAAAATATATCCGATGAAGTAGGAAGATCAAGTACGTATTGAAAATATAATTCTTAATTATTTATAGTTAGTTTTTCCTCTTGAGATATTGGCTCAGGTATACGTAATGTTGGTTCTTTATTATTTCTTCTTGAATCAAAGATAAAATAAAATAAAATTGTTGACGATTTAGACGAAAAAAATCCCCGAAATTTTTCTTCGTCGTTAATGAGATGACCACCAATCAATTTTTTAAAGAATCCTTCGGAGTTCCTCGTGGAAAACAAATTATTAAATGGTTTTCTTTTTTTTCGAATTAAGTTCATTCGTTTTCCATTTCTTCATCACGAAGTAATAACTCGAAAATTATATTATTATTATAATGTTCAAAATTAAATTTTTATTCATTGTGAAAAATGTGAAAATTAGAACTTATAAAAAACTGGGTGTGAATGAGACAATGGTCGCAGTGGTTATGATTTAATTTTGTAAAATCAAACTAATAGAGAGGTATAAAATAATAAAATCTATGGCGTTTGACGCTGCAGAAAAAACAGGGCAAACGCGGCGTCAAGACGCTGCAGGGAAACAGTACCTTTAGCCGTGCCTATCGTCCGTCCGTCCGCGTCTAGCACACGCGTCTTAATTGCAACGGTGGCGCGCTGCTCGTCCGTACGCGATTGTCTATGCGAACATTTGCATAAGCTTGTGCACAAGCGTACGCACATCCGTCGTCAGGTCCGTTTGGCGTATCCGTACGCGCGCATAATTACCGTAGCGTCTGCCGTTCGCCCGAAATGAACCCCGTCGTCCCGTGACGTCGGTGCGTAAATTCTCAAATTGCTAAACTCCTTGCAATCGCTCCTAAATGATTGAACCCGAAACGTATTATTTTAATACGCACGTGTTCATAGGCACCGTGCGCGCGCGTATGCTTGTCCATACGCACGTCCTCTTTTTCCACACCGAATCCTCTTCGTGACCGTTTGTGACCACGTAAAACGTTATTTCCCGTAAGACGAAACGTAACTTAACGCTCCGATTTCCATTGTTTGTATCGGCCGTCGTTTTCAATACCTCGTTGTTCATGCACTACAATAGTATAGATCGTTTATTTATCATCCATACAGTTTTCCATATTTTACATGAACAATCTATTCAATTTTCTGTGCTCCTCGTGTAACAAGTACCCATAAACCTTTCAACCGAATCGGTGTACGGATTTCAACCGTTATAAGCCCCTAAGTATATATGTCCACATTTCACATTTATTTATATATGTACATGCATATTTATGTACTAATGTTATTTTATTTATGTATTTACTTAGTTTTATTTTTCCATTAAGTTTAGCATTGTGACGTCCGACGGCCTTAACAGCCGCGGATTGGAAAATAATAACAAAAAATAAGAAGATAAATATTTTCTGAACAATAAGTATATGCGATGAGATTTCAAAATGACACGAAATGGTTGATTTAATTTAATTTATTTTTATCCTGAGAAAGTATAAGATATTAGTATTTAGTTTTGTAATAAATTACGATACCATTTCCTTTTTAACACGCGGATCAGATTTTCTGGGATAATAGTTTATTAAATAAAATATTTGGCAGTGCTGTTTAATTGTAATATGGAAGTAAGTTATAATAATCTTTATTAAACTTATTCGTGCGCAGGAAAATCTTTTAAAGATGATGGAAAGTCTATCGAACACCATAATATACGATAAACATAGAACACGATTATCCTAAAGAGTCCAGACGAGAAAATTAATTACTTTATCTAGTTATCGTAATCAAGTGAAGTAGAATTTTTAAATTATACTTATTTAACCTATATTAGCCGTAAATAATGTCAAAACTTTTTTGATTAAGATATTTCTTCCTAGAAAATAGTTTCCTACAGTTAATATAGCTTGTGACGATACCAAATCAGATTTTCGTACAAGACAGCAAGTAAATCAATTTTTCATCTTTGACAGGTCTTACTATATATAGTCTTTATATGATTTAATTTTACGCCGATGGAGGTGCGTCTATAATAGTATACCATTTCGATAAAAATATTAAACGTTATACGTTGCAAATATTTGCTTAGCGGTAAACGGAGCAAGGTTAAATATATATAAATAGGTATTTAGGATTATAGGGAATCGAAGGCGATGACGATGGGATGGGTTTAGGTTCTTACATGGATAAGGCGCTTATGATTTGACCGTAGGCATGTACTTTGCAAACTAATGACAAAAAAAAAAATAATAATAGTATTCTAGAAGTATCTACTCGGTATATATCTTCTACGGATCTAGAAATATTTTGAATTTATATGTTACATAAAACGGTTTCATTGAGCGTAATCGAGCGAAAGAAAGAGAAAATGTTGTATTTTAAAAACGAGACAAAAATAATTGCGAGAATACGTCACAAAAAATATTTCACTAGTAAGATAGGTACTAGTTTCGACGTATGTACTCTTTACTTGTAAGTTTTTTATTTGTTCGTATACCTAAGGTGCGTAGAGAGAAAGATAAAGATTGCATTCGAAAAATTTGATCCAAGGTGGGTATAATTTATTATTCAGTAAAATATAGGTATTAAATATAACTGTTCACTACATAGCAAAATAGTTTAAGTGAAAATTATTAAAACACTATTAATAACAAAGATATAATTTAAAATATTAAAACATGAAATAACGTTCTAATTGTATGTAAAAATGTTCAAAATCGCCGTTCTTCAAGATGTAAAAGAGAAAATAAAAAATAATTTTCTCAATGTACATAGAAATGGTCGATTTTATACATTTTTTTAGTTAAAAAAAAATAATTTATCGATCCGAATATTCGTATTATTTTACAGTTAATAAAATGGATAGAAAATTAAGTATGTACAATATTTTTAAGCCATTAAACTTATGAAACATAATTCCTCTTTCCATCGCAATCGTTGAGAAAATCGGAAAACAATGTTTGCAAAGAATAATTTTTGTCAAATTTCCTATCTCCAATAAGATGTTACACGAAACATTCGGATTTACTGAAAATGTTATAAGAGGGAAAAAAAACTATCACTGTCAAAACAAAACATTGCCCGTTTCCCCAATAAGAACATGAAATAAATATAAAATATATAACACGACGACGACGATGAAGTGTTGAAAACGAAGTGGTAAATCGCGGAGCACACGTGTAAAGTTTCTCACGGCAACTTCATACTTCAATAATTGTAAAACGTAAATAAAACCCGTCATAGGGTGCAGTACGTTCTTCTGCTCACGGGTTCGCGTCCGCACAAAAGCAAACGATTACGCGGGTGACACATAAACACGTACGGACGCATTATTTTAACGTTATAAGCTCGAGTTATAAACTCGAATGTGTAATATAGTATATATATATATATATTGTAACACAATTAGCAGTTGATTACCAGAGTTAATCAACTTTCTTTATAATTATAATTTGGATCTGAGGATTAACTAAACTTAAATACAAATAAATACGTCTTGAACTATTCTTAATATACTTTTAATAAATAATAATACTAATAATAATAATAATAATAATAATAATAATAATAATAATAATAATAATATATATGTATAAATTTGCATATTTATGAGTGTTCAGCATGTGCTTATAAATCCATGCGCTCATAGGTCACAGCACATCGAAGTTATTATCGCACATTATGACGCGCACCACGCGAGCTAGAATAATAATAAAAAAAAAATAGCGATAATAATTACTCGTTGTCGAGTTCGTGCGTCGGACACGAGTCCTGGGCCAGAGGACTCCTGAAGAACACTTAACGAATCGTTAGCATTGAAGAAGGGAATGTTTCTTTTTGGTGTGAATTAATAGGGAGGTTGTAACGTGCATCTAGACGATATTATTATCACGTTGTGACTTCGGTGCAGCGCGAGCGCATTCACGACCAGAGACGACCGTGGTAAACGTAGCGTAGACGTATCCTGCAGCGCTCCGACGGCATAGTCGACCGCACTAATGCGTCGTTTAAATACGGTATCGCGAGGTCTATTTATGGGCTTATAAATGTATATGTGCTACACTTGGTTGTAATATATTTTATAATACACACGTATACACATACTGTGTATACCTCCGAAACGACCCCTCGACGACCGACACAGAACCAGTTGTGCGTTTCAGACGTCTGGTATGTGCGGTATGTGTGCGTTTGTGTGTGTGTGTGTGTGTGTGTGTGCCTGTGTTCAAGACACCTTATAATTAGGAAATCCCGACCGTCATCGTATCCTTAAATTCGTCCTTCGCTCGGTCCGTTCGTCTTTCGGGCTGTTTACAAAAATACACCGTGTCTTTTAGGGGTTCTATTCTCGGGTTTCAAAGTCACTATAGTGCGTATAATGGTCGTACGTAAACGCGTGGTACATAAATAATAATAATAATAATAACAACAACAACATAGTACGATATATCATGTGCGAGCGAACGTTTCTCGGGTACCTGCTACAACTGCAGCAGACGAATCCTGACGATCATCCCCACCCACGAGTCGAAAGGTTCGACAAAAATATATATATATATATATATATATAAATATTTTATCGTAAACGACTGCGAGACTAGGGAGATGAAATTATTTTTATTTGTTTCACGTGTTTACGAGGATTAATACCAAACAGATCCGTCCGTCTGCTGGTGCTGCAGCGCATTTACATCGCCTTGTCTTGAACGCGTATTGTTATTATCGTAACAAAATAATTAATGTCGATGATGCATGGCGTACGATGCGATTTCCAGATTTCAGTATGTCCTCCAATAGTCACGCACTGGTCTCCAACCAGACAATCAATTATAATTATTACAATGTGTAATGATGATATATATATCAAATTATGACCATAGCGTGAACATTATGCGATTCCTAAAATGTGTTATCGAAGTTCGGTCGTTGGGTTTGGTTTAAATCGTGGCTGAAATGAACACTTATTATTTATTGAAATGTTGTCACAACTTCTTGGAATTCGCAACTGTACACGTGCATTAAATGTTACCTCGGGAGCATTCGTGGCATATCAGTGGCGTATTTAGGGAATTTTGCTAGGGGGGATGAAATATATAACAATTAATAATACACCCATAAGGTCATAAATAAGTACATTATATACATTCTTAAAATCGTTTTTTCTAACCAGACATACTTAAAAGTAATATCATACTTGAGAAATACAGAAAATGAGACAACTACCTAAATAAAAAAAAAAGGTCAAGAGGGGGGATCTATCTCCTATATCCTTCCTCACCCGTAATTACGCCACTGGGGCATGTACCACTTTTGGTACACTCTTGTATAAACCGTTTTCCGAGAGGACTATGTACGATTTATATTCTGTAAGAATAGCAAAACATACGCAATATAAATAAGACGTACATAAAACAAATGAGCAGTCAGCATCTATAAATATTTATTTATTTTTAATTATTACTCGTATAGTAATTCTTTTTGGCTTCTGATTTATTTTTAATTCGTTCCGAACGACCAATTTCGGAATGCAATCAAAACAGCGAGGCATATACGAGTGTATTAAATATATACATACTATATTACTTACTATATTATAGAGTATGTTCGATCACATTACTTCGTATAAATATGGTTCCGACTGTTTTTCCATACATAATTAAAATTGTAAATATTATATTATTATGTAACGGTTTTAGTTAATTCAATGTTCCATAATTTATAAAAAAAAAAAAAATGTTATTATTGTTTTGTTCATAGGCCACACACACACCCTGTGAAAAGAATACAAACGTTGACATTTCGGTTGAATAAATCAATAAAAGAGGTGTACAAACTTCCTGTGCATTATCAATACGTTGCCACATTCGGACACATAAACCGTGTCCGGATAGCCATAAATATAGCTGCAATGAAATTACAAAATGTTTTATAACGTTTGCCCTCTTTTTATTGCCGTTTTCAGTTTTGTCGTGCAAATATACATATGTATAACAATATCGTGGGCAAATAAGCAACTAGTCGTTGCTAGTTTGCACCCGATAAAAAAGTAAAGCCAAATAGAATTCGAACGCAAAGTTTTATCACCTACTGCCTTGTACGCGCACACAACGCATTGTGCACGTAAATGCAATTTATTATTAATAGTATAATATAATAAAAGGAACGTATTGGTTAATTTATTGTTAATAGTATAATATAATAAAGTATGAATAATTAAAGGGACGTATTGGTTTGAAAGAGTGCAGAACAGCAGTAGACCGTTATAGTATTATTATAATGTAAAATCGGTGTTTTGCTCGCGAATTTCTGCATGTGGGTAGGACTCATTCTTATAACACTGTAACAAAAGCTGAATCGTTTCGTCTGTTTAATAATACATTATACATATACATATAGTGTTATAATATAGGTTCGGAAGTATATATTAAACAATGAATCATGTTCTGAGTGTATAACAACTACGAAATTGATCTTTTGTTTCTGTGCACGGACCGCATAAACAATAGAAATATCCCAATAGTTTAAAGTATATAGAATATAACTATATTTATTTTTATTTATTTGTGTTGCCAGTAGTTTCACAGGCATACATATACACATACACACACATATTGATAGTGGTTTTTATTTCCAACGGTTTTATTGCTCATTATATATGTAAAAATACCACGCGATTCGGCGAAGGAAAACGTTTTGATAAATTCACCTTAAAATATAAAATATTTAAATTTTAAATTTGCCGTAGCATTAACTGCAACCACATGGGTATAAAGCATGACGTACGCCCAGCAGTTTATTAGTTTCTAAAACACTTAAATATACAATGTTTCACGATGATTGTTTAATATTTAATAATAAAACGTTTTTCGTGGAGAAAACTATTATTTTTCATAAATCAGATCTATTTGAATCGCGTGATAAACTGTCGTTCTGTTTGGTTAAAACGCCCTGCTCGGAGACAATAGATGACAGTATAATATCCTTTTTTGTTTCACGTCCGCTTGGAATTCAAGAGTTATGAATACGTTTTGAGTGTCTACATGAGCAGGTAAAACCGTCCAGGATGTCACAAAGTAAAAGGATAAGAGATATGCGCGTTTAAAATTAATTGTTTTGGAGATAAATTGCTTTCTACACCCGTCAACATTGGTCCACCCTTTATTATACAAGGTATAGGTACCATTTCATTATTTATATACGTCTTCAATTTCATACCACAAACTGTATTATTTTTTTCTGAGGTTTTTATACCTATCTGAAATGTATATAAATACCTACCGTTTCGGTTCGAAGACGTGTTTTGTTTTTACAACATTGACCTTGATTGAAAATAAAAACATCTGTCTCCGCATATTTGGGTGTATTTTTGTCGAAATTCAAGCCACGGTTTAGCTCTCTAACACATAGTAGAAATTTAACTATGTTGCGCACTACATGTATTTAATGAAATAACCGATGATTTTTAAATCAGCAACGCCGGTACCGAGTATACGAATTCGATAAGACAAACTTTTTTCATACGTTTCCCGCGATTTTATATCCTTATAGTTTTCGAATACCTGAAGTCGACAACATATCGAAATAGACGCAATATATTAATTTACTCGTGTAATATGTATACACATTGCTATGGTTATGAAAAAAATAGCAACATACCTAGATGTAATGCAATTTTATTATTTAACAATAGAATAGATGGGCGTTGCTATATTATGAAAATTGCCTAAACAAGACGTCATTATACCTTTTGCAGTACGTTTATTATACCGCGCCCACTCGCCAACTCGACTAAGTATTGTGAGAAAACAATAATTACACGGCAGAAGAAATGTAATGCACACTAGCGCCATTACGGAAAGGTCAATCGTATACTACATACTATATTGTGACAAGCGAATAATGTAATGTTTAGTTCATTTTTACTGCATAGGCAGTAGGGGTCCGAAATAACCGAAATCATGTGACGCAACTGTGAGACAGCTGAATAGTAAGCAATCGATCTAAATGAGGGAATATACAAAATGTAATATTATAACGGTAACTCGTGCTTCGAGTTCACAACATTATATTGATACCAGGCTAACCCCGAAACACCGGAAAAAATGTTACGAAAAAAAAAAAAAATGACCTGACCTACAAATGAAATAGTTACTTCAAAGTTTCTCGTGGGACTTGCTAATAAAATATTTAAACATATATATATGTATTACATTATGATTAATTAAGCATGTTATTTATCAAAATTTTACATTTTTTCCAAAACCACTCTTTCAGAAATGTTTACTTCTGTTTACCCTTGATCGATGCATTATGTCGCATCGATTGCACGCGATATGTGGTTGGTTTTTTGTGTCGCATAGTGCAGCGTACGAAATATTCAAATTTTACAATGTGTCTCATTTCGTGCACGTGTCTACGTGTTACGGGTTCGAACACATAATATGACATATCGTTGACCGTTAATCGTCGAAACTGTTGGCCACGCAAACCGTTAAAAATCCGTTCAAAAGTCCATTCAAGTGAGCGTTGTAATGTTATTGGTACTACACGGTAAATACTTCAGCGTCTGTTCCCGTAGTTTGGTAAATCGTATTTTAATACCCACTCCTATCCGGTTAGAACGACTTAAAAATATTTTCGGACGTTTTTATTTTTTTTTCCAAATTAGAAAACACGCGTCATTAGCCTGAACGAATATAAGCAATCGAGTGCGATGACGGGGTTTGAGTGATCGAAAAATAATAATAACATTTTTATCAAAAACATTTAGAATTATTTTCTGTTTGCTTAAAGTATTATTTTCTAATGTCAACACATCGTTGTTTCCGGTTTCACGTTAAAAATTGAACGTGTCAAAGTTTTGTGATTGCGTACTGTCAAATCAACCATACAAATGCGTCTCTATCAATCAACCGAATGCTTTGCGATAACATTTCACATCCAGGCGCTGAGCGACGACGAAATCGGTCGGTCAATCTTTTCACTCGTAAGAACAATGTGTTCCGTAATTACGTTCGTAATCAAAACGGCAATGATCGAATTACATTACAATTCTATTACAGAAATACGGTTTGAAATACATAACCGAAATAAGGTCCGTGTAAATCACGCACGCGGTGGGCATTTAGGTTCGACAAAAATATTTGTATTGCCAATGCGTTATATATAGAAATGATAGTGTACATTACCAATATTATACTTACGTATTTCGTGTTATTTTTAGTAAATTCCTCAACTTTTTCGTCTGTACAGTACCTTATATAACAATTAATTTAATTTTGACAAGTGCTACAAAAACGGTAACTTATAAAAGCAATGCAATTTTTCAAAATAATAAAAGTTAAAAATTTACTTTGTATGCATTGTACTTCGATTGTTCATAAAAATTAATATTTTATTTAAAAGGGTGTATACTTACAACGTGTAAATATGAATTGATTTGTTTTATTCAGAGTTTTACACGTTTTATGTACTGTCTGTTTCCAAAATTAATATTAACACATGTGCATGCATACTGATACAGTTAAGAATGAAGTGGGTGAAATAAAATCTGAAACTATGCGAGTCACGTATAACAATTTAATAATGCCATTGGGTGGTTTTCAATGAAGATAAACAAACAAGAAAAAATAGTAAATGTATTAACAACGCTGCAAGAATGAGGTTTTTAAATTATTAAGTTATTCGAACGAGGGGATGAAACGTCAACTGGTTTGAAATGATCGAATAATTCGAATAGTTAACCCAAATACAGGCACGATTTTAAGTTTAGAAAATAAAAATATTACAAGTTTTTGAGATTTTCTATTATTTGGCGGAAAGTAGTAGAGAGAAAGTGATTTTCTGTACATGACTTATAAGACGTGATGATTATTTATCCAGGAAACTTCGTTACGATGGTAGGTTTAAAAACTTTTTACGGATTTTGAGTGCGAACTTCGAATTTTTAATTAATTTAGTTTACGATACACTATCTTAAGAAGATGTTTTTTGGGATGTTGAACCCGCATATTTCGTTGAGTACATTTTGAATAGCCGATTTGAACAAGTTAATGAATAGTTAAAACGGTTTGTAAGGATAGAATGGATTTATGTATTGAGCAAGGAAATTCAAAAATCACATTTTCAATATTACTCTACGAAGTATGTATTAAAATCAATTACGTCGTTAATATTATATGTACCTACTAGAGATGGGAAAAAAATTTGGGTAGTTTTATTTATTGATTAACTATTGCTAGGGCTCAGATTTTACAGCGCAATAAATAACAAAATAGCAAACATTTGTTCGAAAAAATCAAAAAAAAAAAAAAAATATAAACAAAATTAACTTATATAAGGTTATAAAACTAAATAACAAAACAAAAAAAGTTGAAAAAATTTTTTTATACTAAAAAAATAATTAACTATTATGTATTTAGTGTTAGATTTTAAGTTGTAAAACTGACTATAATCAGACAAAGTGTTTTTAAACATCGAAAACGAACCCTCTACATCCACAAAAGTGATCAGTGTATACTTCATAAAGAACACGATTTAATTTGCCCGAAATTTCTATTAGTGGAAGAAATTAGTGTTACTGCAAATATTATATTCCTTCTTTATACTAATATTGTTCTTGTCATTATTATTATGTTATAATGTATGTATGTTATTTGTATTCATTATTTAAATCATATATGATATATAATATTTATTATAATATATGTTCGTTTATAAAGATAAATAAAAAATTGAGTATTTACATTTTTTTTCGTAATTTTAGTTATAATTGCAATTAGCGAAAACTACGGTTGTAGTCATTATGATAATTATAGTTATATTTCAAATTTTACTATTTTTTTTTCTTTTTAGCTAAAATATGGAAATATTTTTTTGTATTATTCATTTTGTTTTTGCAGAAATTGTTCAACAAATAGGTATTACGTTCTTGAAACTTTTCAAAAGGAATAATTTGAAAAATAAATTATGTGGGATATTACAAATGGAGTAATAAGATAAACTTTTGCTCGCAAGTTAAGTTAAGAAATTCTTGAAACTCTACAAACGTTTCAAATTCACCTATGGAACAATACACACGAAACTTTATCTGCAACTTTTAAATAACATAACTACTGCAGAAACCCTTGTTGCGAATAGGCCCATAAAAACTAGATACAGCCGTATCTAAGAAAAGTAAATCGTATGACATGAGAGCATGTTTAATTTAACATAAAAAAGAATACTGTTTAATTTGAAATAAATAAAACGAAAGATTTAACCGTCAATCGTTTCATTAAGGCGAATTCTCGTCGGCTACTAAATCATGTAACACCGCGTTTCAATAATAATAAATGATGCTCTAATGTTTATGCACTTAAAATAACTGTAATATGTATGCATTTATGCATTAAAAAAAAATATCAAATATACAAAAAAAAAAAAACATAAAATTTGCATTTCAGCTATAACAAGAAAAAACATCAAAATATGTAAAGTTAAATGTATTTTACCTTTAATATTAAAAATTAAAAATTTATTATAATCCATAAATATTTGATTTTTATCAGTTATTATTATTATGTTTTATATTTTTTTGTATTATATACTAATTCGTAATATGAAGTTACACTGTTTTTGTAATTTTGTAAAATTTTTGAATGGTTTTTTTTTCAGTAAAATAGAATCGGAATCTAAAAACAATTGAGATAAACACGATTTACGGGTCGGTAATTTATCATTTATCATATCTACTGGTTAATTTAAAGTCCTTTAAAAGAAGTTCGAAAACGTACTGTAGTATGCATTTATATTATGAAAATATCAAAAATATGCACGGAAAATATAAAACCATAAAATATGCAAAAATATGCTAAATAAAATTCGTGTTATTTGATTCGGCGGAATACGAATCAAATTTGTATCCAGGTTCGCATTAAATTGGATCAATAAAAAGGAAAAAAATGTACAATTTCATAAGCATCAGAGCCCATGGAATAACACACACCAGCAGTACCGTCGTCAGGACAACGATTGACGGAACGCACGACTATGCTTTACATTTTTTTTTTTATTCGACGAAATCGTCGAGATGTCTACGGTTTCGCGCAAAGTTATTGTGAGCGATCGTAGGTGACGTCGTTATGTTCACGACGTGCCACGTGACACATTTCAAACAATACACCGTCGAGGAAACGCTGCTAATTAAACATCGCACCGCGGGCATGTTGTAGCAGATCGAAAGAACCCACGCGGTGCACGCACACACATAATACGTGATTGGGCCGAAAGTTGATCGAAAGCGACTGTTTAATACAGTAACGGTTTGCGCACGACTACGGCAGTGGAGATCGAGACACGATAAGTGATCTTAGGTTTGAGCCGTCCGTGCCGCGACGCACAGTGGTTCGAAATGAAAATAGTTGGCCCAAAATTCTAATTTCCTCAGAATTCTCGTAAAAATTATATTATTTACGTAATGGCTATTGAAGTAATCATATAAAGCCTGCCGCGTGTCCTGTACTTTTGCTCAAACACATGATTCACAGAAAACACTCTCAGGCCTCGTAAAAATATCTGACTTAGATCATTTTTTTTTTTTTTATATAAAAAGAGAAACTTAAAATGTAAAAAATCTAAAGCAATTTATATTTTGCTATTGTGAAACGAGGAGTATAAATCAAAATGATACTGTTTCGCACTTTCCTAAGTAAAGGTATTGTGACTTTAGTAATAATAAAGATATAATTAACGAGAAAGCATCATTACTCAGTTCATTTTTTAACCGACGATTTTACCATTTTTCATGAATTGTTTTTTCGTCTTGTCAAAGTACTATACATAACTTTTTGAAGTCATTTTATTGCAATCTTTCATGTTTCCTTAATTTCAATGATGTGGTTTGGTTTAGTTCACTTAAACAAGATTGTTATAAAAATGTTGAAACTTTCGCTTTTTTTGATCGGCCACTAAAGTCGTCAAACGATAAAAATCAGACGATCGCAAGATTTTTTAACCTTAGAATTATTTAAATAATTGTTGTCATTCCTGATGCAGGAGCTATCATATACAGAATCAGGAAAGATTACAATTGAGGTCAATCTAAATTTGTTTAGATAAATCTATTATTTTGTCTACAGCAATTGTTTCATTTTAAAATACATCTATAATTATTCAAAATAATAATACCGATTATAATGATGTAATATATATTGTATATAATATATATGTACAACATTATAATTGTTATTATAATTTTAAATAATTATAGATGGGTTTTAAAATGGAACGATTGCTGTAGACGAAATAATAGATATCGCAAAGCAAAAGTATATTCCTAGTATTTCGCATTTCCTTTTGTTGACTTTCAAGTTTAACTTAAAGTTTTGCTCTTAGATTTCTTGACTGCTTTCATTCAAAAAATATTGCTTATTAATAAGACTTTCAAACTTCAAGTGCACACTACCAAAAATGAGCAAATATGAGCAACCATTGATGATATTTTTGTAATCAATGATTGTGGTCTAAGTGGTGGTGTAACCCGATGAAAAAGTTAATTAAATTTGTATGTATATAAAATCAAACAGGTTTATTATCACACTATACGTAACATTGTACATTTAAATTATCATATATGAGATTAACATCAGTCGTAACTTCATAATCGGGCCATCAAATACTATCTTTGGGACTTATCCATCCGATATAGGTAAATTTATAATTTCTTCAATTTTATTTTATTATATTTGCTATAGAAAATGAAACTATATGACAATTATTAACGAAATAACATAGTTTTTACGGAAAAAGCTATATTTTGTCTGCTTCAATTATTAGTTTATAAGCATACCTAATAATATTTAGCAATACGTTTTACATATTTATACGCCTTAGGTATAAAATACAACATTTTCTCTATCTTTTCTTGAATATTTTAAAATTCAAAATATCGAATTTTGGTAAACTATTTTGATTTTTAAACCACTGTGAGACGGTTTCAGAAGCCGTAAGCACTGCCAGATTTAGCAGTGATGACAAGGATGCAATGCACCGGGTCATTGAGGCTCAGATTTTATTCAATGATTGTGTTCCCAACGACATAAAATAACATTTCGTAGACTACACCAAACACGTTCCGTTATCAAATTTTGGACAATGGTTCATGAAAAAATAAATAAATCGTTTTAAGATATTTTATTGTCTTCAAACATATTCGCGTTCATTTATTCTTGCTCATCAGAACTACAGCTCAAACGTAAACACAATTTCACTCGATTAACATATATTAGTGTTTTTTTTTTCCCCGGTAATGGTTTCCGATTAACTATTGCAATCATTGGTCTCTCAAGATCTAAATAATCCACCATCAGGATTCCGTACTTGCTGTATCGAGTGCATGCGCTCGTATTCAGTCGAACCTCCAAATGAGGTACAAATAGTGGAAAGACATGCTCTAGATGGAATCGAACAGCATTTGTGGCATATCATAAGGCGTTTTTTATGATATTGATTTCAAATCGATGAGAAGAAAGCGCAACGATGACTATATATAAATAACAATAATATTCATTATAACAGTAATATGCGTGTGCATCTAGGACTATTTCGATTCGCCGTTTGCGCGCCTTTTGCGAAAAACCACATGCACCACCACCGCCGCCGACGCGGTTACTGCGATCTATTGTGTGAACCATTTCCGGCTTTTAGCCTTTTATTATTACGACGTCGTGGTGGTCGTTGTGGTTATGGTTTGGTGGATTTTCCAACATGACGAAGCTTTATATTACAATACGAATGCGTTTAAATCGGCCGAGCATATAGTTGACTATAAGACATATATATTTATGTTTCGTATAGGCGAGTTGGCATTTCATTTTTTTCGAACAAAATCCTTATACTACATAGATTTATAATTATTTGGCTTTTGTTAATTTTTTTTTCGGCTCAAACACGTCGGTTAGTTTTCAGTTTCGTATATTACATGAAAGAGAACTACGGACAACGAAAATAGGGATGCTTGTGATCATAAAATAATCGTTTTATTTAAGCATTTATCACTGGTGCTTACCATTACGGATTATTTGGTCGAATCGCCTATCACACACTTTGAACATAACAATATATGCTTGCTGAAAAATGAAATGTTATTTTCGGTGCGAATAGCTACGAGATTTGTTGGCAATCTGTTCATACAAAACAAATAAGACTACTTTTTAATGATAATAGCTCGTGAAACGTATGATGGTGGATATTAAGAGTAAGAAGTGTAAGGTTTGTACTTGTTAGTACTATAGCACTGTAGATTTTCGATAGACACTGCGGGACACTGTCAAATATTCGTCATTGGTGTTCAATAATAATACAAATCAATTACTATACTTGTACGCTATATGGAATTAATGCGAAAATAATTACGATATCACGATCGGAGAGGAGGGAGGTAACAAACGAACGATACGTAATTATTTCAAACGAGTTGCCCCGTTACTGTATTAGAATTTAGTTTACCAAAACAACCATCGCAGTGCGACGTCGAGCTGTATACGACAAACACTAAAATACTTATCTCGATCGCCCCAACTCGGCGAGATCAGAACGCAGCAGCAGCAGCAGCAGCAGCAGCAGTAGAGTTTAGTCTATGTACAGTTGCATCAACGATGTAATCATCTCACCGCTGGCGGTAAAATGGGGTTGGCCGTCGCGCGTCTTCCGGTAGCGTATATTTTTACAAATGCGTCTAGATCGTGAGCCCGGATAACCATGACGTTTCAATGGTAGCCGAGTACCGGGTGTGTATATAAATGTACCCGGTACACACCATAATGATATTGTACGCGGAATATACCTACAACCGCGTGCAACATGCGGGCTATCGAGTTCCAAGATCGAGGATATCGTCGCCACTTATTTCTGCCGCAGCAGCTGTGGGGAAGAGGCAGTTGTATAGTGGTAAGAATTAAACTCTCCGCCGCGTGTGTACTGCTGTGAGATAACGATATGACAACGTGAATATATAATATATATATATTATATACTCGACGATAACGCAGTGAAGTTCGGTACGTATTTGTATGTGCGTGCGTGTGTCCGCGAGTGTGTGCGAGTGCGTGTGTGTGTGGAAATAATGGATGAAATTGAGTGTGACGACGGGGAGGGTCGTAAAAACAGTATTTTATGAAGTGGAAAACAAACCAAAATTTCACCTTATGAAAAAAATAAAAATACTACTATTAAGTCAACGATGAATCAGCTGCTCGAAAATTTTGGTTTTTTCTCCACTCGGTTACGTATTAGATGTGCATATGTTTGTACATTCCTGCAGCATATATATGTAGTATTAGTATATCTCTACGTACATAATAGAGGTGTGTATTTGAAATTGCATCGAGTCAAGGGAATAAAAAAAAAAAAAAAAAACGTATTCTTAACGCCAGCCCTCTCTCACCCGTTTGATAAAAAGAAAAGGAAAAAAAATTCGGGGTTCTCGAGATATTTGTCGGTCCGACCGGATACGTGTGTTTGGTTCTCATGTATTACGTGCCCGTTCGGTTGCACACAATACGATCGGTCGTTTAGGTCAAAATACAATATATGTACAGACAGATATAGTGTTCGGCACGTTTAATCCTTTATATATTGTGCGCAGAATAATATGTATAATCGATCGGCCGAATTCGTATACTACGCGTAGTTTTCACATCGCCAAACGGTTTTATATGGGTAACGAGTAAGTTATACCGAAATGCTCGCTTTCGTCACGGTTCGTCGTTACACGTATATACTCTATTACATTTTATAATACTGTAAACTGTATATTTACGAATTGTATCGAACATTATTTAGTGTACGTGACGACTATATCTGATTTAGGTGTACAGGACGATGTAAGGTACAAATTATGCTAACGTGTTTTTCATCCATTATTACATAAAACATGTACGAGTAACGTATTATTCAATATTCGCAAGTTGTAAAATTAAAACACTATAATAAAACGCGTATTCTGCTGTATCAGAACTCTGGCTTATTCCTTCTGTAACGTTTTGAACACAGAAATCGCGTGGTTGTATAATATGTTAGTATTTTGGTATTTATTCACACACATTATTATTGCATAAACACGTAGATACACAGACCTACACAAACATATATATATATATATATATATATATATATATATATATATATATATATAATCATATATTATATGTATGTATGTGTACAGCGTTGGGATTTATTTACTCTGTCCGCTCATTTACAAAATTAGACGTGTATGTATATGTGTGTGTGTGTGTGTGTACAAATATTTCCATTTCGTCTGTTTACGAGATGTCCTTTGGTACACATTTTTCCGAAACATTCATCACTTACGTCATATTTTCGAGTAGATACACAGGGTCATTGAGAGTTTACGTCACGCGAACGATGATATAGAGATTACATAAGAACTTAATAAATTCGCCAATAATTTCGAGCGATAAAATTTGCATCACCCTGTGTTAGATTGTACATATAACATTGTACACCCGTTTTATTATGACGTGGTCGTTAATTTTGTACCCGACGAACGATAATGAATACGTTACACCAACCGTAGTATTTTCTAAAGAATATGGTTGTTGAGTCGAATTTTAAATTATTAATCAGGTAGGATTTGTGTACACGTTACATCAGTACTTGTACTAAAACATACATTCTGCGAAACACAAATAACGTGACTTTGTTGCATTGTAATACGTACTACACTATACCTCATGGATAAAATATCAAAGAGTGAAAAATCAATTCTAAACATTGTATAACATTATTATGATGAATCGTTTATACAGTAACTTATTTTGAAATTTAAAACGCACAATGAACTGCTTACCATTAAAAATTAAGATATTATTATTATTATTATTATTATGACATTGTAACATCCAATATTATTCTTATACTTCATTATAAGTATGTTTTACTTCATCATTAGTAAATATTTCAATCTATATAAATGAATGTAAGTATCTACTTCAAAATGTATTGTACATTTAATAATAACTAATCATTAAATTATATAGTAAACACAATGTACGTGTACATTTAAAACTTAAGGTTTTTTGTTAGCTCAATAACGTAACATTTAATTAATTATTATTATTAATTATAGCCAGTGCTTGAATTGGGGGGAGGGGAGTGAATGAAAACAAAGCATCTCTACTATTTCTTTTTTGTGTACTCCAACTCTATTAATTTATTTAGATGGGAGGACGCCATAGACTAATGCCTAAAACATTTTTAAATTGTAAATAATTTAACTTCACATTACACATTATTAACTTCATATTATATTGTTGATATCAATCATTGATGTTAATGATATAATAAATTGAAATATTTTTTATATTTTGGTTGTTTATTTCATACTGTAAGGTTCTATATTTATTTTTTATAGTTTGTTTATATTGTACTACTGTAGACCTCATACGTATAAGTATAGTGTCTATAGATACTATAAATATGTGTAGCTGAAATGTTGCATTTAAATTTCTGCTAAGATGGTGGTGATTGCAGGACGGACTGACTCAAATAGGCCTAATATGCATTTTATTTTAAAAGGCCTTCGTTTTTAATATTTTTAATATATAAAGAAGGCCTATACAATCGAGGTGATCTAACGTGCAATTTTGTGTCTATACAATAGACCAGTGTGGCTTTGTAGATGAAATAGGTACAATCGCAACTTCAGGGTTATATTATGGCAAGGCCATAAACATCGCACAGTTTTTATTTTTTTTTTTAGTTTTTATTTTATTATGATAAGTATTTTTTACCTTTAATAACGATGTACATTCAGCTGCTTCAAAATCAATTCTATGGATAATCATATTAATTTTATTAATCGATATTATTATAGGCATAAAGATTTCAAAGACACTATATTAAAAGATAATATTATGTTTACCATAATGTTAACTTAAGAAATCTTGTATGATAGAACAACCAAATATCAAGAAAATTAATTAGTTGCACCAATCTACCAGCTTAGATTTTAACTAATTAATAAAAATATAAATACTTTAAAATGACTGCAAGTTATTCCTTTGGTGTTATTGGAAACTTAAGAAATTAAATAAATAACCGATTTAAACATGGAAATAAACTGTATAATACATTGAACTCGACAATGTGTATACCTGAAAAGAGTTAAACGGTTCAGTTATATATACATGTGTATATTATCATTATCATATTAATGCGATATGATCTTATCGAAAAATAATACTTTTAAGAAATTTTCATTTAAATAGTTAACATAAAAATTATTTTCTTGAATTCGAGGTTGAATTACCCAGTATTTCATATTGCCCGTTACATATATACATATATAACTTAAGATTTTTGTTCTTGAAAAAAAAGTTGAATATGTTTCGTCGAAGTTATTTTCGAAATTTTCCACATTTGTATATGACGTTTAGTTACTGAATGTGTCGCTTTGATTCATCGAATTTAACAACTGGATAGATGCCAAGGTTGAGATTCATTTATATTAATAATATTTGCACACATGGATGTACTGATGTGATGTGATTAAGGGTCAAACATTCTAATATAGAACTAATTATTTTGATGCTGTGTTGCAGTGTACTTCTAGCACTATTTGGTCAGACGAAACGTTGACGTTTGATAATAATATAATAATACATGTAATGTATTACATACGTAATGATGCATGCGTGGATCCAAATGGGGAGGAGGGGGGCAAAGAAAAGAAGGGTGAGAGCCCCACTCAAAACTAACACAAAAGTTTTTTGTATATAGCAAAAATTATTAATTTGTCATTGATCACTTGAGAGTCATGAACTACTATTAGTAGTATTCTACCAATAAAATAATATGAACAATTTACATCGTTCAGAATCGGTTATAATTTCGTGTACATGTAAGCCACACACAAATAATTATGTAGTATCTTGTGTCAATCGGTAATGTAATACATTTTACTGTTAATAAAAATTATTGAATCGTTATCTTTGTTATTGCAGGGATTCGTTGATCTTAATGCGTCACAAGTTATCTCGATCATTCCCGTAAAAAAAACAATAGTCCTTTATTAGTAAATCCTCAGTTTAAAAATATAACTTTTGAGATATTAAATAATTTAAACCGATATTACTATACAATACATACATAATTTCTTAAAATTTTAGCTAGATCGCTAATTTCTGTCGTAACAGCAGAAAGAAGTTTTTTTTCTCTAAGACTGCTTAAAACTTGCTTAAGAGCAAAAATGGTAGAAGAAAGATTGACAAGGTTATCAGCTCTTATGTATAAGGATGTAAATATTAACAGTGAAAACAACCTAAAAAATATGGTTAACAGATAAAGAAAACAATGATAGCTCGACTTTATATTAAATAAAATATACATACTATTAATTTTTAATACCATATTATAATTTTATGTTGTTTCTTCAATTGTTATAATATTAAACTTTGTTTCTAAAGCTCTAACTTACCATACATACATTATATTTGTATATATATATATATATATATATGAATATGCAAATCCCCCCACGTGTAAAATTTCAGGATCCGCTACTGAATATGTGATAACTTTGCGTGTTGACAACTAGATAACAAATATATAACAATAGCATAAGCCTGCACATGATAGCTATGTATATTGTGTTCTATTTAAGGCGTAAAATGTCAAATGTACTATTACGTAACGATGCGAAAACATGTCGTAGGTGCTGTCGTATTGTTATGTACGTTTTACCGGGCGCATTAAATAAGTTCTCTTTCTGTTCGAAGTTCGTAACTGCGATTGATGTATACATCGGTAACGTATTATGTCCTATCAGACCCAGGCGCGGATCCAAGGGGGGGGGCTAAGGGAGCATACGCCCCCCCAAAATACCTAAAATAGGTTTAAAATATATTGGGTTTTTGGTTATTTTCGTGGTTCAATACAACTACTAAAGTAATATACTATTACGAAAAACAAAATAATATTATTTTATATAATATTATATATTTATTGTGTATTGACTAGTGTGTTGGTATTTTATAGCCACGGTTAGTAAATTTTGTACTTAAAAATAATTGCTTGAGAATGTTTTTTTAATTCAATTTTAGATTCTTAACGGAGTGATGGAATCTAATCGTTTTACAATGATGTGTGTTTTTTTTTAATTTTTTATTTTTTATTTTTGTGTCTGATGATCTTTTTTGGCAGTAAAAATGCTTCGATTTGCTTATATAGCAACTTTTCTGAAAGGAAAGTGAATGTAGATAGTACTTTGGCTAGTCTAAAATCCAACTTTTCAATACTTTTTAAAAAAAACGATAAAAAAATTACGAAAAAACGGGAAATTTTAAGCAAAATCACGTTTTTACAAATTACATTTTTTTAAAATGCTCTTACTCAAAAACCAAAAATCTCAACAACTTGAAATTTTTACCAGATCTTTATATTGACGTTTTATATACCTGATTAAGTTTTCAAAGTATTTTGACATATTTTGACTTATTTATAGACAATTTAAATTTTCGATTTTTGTAAAATTTTTGTTTTTAAACATCTAGTGATCAGTTTACTCAAATTTTTTTTATAGGCCCTTAATGCTCAATTTTGTATAAAATGTGTAAAAATCACGATAATTTGCAAGTTATTTTGTAGATTAAAATTCATAAAATAAGATTGGCATTTCCTTTATGACATATATTTTTCAAAATATTATATTGATTTTTAAGCCACTTAAAGGCATTTACAATATTCGATTTTTTTACATTTTCTTTTTTATAATCGGTGATAAAAAAAAATTTGACTCGTGCAAAATACTTGAAAATGTAATAGAAGATTCCACAGAAGTAGTTCTTAATGTCATTCAAAAATTATTAAAATACATAGGCACAATTTTTTTTTATAAGGGTTTGAACAGCGAATATTGACATAAAATTACATGTAAAATATAATATACATTATATACTGACAAACTATGTCGCTTTATGCAACTGGCAACCCATCCTAATTGAAAAATATATTTATCGTTTCAAAATAAAATATACTTTTTACAATATTTATAAATAAAAATGTATTATATCTTAGACAAACATATTAACTCCGTTCAGAATCGTTATTCGTATACAATGATATCTATCATTGCATTCAAATTTAACAAATCCATTGTAATAATGACCTATCCTATAAACGAGGTGCACTCCACCCCCAACTGTACAGCAGAGCGAGGCCCATCCGGTTCTTTTTTTATTTTATATATTCCTGAAGGCTATGGGCCAACATAATTGTTGTTGCTTTTACGTATTATGTTACAATTCAGGCTGGTTAGTCGTAAGTAAACAATTTATTATGCGCCCCTCCGTAAAAAATTTCTGGATCCGCCCCTGATCAGACTTCGTATTCGCCTAATATGCGATTTCATCACGTAAGTGATCTCGGCCATATTTTGTTCCGTGTAACCGTGCATACGTATTAAAACACGTATACATAATTATTTATAATATTAATTATAATTAATGTTTTAACATAGTGTATACGAATCACTGTTCGCAAAGTAAAGCAATAAATACACACGCACACACACGTACGCGCTGGCATGGATGTACGCACACACGCACCAAACAAGGCGTACATGATTGATTCGAAACATTTAAATATTATGTAACGCAATGATGTACCGTATAGTAATCATACTTTAACAGCTTGGTTTAGTGTTGCAATAATCATACATCAATAAGTTTTCTAAACTGTATAAATATTAAGGTTTATAGTAATTTTCTCATGTACATAAATTATGTTTAGAACAATCGAAAATTATTATTTCTCCCCCACCCCCTCCGTTATAATTGCTCTCATAACTAAAATACTTAACACTACCATTGTATGCACAGACATAAAAGCAATATAACCCCAATGTTTATATAATTACTTCAAACATTATGAAATATAAGCGTACTGACTTTTATCATCTACTCTTTAATCGTCCCACTCTATAAGCAAACAGAATATCTCAACTAACATTTTTTCTCTTTCAATATCAAATTCTCTTACGTCAATAATCTTCCATCCAATAATATACTCGTTATAAAAGCCATCTCTGAATTTATTCTTCAGAGTGGTCTGAAAATTTAGAAGTATGAGCTTTACAGTTATTCATATTTTTTAGAAATATTTGTATGACTTCTATTTTTTTATTTTAATTTTTGTAATTCATTATCATTTTTGTTTTGAACCCCTCATATTATTTTTAATTGATGAGATATAATAATTTAATAGTAACATAATATATTATATTTAATATATATTTATATACATAACCATATGAGTAATTAAATAAAAATTGTTTACGTCTATTCATTAAAATTTTCTATGTATGTTATAAAAATGTAGTTTAATAATATTGAAAAGTAGTTTTTTTCTTGGAAAACTCCATATAGTGTTTGCTTTAAGCATATTTTTATTTACCATGGAAATTTCACTTATGCACGTTCATTCAGTGAAATGAAAAGATAAGCAGGACTTGTCAACTAAGTATTTTATTTATTTTAGTAAAGTTAGTTTACTTAGTAAATATAATTATAATGATTTAAAATATTAAAATAAAACCATCTATTTAGCTTATGTTATTGTTCATTATAACTCAATACATTCGGTCACATAAATTGTATTTTAAGAGGTTGAACTTTATTGATTCTGTGATTTGTGCAAACGTACTTAACCGAAACTGCTGAAAGTGTTCAATACAGGAAAATTACGAGTAATTGTACTAAATAATTGTTGCTTGTTCTCGGCAATCTAATTATAATATAATAATATATATATACTAATATATACTAATATATACTAATATATATACTAATATATCACGTTTATATAGAACGTTTAAAATTAATATGTATATATATATATATTAGTCAATTAAATTCAATTACTGACCAATATACATTATTATCAGAACAATGGCTGCAGAAACGTATTATGAAAAACTTGTCTGTTTATTATATAATTTATAAACAAGTTCGAAGTAATAGGATATATGTGTATATTAACATATTAATTAGTCTTAGATAAATATATGCTGTGTTTGAACATTTTCCAATTATACTTAAATCAATTTTGAAAGAATTGATAAAATTATATTTACTTATGATATTCAGAAAATATATTTCGGTCACGCATTATTATAAAATTATATCCTACAATATTTTACACACACATCATAACCGAAAAATGTAATTTGTTTATTTACAATTGAGACGTTTAAAAATTAATTAATTTTTAGAAACTAAAAAAACAAACGATAAATCCAACTATTTATGAAGTTCACAGGATGCATGTTTTAATTGGATTAAATATCAGCTACACATTGAAAGTCTCTTGTGGAGATGTCTATATATCTTCTTAAGCTTGAATACAATATTTTAATACCTAAACAATTGAATAGTTAATTATTGATATTTATTTTATTTTTCGTCAAATCAAATAAACTTAATTATTTTACAGTAATATTTAAATTTATAGTATCACGATTAATTTAATTACAAAAAAATATGCATTATAAACCTGAATTCTAAATTGTTTTTATTTACTATTAAATAATAGTATATAATTTAAAAGTGATACGTTATAAATTATAATTTATAATTGAAATAAAACATAATTGATGTATTTTTTTTTTAAAAATTATATGTGTACTTATTTAATTTATAAACATAATTACATAAACTATAAACAACTATGGTAAACTTAAGTAAACTTCAAAATAAATCCAAAGTAATCATTGTATAAGGGCGTCTACGTTAATTGCAATTGTTTAGCACATAAATAGATAATCCCCACGTAAATAATTATAAATCGGATTATACTATCATCAATATTTATTTACATATATATATATATATATATATATATATATATATACCGAGTGAGTGTTAGAAAATGAAATGGAAATGTTTACATTTAACTCTAGAATACTAAATATACAAGTACACTGATTAGGCTCGATATTTCAACCTTAAAAGATAAACTTTAAGCTAAAATGAAACATAACCTCAATTTTGAGAATATATTTCAATCATGTAATACTTAAAAGCGTGAATTTGTGTTCAAATTTAATTCATCCTGAGAAACTGAACGGTACATTTTTACTTGGGAATATTAACCGCTTAGGAAAAAATTAATTTCAAAACAAAATACGATTAATTATAAAAAAAAAAAAAAAAAAACAATAATACCGATGTCTCCGAAATGTTCGAATACTTCGCCGATAATGACGTTCGTATTCTCCTTATCTGTTTTTTAATATAGATTTACAAGATTGGAATGTGCACGATATTGTTATAACTTTTCAACATTTAAGCATTGGTATAATATAGTTCACGCGTGACAGCTTAAACGTTAGAACGTTAGAGAATACCGACGAATAATGTTTAATGTGTTGTTACTCGATTGGTACTAAACTCAAAATCACTAGAACTTAGTCAAGTCTTCAAATAGCAGTATTATTCTATCAAATATAATGCGAATCTATCAAGTAAATAGGATTTATAAGTATACAATTACTATAATTGAAGTATATGGATTTCACTTATTAAACGAGCATAGATATATTTTGGTAGATTTAAATTTGATTAAAATACTGAATATTGGATTAAAATGAGTAAGAAAGGATATTAACGTATATGTACACCTAATCACAAATAGTAATTCAAACATGAGTATACAATCAATGTGATGTATTTTAGTTTTTAATTTTAAGGACATATTCATTTTTGTTACTGGGGAATAAAGATTAAACATTTTCTCTGAAGGAAAGAAAAACGCAGTGGTTGATGGTGTTCTAAATGTGAATTTTGTTAGTTCACTCGTATTTATAAGATTCTTTCAACATTAGTAGAACAATTATTTAATTATTTAATTCAATTCACGGTCGGTGGAACGTTTCAAGGGTTTACCATAGTGAAACACTTTAAATCGAGCAACATACAAAAGTAACTACCACTTTATCGTCATTAAAACCGTATTAACAATATTTAATTTAGTTTGCAAACTTTCGAACCGAAATTTGATTTTTTTGGATTCTAAACGAGCGTGTACCAATAAGTTATTATCACTTTATCTCAATATTGGTTTAATCCATAACAATATAACGAGCGTGTACCTATAAGTTATTATCACTTTATCTCAATATTGGTTTAATCCATAACAATATAATATATAGTAGAACCGCAGTCGTAAAGAGAAAGAAAAATGCCACGTCTAAGGTAATTTACGGTTATTATTGTGACCCAGCGAGAAATAATGCAGTACAGCAGTAATATAATGTTATACTAATGTATGATCTAACTTTATTTAAAAATAAAAATCGTCTGCGTGTGTGTAAAAACGTATCGCGTGGTGGGCGATAATCGCACGTCAAGCACAACGTGGAAAAATTGTAAATGGTGCGTCACGAAAGAAATTTTCATATTTAAATGATTTAACGTTGTGCTGCGAATTAGGTCAAATTTTAAAAACATTTCATAATAATAATTTTTTATGTGGAATAAAAATGCGCATTTGTAAAACTCTGGTTGTGCTTTGTACTTTCACTGGTACACACATATACCGATATATAGTCAATAGCCAGACGGTTCAAATGTTCGAGTGTTCGAACAGTTAAGGTCGTTATGGCGTATATCATGGCATCCAGTGTCATTTGCATATTTTGTATAATTTGTAATAAAATCATACCGAACACTCATGTAAAAAATTCTTATGATAGAGTGTCTACCACTGTGACAATAGAAATAACAACAACAACAACAACAACATTGCACTCGAAAATACAATTAATCGTCAGTATAAATTTAAATTATTTTACATTTTATCTGATTATCAACGCAAACACTTAACTGCTGTTTCATAAAACTAGGCAACGTTTATGTTGCCGGCGACATTAATTCAGAATGGTAAATATTTATATCCGAACACTGACGGCTACTAAAAAAATAAAAATCATAATTTTCCAATCAAAATATTTTATAGATAACATTACAACATGGTGGTCTGTGATTCTGGTGTCTAAAAAATCATGTCACAGTTGAAGTAAAATGTAGCGATTTTACTATTTAAAAACAGACCAACGTATTGTTATACTAAAAACGGCAAAAAAAAAAAAACAATACGAATAATTTACAAAGTTTGAACTTCATTTGTTTCGTTTATCAGTATTGGATTATTGTGTCAAATAAATAATAAATCATCGGATTCGTGAAATAACCTAACCCAACCAAGCCGTTCAGTTTCACATAATATGACACATTGATATTTTTCGATGTAAACAAACCGACCATCCCGTGTTTGTTATTCATATATTCCAATATTGGAATTTAATCTTCCCAACAGAAGGTTCATATTATGCCCATAATACATGTTGAATGCTTAACCTGTATGTAACTTGGACGAGCAGACACGTTGTAAATTAAACGTACAACACAAATAACACCGACAAAACCAAAATCCGTACGGATGATACACACATAATAATTTGTGTGGTAAATATAACCGTTAGGACAAACTATTCCGAGTCGATTGTTTTTTTTTTTTTTTTTTGCAGCGAGCGCTGTGTTCACATAGGTTTCTCGGAAACGCGACCGTTCGCTGCAGATTGAAAGTGTCCAAACTAAAACACTAAAATGACAGTTCCTGCTCGACACATTGTCATGGGTACGCGATAATCCGCGAACACGTGTAATTAAACATTGGCGTTCGGGCGGGATTTCAAACGTATGTGTACAACAAAACAAATGTTTGTTGCCGGAAGATATCGGTTCAGCGGTGCACTCCGCGCACGCGATCGCGACCACTTGATCATCTCAAACCCTATGCCGACGTGTGTTTTACTCGTCCACAGATCGCGCAGAGGAGACCGTGTGGATTTGCTAAACGTTTCAGAGAACAAAAGTCGAGAACCATTGTTACTGCTGCGCCTTCGAAATCGATCGCGACGGGATTGCGAAAAGAAAAAAAAAAAACGACTCGCGTGCACCGACGCATCAATAACTGTTGCGAACGACGTACACACACATAAACACACACGTATATATACATATATTTACTGGGCCACTCGGTAATGCCGAGTGCAATAAATAACAACGTGTTTGGAAAATCGTCGATTCGATATTATTACGGCCAAATAGAACTCGATGTTTATTAAAACGCACGTGGGCGCGCGCCTCCACGATGTTACACATTGGTATTGTACGCTTACAAAGTGTACGGTCGACCGTAATATCGAAAGCCTCTGACCGTCTCATCTGTTCTCTTATACTTATATCATATACACATGCGCGCTCTGCGTACAATAGTCAATCGCACCCCGAGAAACGCGTGCAGGGCTATGAATTCATCGGCTAAATTAGTAACGACGAGCTACTAGTGTTGGACGCATGACGGCAAATTCGTTTTCGTTTCGTCCCAGTCATGGTTTTTCGTCAACGCATGGAAATCAAATGATTCTCTATCATAGCACACATCAGCCGTCCAACGAAGTCGTATCCGGTTACGTTCGGCGATCGCGCACGAATAACGTTCGTTACGTTGTTTGGCCGCGCACGCGTCGTTTGTAATATTGCGAACAAGTACTGCGTCCACATTCCTCCGTCCCGCTCGAAACCGCAACAGTAACAGGGTCGCCGTGCGCGTTAAATAAAAAATTAATTAATTATGATAAAAAAAAAAAAAAAAGAAAACAAGCTCAACTTATAAACCGCCTATGTGTTGGTGGACGTCCGTTCGTGGCGAGGCGATTTTTCTCAGCACTGTTATCCCGGTCGTACATTGCGGTTCCTACTGTAGTTTGGGTATTTTTGCCATGTTTTGATGCGCATATGTTTACAAACATGGAACGTAGAATCAGTCGTTTTAATTATTGTTTATAACCATTTTAAATTTGCACGGATGGAGTAGTAATTGATAAAGTATGGCCAAAAACCGCTGTGATTTGCAATCACATCATCACTGTTACGTTGATTAAAACTTATGGTCCCTATGAGTAATTGACACCGGGATTCATGTCCACATTTTTGTGAGTACATAAAAATTAATAAAAACAAAAATTTAATTGTCATCAAAAAATATTCTAGACATCGGAATGTGAAATTAAAAATGCTCATTACTGTGGAACGTTTGACGTTAAAAAAATAAAATCATACTGTTCAGATGAAATATACACAGAGTTGCGTTTCGATTCGACTGGAGTCTCTAACGGTACATAACTTAATATAACAGCTTCTATAAATATCCAATTAATTTTGATTTCGATTTATGTACATGAAGCGCCCATTGAAATTGTATGAATTTTGTGTACGCATATATTATACACGTATATAGTTTTGACGAAAGTCTTTGTTGTCTGCCCGCGAACGGTTTTTAAGCATCTATATATATATATAAATAAATCTGGATGGACGGACGACTGTGCTTATGTAGGGAAATGTAGCTAGGGCAGAGAACGGATTTTGTAAAACAACATTGTGTTATGCGTACCGGCCTCAAACGGTTACCAAGGATACCAGACAGATTTTATTATTCAATTATTAACCGTTCTTAATAGGCATTTGGGGAATAAATAGACGGGGCCTTTTTTTTGAAAATAGAGGGAAAAGGCCGACGATGCCGTCTAGAAAGGAAACGTTTTCCGAGGAAATTGTTGATTGTTAATTTTAAAATGTTGGCGGAAGCGACGTTTGTGATTTGAAAGGAAATTCATGTGATTGCTTTCTGCAAAAATACTCGACTGAGATTCGATTTTTTTCCAAACACTTTTTTCCTTTTAAATTCGAAATAACAACAATGCGATCAATGCTCCTATATATTAAATACAATAATATTATATGCACTCTTATCCCTACCCCTCAACCACCACCAATTCCTTGTTCAACTGTAAACTCAATTATTCCGACATCAAACACAGCCCATAGTTTACCGGAAAACGTATACTCTTTGCCTCTTCTCTCTCTCGCTCTCACCAAAGGTACTGCACAATAATACGATGTAATCGAACAATATTAAAAAGAAAAAAAATGTCCATTATTATTGCAAATAAAGCGAAATAATTTAATCGGGTGTACACACGAACATTATGTTATAGGTGCCTACCTCATTGTGAACTCATAATGCACATAACTCATAACAATGACCAGATGTATAAAAGTAGTAATTTATAAAAAATATCTTCTACGGTTCTAAACAAGCATTCGTTATGCAATGCGATTAATCTGCAAATTCGTATAGTAAATAATAAGTGCTCGACAAGGATCAGTACATGTCGAAATATTGTTTGGGGAGATAATAATTTACTCTGAAATAGCTTATTCCACCTACAGGCACAACCCCGTACTATATTAGTATGGATAGCATATTCTTATTTATGTGTGTGTAAAAAAAATGATGAAGTTCACATGTTACGGCCACGACCCTCTAAGTGTAATATAATACAATATATATGGTCCCGTCGGTCGATAAAAAAGTGTTTACCCAAACTAGGACGAGCAAACTTTTTCTTTAACGAAGGTCCAAAAGTCCTAAATCGCAAATAGTTACTAATAAATTACATTTACGATTAGTTATGTATTTTCAAATAAAAACATATACTCATTGCGATGACTATTCACGAAGGAAATAATATTTCTTTCTTAAGTGTAGAATTTGGAGTGTTATGTCTTATTTGGTTTCATCACAAATCACTCGTTGCCGTCGGTAATTTTGAATCCACATGCATGATACGTTTATTTTAAATCGTGCATCGTACTTATATATCGTACTCTTATATTCGGTGTATTTCCGTCATATAAAATATTACAGCTAAGACGGAATCACTTGAACCTCATGATTAGAATATAATTAAAAAAATTATTTAACTACGATTGTAATTTATTTTTTTTCTATTCTCCCTTCAGATTCGAGTTACCGCAATGCTCAAAGTTCAATAAGTTTTATTGTGATTAAACACTCGTACCATATAATCTATTGCATTCTCAATGATATATTTTTATATAGACGCTTTGATTGAATGTGGGATTGACGTGCAAGATTATAGCTGGTTAGGGGTTTTAGGGGTGAGTGTTTATATAATTTTTTAAAGAAGATATAGAAAAATGTTGTGGAAGATAAAGAGAAAAAGGAGGAAAAAATGGTATAGTCCTGGAATTTTGGAATGTAAAATATACAGCATTGCTATAATACAATAATTTTACAATCAATTACACTTATACGTGCTAGAAAAATATTGGCTTTGGTTGCAGTGTCGAGAGCTATTTTGTTATCGTTTCGTAAACTATAATTCTTTAGTAAATTCTTTTAACAAAAAAATAATTGAATTGTTGTATTAATATATTTTTCACATCAAAACGGATTTCGTAAAAGCTGCTTGGCTTAATTTTAGACATCATGTTCATAAATATCCAAATTTTTCAATATGTATTTTATTTTATCGGCTTAAAAATTAAATTTTGTTTTTATTTTACTTTACTGCGTACGATGTGCATAAAATTCCCGTAAAGTATATCGTATTCGTTTATAATAGTTTATTTATTTATTTTTTTATTCTTGAAATTGAACGTTGTTCAATTAATATTTGTTTCAAGATAAGCAAATTTGTTTTAAAACCCCGCTCTATTTGTTTAAAGACTATAAAACGTTTCAAAAATATCATAAAGCATCTCAATACATCGAAATTCCATTTATTAATTATAATATTATTGAACAGTTTCAATAGTGTCTTACTTAAAAGATTATTTTTTCGACCGTCTCAAAAGTATAAAAACTATACTTTAAAACTACGGAATAAACTCTTAACTAGACATCGCCAACCGATTTCACGTTGGATTAATCAAAATTGATTTAAAAACTTTTGGACGGCTGCATTAAAAATAATTATATTAACCTTTCGATACTCACCATATGTGTACACTGCACACAGGTCAAACGCTTATAACTTACGGGCGGCTTTATACAAGGCGCTTAACTGATACTTTTGACAGAATTAATTACAATCATAAATTTGGTAATGATGTTAATAATTGGGTACGTATATTACTATACTCGTGCTCATTTGGTTCATGCACTAAACACAAGAAATTGTTAATTGGTTTTCAGGACCGACTCGTGATCCGATTTAACTATCAAAACGACACATATTGAAACAATATTATTCTATGCATATATAGGTGTATCGAAGGTACGCGTATAATTTATTGATTTTAAAGAAAAAATTCAAGTTTTGTATAGAAAAGAAAACTGTCAGTTAAAGTTGTTCTATCGAAGTTCAACTTTTTTTTTGCTTGTCCTTAAATATACTTAAATCGAAATTCCACATTATATTAAATTTCGATACCTATTTCGTTTTATCTCTGATACTCTTTCATATTTTCTTCGTCAAGATTGTAAGATGCGATTTTAAATTTCATGTTTCATTTTGTGTGAATATAATGTTTTTTTTCTTATAATTATTAAAAATTGTTTTTTTATTCTAGTCAAATTGCATTACGCATTATTTAAAAGATTAATGTCAAGTTATATTACTAAGTAAAACGTATCTCGATGATGATAATAATACATTTAATACGATTGCAGATTAAATTAAAACGCAAACAAGATTTGTATTTTTAATAAATGTTTAATTTATAAAAAAAAAAGAAATTTAAGAATTCTTAGAATACGATATTTTTGTTTATGTAATATGTAATTACGTCAGTTTATTTAATTGTATATGCTATAAATATTAAGTAGTAAACAATATAAATTACTCGTTGTAGCATAATATATTACTGTACGTCGAATGCAGTAAAGCTGTGGTAATGAAAATTCTTGCAGGGGTCTTTAATTAAAGTGAGTGGAAAATCCAACCAACTACGATTTGAATCCTTAAGAGTCAAACAATTCGATTATTGTAAATTTTTCATTTGAAAAGTTTTGAATTATATTATCGATTAGAACAAAATGTTTTCGCTTTAATTTGTTGTGTTCTGCGTCCAATTAAAAAACAATTGACTTTTAAATTCATAATTAAATATTACTTTTCGTTGTTAATTTTGATTTTCTATTTATATAAGATGTGATTGGAAGATGATACAGTATTATCACGATATTCCATTAATAATGCTGTGTCATCTGCGTATGTAGAAATTAGAATATTATCAGCATTCGGTATGTCTGCAATAACTATGTTATAAAGATCTTGAGACAGATCACTTTCTTGGGGCATTCCTTGAATTTTAAAGTAGAGAGAAAATGCCTTGCCTGGTCTGACAACAAATGTATGATTTGAAAAGTATGATTTAGTTATTAAATAAAATGGTGCCGGGTAGAATTTTTAAAAAGTAGACTTTGATGACACACTAAATTGAATTTTTAGGATATGTCGAGGAAAATGCCAGAGCAGTATTTTTTTTTCCTTAAACGAGGAAAATATTTTTTAATACTACGTCTCCCGGCGCATCATATCCCAATTCGACCACTGATAATTATTAAACTCTATGTGAAATAATTAATTTATCATTGAAGAAAACATATTTTATTCATCAAAATCCATAGTAATATTGTGACTTAATATTTTTTAATTTAATATTGCTAATAATACAAAAAAAAAAAAAAAAAACTGTAAATAGAGAATAATAATAAGGAATAAATAAAAATTTTAATTAAATTATGCTTTTTTTTTAAAAACTCATCCTCATTATAATATTCACTGTAACCGAGAATATTCAACACTTTTAATTTTTACGTTAAATAGTATACCTAGAACAGTAATTTTATATTATTTGAAATAACGGTTATTCATACAGATAATGTATGAAAATAACACTGCTAATATTTAAACATCATGATCAATTTCACCGTCAGTTTATTTTGGTTTCGATTTTTCA
The DNA here is from genome assembly GCA_034509805.1 of Sipha maydis. NCBI lineage: Eukaryota > Metazoa > Arthropoda > Insecta > Hemiptera > Aphididae > Sipha > Sipha maydis. Next base: position 101,376 of record JASXSY010000307.1, read on the forward strand.
AATTGTCAGTTGAAACTAATTTAGCCCATAATAGAATATTGAGTGGAATATAAATTAATATGTACATAATTATTATTTTAAATTTATTACATGGTTAAGAATTTTTAATTGTAGAATTTTTACAAACATTTATACATATAAAGAAAAAGTACATACCAGGTATAACTGGTCCTGTAATTTATACGGCTTACCAAATATATATGTAATTAGAATACCCTTCATCAATAATCATAATAATGGCTTTCTAAAATCTTGATTTTTTTTTGTATATTTTTCTCCCTTTTATAATGATTATAATTGTATTTATTCAATAAAGAATTTGCTACAATATAACAGGAGGTTTATTTTTATGTGAAAGTGCCGATCGATGAGAAACTCCCAAAAGCTTCTAACGGTTAGCTTAATCGAATGTTCAATATGTGAAAATACTTAGAAGCAACTGATGTTAAAAAAAATACAGTTTCAAGGTACAACCAGATATTTGGCTATACTTTATTTAAATGTACAATACATATTCGTTTGAAATTGTTTATGTTTGTATCGATTCTTGTTACGCGGTCAATGTTCAAATTAAATAATTATTGAATCAATTTAAAAAAAAACTAACAAACAAATTATAATTTTAAATTGTTTCTATTTTACATTAAAAGAAATAACATCATTCAAATATTTTTTTGAGAAATAATGTCATAAGTGCATTTATTGTTTACAAATATGTTCTTTAATTTTATTTATTTCCATAAAAATATATACCAATATTCATCTCAATGCGTGACATATTTTTACGTAAAAAAAAAAACTTAACAATTTTTTTTTTAAATCAAAATAATTCAACGTGCTGGCATATTATTTTATTTGAACAGAAACGCTTAAACGTAGTTGTACGGAATGATTGATCGTTCTCACATCGATCAATTTTAAACAATATAAAGTAATAATTTACACCCTCATGAAAACGTGACCTGCATTCGCTATAGTCACCCGGCGGTGAAATTATTGTACACACTTTTGAAATAATAAGCGGCACCTACTCGAATCAAGGATTTCGCAATAGTGCCAATAATTTTCAATCCTTGCATTCCGTACGTATACGTATAACGAGAAGTTAGCAGCAGAACCACCTTCCAATTCAAATGTGAAATTTGAAACCAGATGACCCCTGTTGATTTATTATTAAAATTGTGCACCGGAGAAGACCCTAAGCATAATGATATGGCATTTGTAATATTGTAGTATGACAAAGTCGTAAAAAAAGTGTCAGGTAAATATATACGCGAGACGACATTATTTTATAACCAATCCGATGGTTACGTTCAAAAGCCAAAATATTTATCGTCAGTGCGATTATGTGCCCGGGATAATAAGTCTGTTCAACGCTGTCGCATAAAGTATCGGAAAACATCAACTCGGCAGTTGTCGGTGGGAAGGGCCGCTAGAACATGTGCAACTGACCTCCAGTCCTGCGGCTGTGTAACGGCAATGTTTGGATACCCTGGTTGTTAGGTTTTGTCATAACCTAATAAACGTCACCGGTATTACAAAAATCACAATATTTATCACTTAACGTTAAATTTTACGAGTGTTTTTGTTTAATTTCATTCGTACGTGTTATTATATTATTATACGCGCACGGGACGTCCGAAGGTGCACATCACAAAAGCCTATAGGTGTACCTTTTCTCAAACTATCTTTTATTTATATTTTTTTCTTTTTCATTCTCCCCATCACAGAGATCCTCCTAAATAAGCCTTCGAATTTATTGGGCAATAAAGTTTGGAATTATTTATCGAACTGTGGTAAAAGGATCGAAAATTGCCACCAGCTGTCCCCGCCCATTTCCTTGTGAGCAGAGGAAAAAAGGAACAGAAATTTTTATATTTATTCCCACTGGTTTAAAGACTTCCTCCACCTGGGACGATAAAGCAGATGCTAGACAGGAACGCGTTTAAAAATATCGAGCTGGAAACTGCCGAGTATACGTTATCCTGACAGATTTCAACGTTAAATTATTATCCATCGTAAAAGAAAAAAACCCAATACGAAACCTCATAAGTTATGAGAGATATCCTATGAATTCTTATTTTCAAGAATACAATTTAAAATGATTACCCATAATTTTCATATTATTTGTACTTGTTTATGAAAAGAAAAAATGATCATTAGCATATTTTTTCTTTTCATAAACAACCCGATGATTTAATTATTCTTTTTAAAGAAAAATAAATATTGCTCATACACGTTTAACATATTTGTTGAAAAAGCAATAACTTAATGTAATCTCTATTTCAAAAATGACCGTTATGGCGTATCTGCATCTATGAACATTATATTTACGAATATTCGTCTGTGAACTTACTTCAAATAGTATAATATTATTCGCTGAAAAAAGTACGAACGATTGAACGCATTATCCGTGCGTATTTAACTTTTTATTTCCTTAAAAGTAGAGTAGGTTTGTGTGAATTTAAAATTATCGATTAAAATAATATCTTATCTGTATTTTGCAAGCATATAGTTGAAATAATGCCCGATACGAAGACGAAATCATTTTACTGTCAACTTTAATCAAATTTACTTAAATTATATTACTGCACGTTTTTATACTCCAAACCAAAAGTAATGTACTTAAAATATTTTGCAATAAAAGCACCGTAGTGCTATGCGCTCGATAAGTAACTAAGCTGCTGGAACGACGTTTTAAAGCCGTTATTATTTTCAAGCGAATTGGTTGTAATCTTAAATAGCATTTCAATTCAATTGTAACGTCTCATCGTAATATATTATTATTGCTATTATCACTAGTATAATTGCTGTGAAAACGTTTGTCAGGAACTCAAACTGTTGAAAGTTGAAAAAAAAAATAATATCTTTAATTCGAATAACCAACATTGAATTCTTAACGGGTTAAAACAATTCAAATTTACATTGTGTCATTGTACCATTAAGCACTTACGCGTACACACAAATACACACACTTATATATATATATATTATATGTAAATTAAATCAAGCAATCATTCGTGTAGATGTTGATTTGCTGGTCCTAACTCTCGATCTTTCAAAATTATTATCGCATTGAGTCGATCTGCCGGAACATTTAATACGCGCGTATAACAATTAAGTATACGCTAATGCAGATGACTTGGGTTGTCGGTCCCTATTAAAAGGAAACTATAACTTGTCTAAAACAGACTATAAATATAATAATGGCTTATGGTTTCACTCACATTGAAATGTCTGTACTAAATATAAATATATATATATATATGTACACTCGAGTATATAAACGGATTTTGTGTACATTAATGTAGTAATATTTTATCAAGAAATTTAAAAATGTATTATATTATAATTATTTTTCTTTTTCTTTTCCAACTTGGCGAACAACTGTAAAAGACATTTTGACGAAATCCTATTAAAAGTTTGACTGATCCAAGATAATTTCAAAATATTTGAATATGATTCGCATTAGTTTACAATAAGTCTAAATCACCAAGTACTTGAACACTGTCACACAATGTAATTTTTAATATTTAATAAATATATTTAAAAAACTTCGATTAATTGTTTTCAACAGTCATTGACTTTATTAAAATAAAAATCTATCTACGTCAAAATTGTTAGAGGATTCTTGAGGTGCTGTTACCTTTTTTCTCCACTGTTATCGAGAAAAATTTATTTCTGAAAAATGCATTTCGTTTAATCATTTTATTTTAATGTATTTTTTATCTTACAGTCACTTATTTTTTTTTTTGTCATTTTATTCCATATAAATTGCTTACTCAGATCTCAGTATGTACGTGTCAATATTAAACAAACTAGTTACACTCACTCAGACAAAATTGAAGCTGAATATTTACATGTCGTGAGCAAATAAATACAAGTAAACTTCTTAAGTTCATACTTAACTATGTGTAATAAATTTCGTATGCATTTAAGTGGGGAAAATATTAATTATAATTATAGGATAATATAGGATACTATAGGATTACCTATAGTAATTTTTATCAGTATTCTGAATAATAATTAATGTTTAGTTGGATTTATCATACAATGAAAAAACATTGAGTGAATACATGACAAAAAGTTTTTTAAGCATTGAATTATAAAATATAATTTATAAAAATTCAAAATTTTAATTAGGTTGGTTATATTTTTTTAGAAAGAAATAAAATACAAGTACTTATTTATTATTCAGATGTCAAAACCCGAAACAAAAAATAATGATAATTTATAATTGTTAATTTATAACATAACTTTTATCTATATGTAAAAGTTACAGTTATACTTCTTTACATAATTTAATTGCATATATTATTTATATTACATGTATCAATAATTTCAATCCTACGGAGAAACGCTGATTTTTTTTAAATCATTTTTTTACTAATAAATAGATTTAAATACTATAATAATATAAAAATACACTGACAAATCTAATATTTTCTAGAATAGAATGTGGTAAATTTTTCATAAAATGTATTATAAATACAAATATTTGCATAAATACTCTCACTAAAATATATATATGTTGTACATTATGCACCAACATTTTTATGCGATTCTGTGGTGCAAAATTATTCTATATTTAAAATCATCAGTATTTTAATAATTAATATTAATCAATTCTTAACGCAGTCTTTATTGAACAATAAATCAAAAATAATATTCAATTTATTGAATAATATATAAACTTACATAAATTTATGCTAATGACAACAAAATTATTAATAATTTAAATATATATATATATACAGTTTAAGTAATATAAAGTGTGTCTACTACTTTAATTTTAATTTTTTACCTCTCTATGTCAAGTAACAACTTTTTCTTTAAATTAATTAATATGGTATTCCTTGTAAGTTTTACAGCCACTAAATTTTTTTTCTTTATTGAAGTAATTTTTTTTTTTAATTAATTATCTATTTCACTTATTTCACCTTTATTTTTTATTTTTATCATACCAAATAATTTCAAAATATATTAGATTAGTAACAAATATTTTAGTTAAGTTGAAAAACAATGTTTTCAAGCTCTATATAATCTCATACGTGTTAGAACTTCAATAAATATTTTTTATATATTAATTTAATTAACTTTATGTAAAACAGTTTATTATTTATATGTGATCATAAATAAGGAAATAAGTAAATTATCATTATTGTCTAGGTGATTTAAAAAAAAAAAAATGTTTTTTTTTTTTTAAAAATTTTCCTATAATTTATTTACTGTAAATTATTATTATAATGATTAAAATAATACTATGTATACGTTATTCCTACATAAAATATACAGATAAAATTTAAATAAATTGATAAAATATAATTTTTGCTAAGGTCAACCGAAACATGTGTGTTTCACAAATGTGTTCTTTTTCTAGAAGACTCTAGGGACCGTTTTATCAGACTAGAATTTCGGTATATTCTCGTTTTCTCATGTTTATGTAGAAGATTTTTATTTAAAAAGTTTTTCTCTATATTTCTTTTATTTCTCTTGGCCTTTTCTTATTGTTTAACCCTCACGTATTTCGAAATTCGTAAAAGCGTCACTGTTCCTAGAAAAAATAAAATAAATTGAGAATGTAAAACCGAAAAGACATAAACAAAAAAAAAAAAAAAAAACACCTATTAAAAATATACTATTTCTATTTTTGTATTTTATTTTACATAGGCTCTAAAATTATACTTTATATTTTATATTTTATACTCAGTTTTGTGTAGTTTTGTGTTTTTGATACCGAATATTTAGACTAGTACTTATTAGGTATGTATAAATACAGTTAATTATCAATACCTACTGTGTACTTTATCAATAATTGTTCGGAAATGTGACTTTTAACACTACTTTGAGCCAAGAAAGAATATTGCAAGTCTCCAGAAAACAATTTTGTATTTTTCTATATTGTATTTTGTTACTATATTGCGTTTGATCCTTCTTTTAAATGCTTCTAAGCTTAAAAAATATTGAATAAAAAAAACTATAAAAAATTAAAAAAATAAGATCTAATCAAAAAATGTTGAAACTTATAACTTTAATTAATTTATTTTATGTGTATTGAAATTTCAAAATTGTTATTATGATTTTCTTTATATTCAACCATAGAACCATAGCATAATTAACCATATGTATAACCATAATTATGTCAGCTGCCTCTATTTAAAGTGTTTTACTCATAAAGTAGCATTTGATTTTGAAAGTCAAACATTTTTTCATTAACTTTCCATTACTAACAGGCATTTTACATACATTTATTTGATTTTATAATTTAATGAATATAAACCATAATGGGTATTAATTTTCGTTATAAATTGAAAAATGTTTCATGAAATTGTTTTCATATTGGATTTAATATATTTTAATATAAAAAAATGTATATACATATTGCCGTTTATAGTATTCAATTCTTAAAAAAAAAACTTGTTTTACAATTTATATATAAGAACATAAAACATAAGTCATTTAAAAATAGATTTATTTTATTTTACTTATAATACTTATAGATATAAATTTACTAAGTAAATAATATGAATATTCAGCCAATATTTTTCTTAATATACGTCTTAATAATTAAAATTACAGGGGTTAAAAGTAAAAAATAATTATTATATTTATCAACTATCTGTAATTGTGCTGAATAACAATTAAAGAAACATACATATATATATTATTTAAAAAAAATATAAAATAAATTAATATTAAATTATACAAATGTTTATGTTAAGTATCAATAATGTTAAAAACAAGTTAATAAATTAATTTATTTTAAGATATAATTACAGTAATATACATAACTTAACACGAATTATTTATCAACTTCTGTTAAAAATAGATACGTACCTTTCCGTACATCGATATATTATATTATTTTATTGTTAAATATGAACAATAAATTATAGTTAAGGTTTTTGTTTTTAAAATAAAATAATTTAAAAATAGTATTGTTTGTATAATGCGTTGTATTTATACGTTTTAATTAGTATTTAAAATATGAAAAAAAAAAGGAAAATAAATTTAAACTATTATATACCCCCAATATATTAGAGGGATAATCTTTCACTGTCTTAAGATTCTAATTTTGTTTTCACATATGGTATAAACGCAATATTGTACTATCTATTTTACGTACCTATATCAAATAAGCAATAACTCAAGAGACGTGTACATACAAGTGCAGCCATATGAGCGTACTAACGTTATTAAGGTTAAACCCTCGGTGAAGTTTGTAAATGTATATTTTAAATTTAACTATTCAAATAAGGATAAGGTAAACAGTTGAACTGAAATACTTAAGTGTAATGTTATATATTTTCTATAAATATATACATGTTTATAAGTATTTTTTCTGCATAATTTACATAAAAGCAAGCATTCTTGTATACAATTTACATATTCAAAAATGTTGAATGAAGGTATTATTTATTAATGGGTATATAATGTGTACAAGTTGTACTTACTTTTAATAATTATTATTCAACTCTAGATGGTTTAATTTCTTTGATTATTATTTTTATTTTATTTTTTTTTTAAACTATATTTCAGATTAATACCATTCAAACGATCTATCAAAATGTGTTAAATCAACAATTTTTACATACTAAAGTGTACTGAGACAAAGAATGTATACTTTCTTGTAATGATATATATGTGTAGATTACTGTTTTTTTGTTGCCTTATTTAAATGAAGGGTCATGAAATGAAACTTAATTAATGAAATTAAATTTAATAGCAATGATTTTAATTTACTAGTAATATATTGAATTCAAAACCTAAGTTAATTGATACCTCTTTTTCTTTTATACATTTATAGAAATACGTTATTTTTAAAATACTTTATCTAATATATTGAACTAATATTGATTAATTATTTATACCAAATTAAAATGAATCAAAATATTTTTTTTCTACATTGTATTCTAATTTCACAAATTCGACATCATAATTTTAAATATACATGCTTTAGAAAAACCTGTAAAAATAAATTCATAACATTTGAAAAATATATATGAAAAAATATCCGATAAGTTGTCAAGCATTTTACCACATCTATAAAACTTGTCGTTTTTGGTTTGTCACCATAAGTTGAAATACTTATGATTGATATTGTATGAATTATAACAAAAGACTTAAATACTTATTGTGGAAAAAGTTTGTTTTAAACTCGACTTTGTTTTTAGTGTTTTTTACAACTATTATTTTTGTAGCTAAGCCCAAATAAAAATTATATTATTTCCATATTATTTATGATAATTTTCTATGCTAAATCTTTTCAAAATCTATTATTTTATAGAAAATTACAACTTATAAATGTACAAATGTTATAAATTTATAACGCTGAAAAATAAACGCTTAACACAATTTAAATAAAATATGGTTGGTAATAGCAATAGTAATTAATTAGTATTAAAATGTGATTCATAATTATAAATAAATATTTAAATGTTTATGTCAACAAGAATTTATATGAAATAGTTTTAAATGCGTAATTTTCAATTAAATTCTTATTCATAAAAAAAAATACCAGAATTAAAATTATTTATGATACTCATATTTTTGAACAAAAGTTTTAATTTTACTCAATTAAAGAACTTTTAATTAAGTAGCAAAAAAATATTAAATGATTGTTATTTGTTATTATCATGGGATGACTGGTGAAAAAATATCTGGGTTTATTATTAAATATAGTGTTGCACCGAATTTGCAACTGATAATAATTCTAATTATTATTGTATATTATTTTTAATGTACATTTTTTCGTACGTGCCTTTTTTACTTTATTATTTTCTAGTTAAAAACAAAAATAAATAAATCATTGAAACACGCGTGTTTTATAATACGGTGCCATAATATATACAACTACATGAGTGTTTTTAAAAGTTTGATTTTAATTTTGTACAGTGTTATGTTCGAAAATCATGGGTTTTATATTAAAGTAATAAAACGTTTATTGGAATTTTCTTGCTAAATTTCAGAAAAGTACAGAATCGCACAGCTATATAAATCCCATGTCAAGAATATAAAAAAAAATTAATAAATCGACATACTTCATAATCACTATTAACAAAACACCAACAAATCAACAACTTATCAAATATATGAATAACAATTATTTGACCGATATTACGGACTGTATGATGTAGAACTATAAAGAACTGTTTACCCACATGAAAAATCGAATTCATTCACAAAATTACTAATTTATGACTAATTATTTAACGCATATTGCATAATAAATTTAGGTTTTTTTTTTTTTTTTTCTGACGTTCATAGCAATCAATTTGATCAAAACTGTGCGTACAGACACGCACGAAATAAAAAAATAAAACAATATACATCATGGTAGGACCAATACATTCCTCGTTAAATCGGAATTATTAAACACCAAAACGCACCTGGTCGTTATTATTGTAACGATACGATGAATATTTTGCTCAAGTCCCCGTAAATACTAATTTATACAGAAAACTATTAATAAAAAATTATAAGATCGCCAACAGGGTCGTGCACAAACGTACAGTTGCAATCGAAATCATAGATGCATAACGATGTTGTTATTTGGTCGCGGCGAAGGAATTTGATAAAGTATCAGAAGTGCCCGTATTGTATATGTATTAATAGTACATTAATAATAATAATAACAATAATATACTTTATGTACGTATATTCGTTGGAAATTTGTGTCGGAAACAATTCGACGTAAATTTAATTAATTATTACCATACATACACATAGCCGGGCCCTCGAACGCGCAGTAATAATATTAAAGTACTCGAAATAATTTTTACGGTAAACAGCTGCTGCCAAAAGCAATTGTACGTGTACGTATTGTAGGTACGATAAAATATAGGTAGTGCACGGCCTGCGTACAGCTATACTATAATAGATCGGCTCTTACTCTCTCACTCTTCCTCTCTCTATTCTGCAGGAGGCCCACTCGCGGGAAGGTCAATCTCCGAAACCGTTAAAAATGTCGTAAAACAAACGTTTTTTTTTTTTTTTCTCATTATTATTATTCCGCCACTTCTCCACCTTGACCTTTGTTGTAATGTGTAATTTTTTTTCCCCTCTCTCTCGTTGTTCTATTCCGCCAGCTATGTTCACTCGTCTCTCCCCTTTCATCGACGTACAAAAAACGCGACGACGGCGGTGGAAGTGGTGGCGGCGGCGGCGGCGGCAGCAACAGCAACAGCAGCAGCAACAGCAGCTGGATGAAGGAAAGCCAGGTGGTGCGTTTACATAATATTATTTTGTCTCTGCGGCTAAAATTTACCATCCATTCATAACCACCACCACTGGCGGCGACGACGGCAGTGGCGGCGGCTTCGGTTGCCTGCAACGATCGGGTTAAGTGGCTGTCGAAAACTATTTTATCAGCAACAATGCACCATATATATATATTTGAACAATAACCACGTTTGACTTAATTACCGGATATTCTTAACGGTTACGTTACAGCACGTACATAATATGGAACATAATATTAATATTGTAATGAGTAACACACTGTGTATATACTACGCTTACGTTTACGGAAAAACTTGTTAACAAAATTATATTAATATTTTGATCTCGAATAAACATAATACAGTACCTACAGTACTATGGAAAAAATATATGTATTCTTCTTTCTTTTTTTTTTTTTACCGTTATAATCAAGAACATTTTCATCGGATGGCTTAGATTTCAAAAACGTAAAAAGAAAAATGTGTTTTCGAAAGAATCACTTTTTAATATATTTCACAACATTCTAAAGAGATTAATTTTTTTATAGCATCAATAGAAGTTCAATAGGTTCTATAATACGATGATGTGATGATGTACACCCAGTTGTTTAAGTTGTAGACCGTCGTCGTAGAAACTCGTTTTTGTTTATTGCACCCCGAAAAATATTTATTTTTTTTTAATCGAATGACAACAGTGACAACGACGACCTCATTTTCAACCCTCAAGTTTGAACATAGTGTTCTGTATACTTGTACACAATATGTATAAAGAGTTTATAATGATTGTGATGCGCGCAATTATAATAATTATAATAATAATAGTAGTAATAATAAAAGAATTACGAACAACTGTGAAATTCGATAAGGGGAGAGATGTTACAAAACAACCAGTACATGTACGTTACAACTATAAATGAAGGGTAATTAATCAGTGTTGATTGCAATAATACTGTATGTCTCTGTCGTACGTGTATAATATAATATTATATTGTACTTAATCTATATAAAATAAAAATGATAATTTTGATTGATGCCTCACAAAAAAAAAAAATAATAATAATAACGTGTGTGAGTAACATTTTCCTATATCCATATTGCAATTAAAACGGAATTAATATATTATATTATAATACATCATTATTACTAAACGGTTTTATGTAACACAAATATGACTTTTAACTTATGAGTATAAGATACATTATACATATTATTTTGAAGTACAATCTGTACACACGTAATAATAATATATTTTTTAATTTTTTAACAAAAGATGTGTGATAAAGAGCTTTATTTTCGTTGTTCTATTAAGTAAACGCGTATGACTTGTATAATGCACAGTAAAACATTTTTTTGAATTTCACTTAAATGTTTTCAGTATAAATATTTGATCAGATTGGGTAGGTTTTATTATTTACTTGTTTGGCTTAAAATACATATTTAAACAAATGAAACTAAAAATACTTCTTAGTAATTTTTCACATACATAATTTATATATGATACGTTTTAATACATATCCTTTGATATGGCATTTATGATTATAAATTTAATTTTTAATAATGAAAACTAATTTGAATCGATTGTAAAATAAACACAGTAATACTGCAATAAATGTAGGTCTTCATTATAGAAGTAGTTCTGTAAATTACGCGACTAATAATAAGCTTGAGACGTAATAACACTAACAAATATTTTATCGACTGCAATACTATATAATATAGTCGATAAACGTTTAACAAACATAAGTAATATTTCAACTTCTGCTTTACTTCGATAATGGTATCTTTAAGAAAACATGAATACATCTTATGAGTTCTAATTTAAATAACACATATGTTTATTTATTTTTCTTACATGTAATTATTTGAAGTAATTTATACCGGAGAAAACTCATATTATTAATGCTTTACAATACGTAATACATCTAATAAATCGTTGTAAATATGTCTGATGCTTTTACGTAAAGGCACAAAAAACAACTTTCTTTGAAATCTAAATATCTAAATCTATTTCTTATACAAACGACAAATCGCCTATTATTATTACGTTAATAAACTACAAAACTTAATGGTAAGAACTGTTCCAATACTAATTTATCATAAACATTCAACGGCTTAAACGAACTTCAAGAAATCATTACAAGTTACCTAAATATTTCAATTAATTTTTATCGTACAGTAAACACACTTTACAAAATATTATTATTATATTATGTTAATAAATACAATTTAACCATTGTTCTGATATGTAAATAAAATGGGTAAAGCGATTTTTTTTACAATTAACTTTGATAATTTTTCTTCAAATTACATTAAAATGAAGAATTTTTTTTTAAATATAAATATTTAAAATATTTATTATAACACAGAAAACTGTCATATAGATACTATAGCATAATATATTATAATATCTATATTATATTATGATTATACTTTTCGAAAAAATACGTAAGTTTACTTAAACTATTTGTTTATAGTAATATATATTTAAATATATGATATACTTATGCCATACTTTATATCTTCATTAAGCTTTTATATTTATGAAAAATAATATGATAAATTAATTTTAAAGAGATTTACTGATAATGAACTGAAATCCTCTTGTATATATATATACTATGTCTTCTTATCAGTTAAGTTTGAATAGATTTCATATAGTGTTCCTTATAATCCTTTTTAAACTATTATTTACTTTCACTATAGCAGTACTAGTCAAAATCAGAAAAGCTATACATATTAAACCGAAACTTTTGCCAAATTTCAGGTTCACAGTACACGCACTGGTCCGATTTGTAGTCCAGTAGTCGATTCGGCTAATTTGTTGACTGTAACAAAAACAGTTGGCTTGTAGTCAATATTATACTCATTTCGACCACGCTCCACTTCGAGTCAATAATTTCTAAAAACGGGTAAATTTAAGCCATCAAGTGTAACAATGTGAACGGTATGTATTATATACACAGTATTCATATTCAATTCGTATAATAGTGTTAATGCGTTTGAATTAAACATCTGTTTAATTACAATATTCAGATGCCACAGCTGAAAAATCCCAATTCTAACTTTGATGTTCGTATTACGCTAAAATAATAAAATATTTAAATTCAGTGGGTATGCGATTTCGTGGTAAATGGCAGAATTAAACCATAATATAATTCCAAGTTCGTCCATCTAGGCATCATAGCAGAATCGTAGTACGTAGTATTGTTTTCAACTGGAATGTAATTGTATTCCACAATATACAATTTAATTTTTAACGGGGTGCTGTTATCCAACGATAATGCAATACGTTCTCATGAAACTGTGTAAATATGAACTCGTATATAATTTTCGACATTGTAGTAAATCGAAATGTTTGAAATATTTCAAATGCACGACGGACTTATTTAGGTTTGACTAGAATTTAATAATGTTTAAATTTAATGGGTAGTTTTTGAAGTGATCTCGCTACAAATAAAAGTGATTTTGGAAAAATAGAAAGAAAAAAATACATTGATCGAATAACTATTTCTAAATATTTATTTATGTTCGCTTATTTCACTCTCTCTCCCTCTCTTTTACATTTTCTCTCTCTCTCTCTCTCTCTCTACACTTTTGATCTAAATGTACAACTGAAATATAAACCACACGAATGTAATTATAACCGTGAACGAGAAGTGTGTGTAATCGTTAACGTAATATTCGTGATGATACAGCATTCGTCACGATTCATATAGTTAAACGACATAAACGTGCTACGGACAAATATACAAGCGTTTCTACTTAACATTATTTCCTATCTGAAAAGCATAATATAATGTGTTATTGTTTCTTACAGATGGTTTAAACGTTACTCCGCCACAGTCGTGATCGAGCGACGAAATGTGTGCAGTGGACGGTTTCGCTCGTCCGTTTTTCGTCACGCCATATGATCATCGAAACAGTTCTCAACGTTATATGATGGTAACACAACTCAGAGGTGGAAAGTACAAATCAAAGTCGTTTGAGCTTCGCGGTGGTGAGCGTAAACGAGAGAAAAAAAAACGGAATCATATTATATTATATTAGTACATTATATTATATAGAACAATGCCGATGGCATTAGCGCTCTCGTGAACTCGCATCTATACATATATATATATATATATATATATATAAATAAGTACAGCAAGATTTATATGCACCATGGTGTGTAATTTAATTTGAACGATGAGCATCACTGACAAAGAATAAACTTAAAACTAAACTTAAAACTTTAAAATACCTATATGTATATATATATATATATATATATAAGCTGATATCAATTGAAAATGTTGGGGAACTAATATTTTATACTTAAGTCTAACAATATAATAACTTTGTAAAAGCAAGAACGTAGAGTCTTAAATACTTACCATTATTTAAATAAAAATAATTATAAAAAAATTTTAAAATTTGTCTTCAACTATACAATGTTTTTAAAATTTGGTATTTACCAATAATTTTTGGGGGGCTTGGAACGCTTATGGGGAGCCAAGCCCCCCGGATATTCGTCAATTTATATATATATATATAGATAGAAGTATATGATATAATATGACATATTTAAATCATAATTAATATTTTTTCGTTCCATGTGGTAAAATTAAGAGTGCAGCCCAAAACGGAATCAATAATAGGCCTCGATGAATGGTCTACATATAAGTACAACAATCGAATGGAAAAAAAAAAAAAAAAGTATATAATTTCAGCTGCGCGTGCGGCGTATTATGTATCATATTATAATACGCGTGCAGCGGTATAAAATTGTATGTATAAATAAATATATTGTTATCGCGCCTTTGAATTTTTGGCAAAGGGGACGGGAGAGAAAAAGTTTGCGCTCGGGGATAAAACGGCGAAATAAAAAAACCCTACCCCCGCGGTCCGTAAATGTATATCTGCTGCACAAAGGTGTATGCGCCGAGGCTTTTGTGAAAGGGGTGTGCGCACCGGGCTTGTCGGCGACATCGGCGGTGGTGGAGCTGCGATGATGGGGTTGATAAGCCATTATCGCGGCGCTGTCAGCTGCGACCCTGGTACTTTCAAAGGCCTAAGGGGTGGTTAAAAACCTAGGCGAAAACCGTGTGCGTGCCGTGTACACTGCACCGCGTACGTACTGCGACTGCACCGTGCCCGCACACTATACACAATAACATAACATTATACGTGCGCACCATACAGTGTACGCGGCACGGACAACCGGTTCGGCAAACAATGCGAAAAACGAACAAATAATGGTGATGGTGATGATGATGACGATAACAATAATTCATTCCCCTTTTCACAATTATTATTATTATTATTATTGTTATTATAATGAGCCGCTGCTGCTGCTGCTGCTGCTGCGCCGGGTCTCGGACGGGTGAGCGTGTTGTACATAATATTATACAAAACGTTCGCGTCGCGCGTGTGCTGGCCGACGCGCGTTTTACATCGTTCGCGTGTTAACACGGGGTGGTCCGTTCGAAGCTAATCGAGCTGCACACCCCGGACCACATAAGTTATTCGCGTTCTCCGCTTGCGGCTGTGACTGCACGGTTTTCGTTCACCGGGACACGGCTGAAGATGCTCGCGGAACGTGAAACGTGCACCGACCAACCGACGGACGTTTACCGAACGCGTGGTGAGTGTCTTGCGGTTCGGACAAGACTCCCGACAAGAAACTTATGCATTTCACCGACGTCTGTTTAGAAACGTAGCCAGACTTGCACGTTAGAAAAAAAAAAAAATAATAATAATAAAAAATCGTCCTGTATATAATGCGCGGTATCCAATGGGACGGACGCTTATTTTCGTCGAGTATTTTTGTATCGCATTGTTTGCGCTTCCCGAGCATCCGATCGGGGGAAGGGAGCATTCTTAATTAGAGCGAAACCACCCTGCGCGTAATGGTGAACGACGAGTTTTTACGTACAGCATACGTGTACAACATTTGTTCGGTTGCGCCACGAAAGAGCCACTAAGAGGGCACGTGCCACACAGTATATTGTATAAAATGTTATATAGTAATATATTACTTACATACATGCATACGTACTTATAATATATATTATATATGTGCATACAAACGACTACGGTAGCTACCTTTTTATTATTACGAATATATTTTTTCCCTTCTTCTAACGCACGTGCGCCATGGTTACGAAAACTTAACGACGGTTAAGTTCGGTTTTCCGTGAAATGAAAATATAATTCAATAAGTACCCCTCTACCCCGACGATCGCCATCAATAGAACGTGTGAGGCTAGCTGTATTCTGCGTAACGCTTTTGTGGACACTTGAGCTGTCCGATGTATACCGGAAACGGTTTCATATCATAACGGTACACTACATTTGTATTGGTGGTCCGGTACCAGCCTTGCGCTGTGCACATATACCTATAATATCATGTTCACCACTGGCTTGTGTGGTTTGTTTATCATTATTGTTTTGTTCGATCGCTGGAAAAAATCTAAACGCATTTGTAATACTACACAATGAAAAAAATACTACACATCCAACGGACGTCGTTAACGCTGGATCACCCAGAAAGTATTTTAACTTCATTATGCATGCATCGATATAATAACATGGTTTTAATCGAATGGGTATAATATAATTAGTCTTCGTCCATTCTTAGATTGATATTCATTAATAATACATAGGTTTATGGTACCTACTTTATTTTATTACTATAACCTGTATCGCACGCATCTACACGTCCATTGTCCGATGATTTTCCGAAATCAGAATAACGTAATACACGCACGTACATCATCATAATAAAAAGACTTTAAGATCAAGATTACAGAACCTACGAAAATCCTACCTACGGAGAATATCGATGTATCGAATAATATTACGAAATGATCGTGTATGCATTGTTTGAAAGTAATAATTTTAAATTTAGAGAGTAATACGAGAGTAAAGCTATTAAGCATTACGGCGAACAATCAAATCAGTTATACCCAAACAGTTTGTGGAAAAATTAGGAACCTTATACTCCTCGGAATTAAAAATATTTATTATAATAATTGTACTATTTAATTGACTGAGATATTCTTCCCAATTTACAAATTTAGTCTTAAAAAAAATTACTTCCAAATCGAATTTTTTTTTTTAAAAAATTACACAGTTACGGTCATTATAACAAATAAACGGTAGTACATAAGTATTATTAAATACAACTTAAATAACTATGAATTAATATTTTCTTATCTTTCCCGTCCTAATTTAGTGGTTTAAATTTCTGTTGTTGACTTCTGCTGTGAATAAAATAAATTATTTTAACAACACACGTCAAAAGTCTATACGTATAATGAATATTTATTTATTATGAATAAAAACATATTTGAATATATGCTGAATAATGCGTATAATGCTGAATTTGAACGTATCAAATCCAAAGTGTAAGAAGAATAAACATAATGAAAGTTAACAGAAACTTAGAGTTACTAAATAAAATACTGAAATTACAAAATTATTTGTTTTATCTTAACTATAGTGATCCTACCGGTATTACGTTACATGTTGGTTACACTTCAAAAATATTAATAAAATATATTTCTTCAACATCGGTGCGATTTGTTATTCACGGATTAATATAGTGATTATTGTAGAGAGCATATTAACTCTAAGTAAGACCAAAACTAAACAAAAATTTGTCAGGTTTTGAGGCTCCATAACATTTTGATCAGCTGCAGGCATGCACGCATACAAATATTTTCTACTTGCATCGTACCAAATAATCAAAGTTTTTTTTTATTAAGTTTTGTAGCTTTGTTTTATTTTGTATTTTTTATTTTATTTTTTTTTTTTTTAGTAGAGAACTACTTTTTAAATTCTTAGAATTCACAAGTTATTATAGACAATTTTTATTATTTATTTTGCTAAAATGATATTTTTAAACTATTTTAAAGTTGTTTTTACATAACCTGATTCGTATATTATATTGTTTTAGCCGTTTTTTTACGACATAAAATATGTTTATAAATAAAATGTATGTAATAATATATTATTGAAACAAGGTTAAACATTTTTTATATTGGGAACAATGTTTTAGTCTTATCACTTTATTAAAAATCGGTAATTTTTCATAAATCTAATACGAGTGACAGTATTTAAGTTCAATTTTTTTCAATTTGTTTTTCTTAAAATTATATTAAAAAACGTTATTTAAAAAAATTTAGTTATGTTACTTGACAATAAATACGTTTGAAAATATTTTACACCGTCCAATGGTCCAGTATTTTTTTTAATTTCTTGCTAATTTATTTAGTTATATATTTTTTACGAAACAAGTTCTTTAATACTTGAATTTTAATCCATTACAGAACGTTTCATTACAATATTGAAAAAAATAATAATCACATATCATCCGGATAAATCTGTTATCCAAATATCTTATTAGATTATTTAATTTTACAGTAACTTATTAATAAAAATCATCAAAGATATCCACATTTTAAATCAACTTTTATTTTATTTAGTTACAAGTAGAGTTATAATTTAATTAATGACGTTCAAGAGCAATTATATAAGTTTTTAGTATTTTATAATTTATTTGAGACCCCAAAATTGGTTGTCAAACAAAATTATATTTTTCAATAATTCCCCAAAGTCTATTAACTTGGGAATTGTGTAAAAGAAGCTTAAAAACATTTGACGATAAATTATTTAAACATTGAAATATAACTTACAATGTTATTAATATAAAATCATCATAAGTTTATATAAAACTATCTTTTAATCAGTTTAGAATTCTTTAGAAGTATCAAAGCATTCTGATATTTTAATTAAATATTTATAAAATGTATATTTTAAACTCTATACGATTTTGGTAAAATAATAATTAATAATAAATAACATTATTCTCATGGTAGCTTTTAACTTCTAAAGAGAAAATTGTTTTGATATTTTACTATAACGCTCAATTTTACTGTGATTAAAATTATGAGTAATAAAACCAAATAAGAGAATCATTAAATACCACATTTGATGGTAAATTACATTTATTTTTTGGTTTTATCTGTTATTTCCGTCAAATATGTAAAGAACTCTTAACAATTTTGTTATATTACTCAAAATAAGCATTACTTTATTATTTTATAAAATTTGTGATTTGATGATTTGAAAATGCAAAGCCAGTATAATAACTACCGTGAGCCATTCTATCCGATAATAAACAAATCAAAATGCTTAACCTTTTATAAACTTTTCAAGTTTAAAATGTATCTCCAATAATTTGAACCAAACTGAACTGAATTATGTGTTGTAAAACTTGTAGTCTTAATACTTCCATGCTAAATTATTTTATTTTGTAGTTTATTTGAGTTTTTAACATTTATTATTAAGTAAGTTATTTAATGACAAATATATTTCATTAACATTAATCTAAGTTATGTTTTTGTTTTTAAAGTCAAGATGGTTTATGTCTACAAATAATATGACTGATTTAATAAAAAACGATCATGTCACCCCCGTGTCTCACCAGACTTTCAGTTTAATGATAGCGTTCAGTATCAGTGCATTAGACACATTCACATATTACGAGTATATTAGAACTGTCGAGAATAAATTACCATCGGCCGGTGTATGAATAGAAATAAATAAAAGATTAAATTATATTATACAATATAAACAAATAAAAATTAGAGCATCAATTATAAAATATAATTATGTGAATATCAAACGCTACTAATTATCCCACCTCGTGTCAAACGTATCAACAATTCAACATAGTAAAACAAAAGATTCTAATGAAACATGATTTTCAATCTACAATTTAGTCTTATATTACTTTTTAATATTGTTTACTGGTCATATAAAAAATGTCTGAGAAAATAACACTTTTATTTATTGTTATTACATTATAATATTATTAACATTTCAGAATACCTTCTAAAACATACTTTTTCAGAAATATATAAAATTGGAATATTTTCCTAACAGAATACGCAAATTGATTACATCACATGCACTGCAACCGTAGAATTGTTATTTAATTATGGTGCAAATATTTTCAAATCTTCTGGACGCGAAAATATTATAAAATCAAACGACCTATGAATTAGTTAAATAAAATTCTCATTCGTCAATTAATTCCTCATTAGATGTGTGTATTATGGTATTATATCACGAGACCCGTACAAGCACAATAATTTAACCTCGAGCGAGTGGACAGTTGCATTCATGTAAATTCCTTATCTTTTCGAACGGATATACTTAAAGTTCGGTTTAATTATTTATTTTTTGTAAGTATTTTTCATAGTTATCGACGAAAACGATTTATGATTTACAATAGTTTATAATAACTTCTAAAAATAATTTATTTTATTTATTAAAATTATTATATTTATTTATTATTATTATTATTATTATATTAACATTATTTATTACCTAATTGATATTTTTATTACTAATAATACAACTAATTATTTCCGTTCATGATAAATATGGCACCGGCATAAGTTATTTTAGTAAATAATATATACAATCAATAATATTAGTTATTATTAAGGGTAACAATAATAATTAAAGTTTAGTAATATCTATTATATTAACGGTGAATAAATAAATAAATAAACAACAAATAAATAATAAAATGATGTAAGGACAAGAGACTTCGAATTTGCTAAATATTAAGTTGTTTCGTAGGCGAATGTCCAGGTATGTAATCAGTTAATCACATGTTCTCAGCCTTCATGGTTACCTATTAATCCCCCATCAAATTTTATTAGAGGACAGGTCTCAACTAAATGTCTCATTGTTTAGGTACCTCCACAAACACAAAGAAGTGACTTACTCGTACTAAATTTTTGGGAACAAATTATTACACCTACCACTAGTAGTTTTTATACTGTTTATTGCTGTCCAAAACGAGCAAAGAAAGTCGTATCCTGGAAGTTTTTGGATAGAGTATTCAATCAATTTAATGATCCTTGCTTCGGAATCTTTCCAATTACTATTTCATAGACTCTTTATAGTCACTTTTGTTCCGAGTTTGATCCACAACAGTGGGCTTCTGGACTTAAGTCTTTTTACTGGATAAATATTCTTGTATACTGGAAGGTATAGATTTTGTTTTATTTTATACAGCAAGGAGGAGTTGTTGATTTTCTTCTCAGGTCAGCAGGTCCAATGTGTGCAAGGATAGGAAGTCATTGTATTTGAGTAATTTGGAGGGGAGGAAGGGAAGTGATTTTGTATCTTCCCGTGGTCCGTTCTATGAATAGTGCTATTATCAGTCCAAACTATATTTTCATAAAGCAATATCTGCGAATATAACAAGATGATAGCACGAAAAAAAACGACATAGATTCGATGGCAAACGCACACATGCTTCTTGGCCTTATCGATTGGCAAGAACAGTCCTTTTCAGGGCTACTCTAAACATAATAACAGAAACGAAAATAATTATTATTTAAGCGTAAATAAAAATCGTGCACATTGCACATAGTATTAGGGCGATACAACCCACAAGTACCTAGGCACGCACTATTAATCGCAGTAAGTCGTCAAGTCAACTGCAATGGACAATGCACTGCAATGTTAACTTACCATCGTTACGCGTGCACACCACGGTACCGCGTTGCACAAATATACGTGCGCAATAGATTTATTCACATTTTCCCATAAACGATTGCGGGTCATGTACGGTTATATGTTTCGACTTCGTGTACCTCTCGTATCGTATGTACAAATGAAAAAAAAAATTAATACATGTACACAAACAATTAATTCACCGCACGTCGAGTGCATTTTAAACGCAATAATATCATTCTAATAAAAACTGGCCGTTAACACGCGACTGCCGCGGCGGCGATGACGACGGCGCCGGCAACGGCTTTCATTCTTCATTTATTTTTTTATTTTTTCATTTAATTTAATTTCATTGCCTCGTTCTTCTTGGAATCATTTACTTTTGAATTAAAAACAAACGTAGAGAATCGTACGCGCTTGTCTGGTGCGTTAAAAAAAAATATGTATTTTTATTTGGTGTAGACAAATATTCTTGTTTCAGAAGCCATTTCAGTTAACAACTATGGAAACACAACGTGTATTTAAAAAAAAAAAAATTATTCCGGACATTTTTTATCGCTAAATAGTTGTGCTCATTGTGGTGAATTCAATTTATGGTTTGAAATAAAAATAAGATTACTCCTGACCGGAAAACTAATGAATTAACATAAAAGTTTGTTTTGGATGGTTTGAATACTTGTTTCAAACTATACTTCTGTTTTTATGTAATTTTTTGACACACAGTTCAACGTGTATTATGAACAGTGTTGGGAATTATCTAGATAAATTTATCTAGATGAGTTATCTACATAAAAACTACTTATCTATTATCTAATCTAAATAAACTTAGTTCAAGTTATCTAATGTTTAATATAGATAAAAAAAAGTCGTATCTAGATAAATAACTTCCAGATCGCAAAAAATGAAATATTTCAGTCCTGAAATAAAATGGACTTTTCATTGAATGTTTTTGCTCTCTCTTTTGTCCTTTAATTTAATTTATTTTTATAATATATCTAGATCGTATTTTTGACTACTTTTGACGAGAAGAAAAGGAATTTGATTAAAAAAGTTGTTTTGGAAATACACTAAATACACTAAATTATTTTATTTAGTAAGGTACAAATAATATAAAATTAAAATACTATTAATTCATAATTTCTTTTGATTATTTAAAAAAATTATAATTTATTTATTTTTTATCTAGATAAAAACGTTATTATCTTTATCTAGATAAAATTAAATATTTTTAACTTTATCTGTATCTAGATAACATTATTGTTATCTGGACTCAACACTGATTATGAATTACCGAGTCGTGAGTTAAGTAGCGATTTTATTGACCTTCTTTATACCTGATAATGAATTTTTAGTTTGAAATTGGCTGTACATTATAAATATAATAATACTCTAGGCTAAGCATGATAAGGCAAGAGGAAACAAAAGTAATTAAAGTGGTTATGAAAATAAAGAAAAAAGAGGAAGAGGAAGACCATTAAAGAGATGTTTGGATACGGATGAGAATAGTATGAAGACTGTTGGTGTATGCGTAGGGGATGTAGAAAATCGAGATGAGTGGAGGTTTAGGACAAGCGTGATCGACCCCAAATAGTTTGGAGAAAAGCGAAAGAGAAGAAAACTCCAGACTAAGCATTTATTTATTTATAAATATGTATAAATTATTTTTTTAATTATTTATAAACTCGCCTTATGAGTATAAAATATTTACTAATTAACAATTCCAAACATTTTTATTTTAATAATTAACAAGTTTTTATAGTACATATTATACACGCATATACGAGTAGTGTAGATAATGTAATTTTAAAATGAGATTTATAGAATTGCATTGAATTAATTATCGTTATAATGTATTAATTATGTATAATTTCCTATTGTTGCGTGAGTATTATCATACATTTTAAAACGTAACCATTAAAATAATAAAATACGTCTACAATTGAAACTTTCGAAAATTAAGAGTACTTAATATGAAGGTACACGCGAAATTTGCAATAGTAATTTAAAGTTCAAGCTGTCTTTTGCAGATTATAAATTAATCAAATCTGTAATATGATTAATTTATGATAATTATTCATTAAAATACACATAATTTACTCGTTATATTTTTGAAACGTAGTAATGATATAACATTGCATTTTAACGGTGTCTAGACCTGATCTTAAAATACTTGAAAACACATAAACAATAATTATTATGGAATCGTAATTTTTTCAGTAAACATAAACGTTCGTCACTTTATTACGTATCATTAGATTTATAAATATAAATACAAAATCATTTTTACGTATTATACTTTATGAAATACTTATTTTATTTGTAAATTAATTATATTTGAATGTCATCTGATTTAATATCACATCAAATAAATGTATTATACGATTGATTTCATTATTTCATTACAATTATTCTGTCATATTATTATACTAATATATAATTTTTATACAAACAAATCATTATTAGATTTTAAGAATAAAAACTGCTTGGTTGATGTAAAAGTTTTTGATTTTATTAAATCAATAATATGTAACAATAAAAAGTACTTTATCTTAACGTATTTGCAAATAATTAGACTCCAAGTGAAATATAAATATATTGGTTATACCACAATATGTGTTTTTTTTTTACAAGGTTGGTCTGTGTGAATGATTTTTATCAAAAAGAGTGGTACAATAATTATCAAATAAAAAAATATGGGATTTATAATATAACGAGTTCTAGTTGGTATTTTTTCGATTTTTTCGAATTTCTCAGTAGTTAATAATTAAGAAAAAATGAAGAAACTTAAAATTTCAACCGAGGTTCGAAACTCTCACCACTAATAGACGTATATTATTTTATCATGTACTAATTTTGTTTGAGTCTATATACACGATTTCGACCAGAAGGATTACTCCGATCACGACAATTAAAAAATTAAACTCGTTCGTACGCACAGATTTACGGATAGTTGGTAGGTACTTGATACTTCGTACTAGTCATTCATAGACTATAATGTACTACCAAATTATAATAAGGTATAATTAATAAAA
This sequence comes from Sipha maydis, assembly GCA_034509805.1. Classification (NCBI taxonomy): domain Eukaryota; kingdom Metazoa; phylum Arthropoda; class Insecta; order Hemiptera; family Aphididae; genus Sipha; species Sipha maydis. The sequence goes on from JASXSY010000307.1 coordinate 126,151, forward strand.
TAAATCATTTTTTTAATCAAATTAGTATGATGAATTTATTAAAATATTTGTTACATAAATTAAACGATCATTAGTTTATTTATTAATAATAATAATAATAGTTATTTTTTTTTTTTATTAATTCCATATATTTTTATAACTTTATAAGTATTCTTCATTATGTACAGTTTCTTTTATTTTATAATTCATTTAAATATATATTGTGTGTGTGTGTCGTTGTGCACAAATGAGTCATCCGTTTTCAGGGTAGTAACGGTTTTAATTTTGCGCAAATTCATCGACTTTTAGGTAAAAAATGTTGAATGTGCGTAAAAGAGTGACTAGCCCCCATACATACATTTTACTGATTAAATAAAATAAAATTGACCTTAATTTAAAAAAAAAATAAAATAGTGTTAAAATAATACATTTTGACAAAATTATAAAAATCATTTTCAGTTTGTTTGCTTAAAAATTCAAACAGGTTTTTTATTTTACTTTTAGCCTGAAAGAAAAATTTTTCTGGAAAGAAAATTGTATTAGTTATTCAGTTCTAAACATTTCATAGTCATTTTTAATGAAGTTTTTGGTGTATATAAAAACTTGAAATTGTCTTTTTTACGATGGTACGCGTGTATCATACAGCACTACATAATTCGTGAATGTCGACGCTTGTGATAAACACATTATACTTATCAGTTTTAATACTGAAGTCTTACACGATTCATTCCATCTATTTCATAATATTCTTATATTAAATCGTTTGTTGGATTAATCGACACAATTTCAATAAGCTTCACAGCGACCACATAATAAAGTCATATTATAATTATTCGAAAAAAATGCGCAAAACATAATTTTTATTTATACATAAAAATATAACGAAAACAAAATTAGTAATATAGTATATAATACGGTAGGCAAATTAATAAGGTTGACCACATAATTTGGAACACCTATGATTTTGTATTTTTTGTGTTTTAAAATTCACTCACGATGTCTTTGAAAGATAAAAAAAAATTCAGTATTCCTAGTTAGGTTACGATAGTTTATTTATTCAAATTACATATTTGATTAATTTAACTGCCGCTCCGACAAACCGCTTTAATACTCGTACATGTGTGGTGTTAGTATATATAAAAAAATAAAAAATAAAATAATAGATGAGCATAGATAACGTATAAGATAAATAATTAGGTAGGTACTGTACTTGGCTTGGCGATACGAAAGTTGCAACTAACTTGTGACTATTTTATTAATTATATCCAGTTGGTAGAAAAACAAATTGAACCTTATAACAGTCATTGTAACAACTACAACAATAAAACAAAAACAATAATAATAATATATCATATAATAGCACAGCGTTTTCAACAGCTATGGATACGCACGGTGTACTGTTGAATAGCCGTATTACGAGCTGTTTATTTGTGTATATATTTTTTTATAGATTAACTAAGGGTCATACGAACGTGCTGTATATTATACTGTGTTATTTTTCCAACACCTACCATTATTACTAATCGTATTCCGAGGACGACAAAAGAAGGCGGTCGGTTTAGTTCACACACGGTGTTTCGGTTTTTATACCACGCATATACATACATGTTTCAACATGAAATGGTCTCGTTGTATACCATACGTATGTATAATGTCAAACTGTTACATTATCGTTACCATTAGATTCAATGGCGTAACTACCTCGGGGCAACAAAGGCAGTAGCCTCGAAACGCAATTCTTTTTTCGGATATACAATAAATGATGATTAATCTTAGCGATGCTGTAAGACACAACTGTAGCCTATTAAAGTATAAAGTTTGAACGTAAAGCTCGTACCGTCACTGACCATAACATTGGTTTGGTGAAAAAGATTATAATTTCTATTATAAGCGCGAGAAAAACGGAATAGGAGCTACGCCACTGGTTGGATCAGTGCGCTTTCGATATCACAGACTATCCTGAACAGTTGCGCACCATAGCTGAATAAATTATTACGGTACTTCTCGTTCAGTTCATCTTGGTTAAGTATTATGTTTGGTTAGGTACAAATGGCATTTTTCGATTACGTTTACGACCCGCGTCAAAATACTCGAGATAAATCTTCCCGAAAACGGTGATGCACGTCTCAATGAAGAACGACTCTGCGACTGTTTACACGAAAACTGCACGTAGAAAATCATACGATAGTATTATGTTATTAATATAACATTATATGTTCTTTTACGGTGGGCGCACGTTCGGAAATCGTTACATTTTCAATACGTTCGTGTGTACGGGGTCCTTAACGCAAAACCATTTCATGTCCAGCAAACAGCAAACGAGTACATGTTATAATATATAATACACGCGTTTGATATCCCCCAAAACTATTTTCTTCCGACGTCGTTATGACGCACTTGTCGTTAAATTTAATATCATAGTGTATAATAACGCGTAGCCATATTACGTTTGAATGTTGTATCGAAAAAATATTTTCGCCCCAGCATGCGAACCGTCGGGAGCCGATATTTAAACGCACTACCCGTACTCGTAGTGAATTATAATAATATCCTACATAGAGCACGTCCGAATCATTTCAAATGTTATGTGTAAAGTAACGTAGATAGATAGTATTACATTATAATATGTATACACGCGTATAGTTTAGTCTTAAGTTATGGCGCAACATGTTTGTATTCGCACCGCGGGTGATACATATGTATTTGGTTTAGTTTTGGATAAGGTATATTCAATAAAGCACATATTTATTATACCTATTCTGCTATTAACTGTTCCGAAGGTTGGATTTGTATAAACTATTAAGCGCTTCTATACAAATTTATGATTATATGTTAAATCATATTTATAGCACGAAAATTTCAGCTTGTCTACTATACACTATATATATTTATGTATACTATTAATACTGTCTCCCTTGGGTTAAATTAAATTACGGTCATAAACAATAATCATTAAGATATCCTTTACCGTTGATGATATATGACTGTATATGATAATTATTTATTTTATTGATCAATACCATGTACTGTGATGTAGTTAAAAATCGAAAACGTGTACGTACATGTACGCTATACAACAATTTCTGTGTAGATGTATTACGTTTATTAGGTACACATATTATTTTCAATTTTTATTTACGTAACAACTATATAACCTTTAAAAATTTATGTACAATAAACGTTCTTTCTCCACGCACGCCATCGGTTGAAAGCAATACCTTACATGGTATAACGTTTGATGATCGAATATTATTTTCTTATCACTCTTTGTAACCAACCAGTCGTTGCAAGAACTATTGGTTTTGACATTGGACAATCGTTTTGTATACGAATACATTCCTACGCATATGTAATATACTCATTCGATGCTTTAAGCGGATTTTTTTGACGCTTCATTCACTTATAAGATTTTGCACTCGAAGGATTTCATAAGTCAGTCAAAATTAGCCTTGTATGTGTTCGATCTTTTCGTACCAATAATACAATGGGAGAGAAAGGGAGAAAACGCGAGTAAACGCCCGTACCGACAGTACAACGTATACGGCATTCATTAATGTTTATAACTGCCTCGAAGAAATATAGCAAATAAAATCTGAAGGTTTTTTTCAGTTGATATTATCCCGATTGATGTATTTATGTCATGTTTTTTCAGTGAATTTATCAAAATGCATCTATTAATTGTAATCATTTAATGTAAGCGTCCATAGATTCGCATTGTACGTATCTGATGAAACGGATCGATTTGTGGAAACGCGTCCACGGTATCCGTAGTAATCGGATTACCTACGGGACGATCGTTTACAATCTGGGATTTTTAACAGTAAAATTATTAATTGATTTTGCATTTCCGTAAGACGCCATTCGCACCAGTCGGAAAATATGTCTCTATGAAAAATTTTCCGGCGTTACTGTCGATGGGTGCTGGCCATCCGCTGCGGGTCAGTGGTCTCACTTTTGTAGCTTACACTCCAAAGAGTTCTAAAATCCGTTTCATACCACCCGTCCGATGTGAACTATCTATAGATACTCACCTTCATGCTCTTCTACTCAAACCCTGTTCGTACAAACAATAAGTACTGCTACACCGTTATGAATACGTATTCATACACAGCAAAATGTATTGGTTGGAATTATCCTTGGAATTGAAACGTTGATTTTCGGCCACACCGTGACGGAACAAAATGTCAGAAGCGTTGGACTAGCGCATAAGTACGAATCGTTGCCAGTGTTCGTGTTCTTTGGAGCTGTGCACTGTGCACAGCGTTTAATTTCACAATAAACGTTCACTAAAGTTAGTCGTCGTCGTATTATTGCGCGAGACGTGTGTTGCATTCCGTTAAACACATCGCACGGACTTAATAATATAATAAATCACATAATTGATTTACGAGAGTCCATATGCGTGTACGCAATACGTTAATTTAACGTTGAACTCGGAGCGATCGGGATCAATGAGATACACTTGAAAATCTTTACAGCGTTGAACACCGTATTCGCCAATCCACTGCAGTTGTACACGTTCACTTCTGCACGGTGAGCTGCTGTGCGAATGAATACTGCGGTCCGGTTCAACATATGCGGCGAATTAGAGAGAGACGAATCAATATTCACCGACTGCAACATCTCTTCGTGCCGTATACTGGATACACGAAAAGCACACGGTATTCATACCTTCAGCACACACCCCGTATCAATTCGAGACAAACGAAATGTATCCAAACAACAGAACCATGTGCAAGATTCTAATACAAGTTGATATGCGTCACCACAATGACTTTAAATCATCGACACAATAGAGGTGCCAAGTATAGACAAAATAGTTTAAAATTTGTTATTGATTTATCTCGATGAATAATGTTTCCTAGCTGTGGTTTTAACTGCATGAAAGATACTCCGAATTAATCAATGTTAAATATCCATTAGATGATAAAAACAAAAATCATAATCAAATAAAATTCCTCGAAAAATTCTTCTCGGAAAATAATAAAATGTCGCTATATTTTATGTACCTGTGGTACAATTATGTCACAAATTGGTATGTAAAAATTATTTCAAATATCATTACGTATAACAATTTTCCATCTAGTTTGGTGGTATAGTTGTTTTTTGCTTATTTCAAATTTTTTTACAGATGTTACAGAAAATTACTGTTTCCGGACGAACGAAATAAAAATATAACATGGTATTGTAAAATCGCACGATACTCAAATGTATTTATATACTATACGTGCATATACATTTGGTTATAGAACATTTTTATTTAAATTATTAAAAACAAAAATCATCATTGATCATTTTGTTATAGTGCACAATGAATATCAATAAATAAGTACGGTTCGGTCGTATAATACATAATGTACGTGACGGCAACAAAAACGACAACAGATGACGTTTCTCGACGAACTCCGTACTAAAAATAGAAAGCCTTGCTAACGGGTTAGGCTTTTCGTCAATCACATTACGTACAGCATCGACATATGCTAATCAGCCAGCTGTTATAACACATGTACAATGTATATATTATATCATGATGTAATATCAGAATGAAAAATATTAATACATTTCTTTTATCCGTCCCACTGAGCGCCAACAAATCATTGAACACGCATTTTATAATACGTATGTACACGCGTTCCACACCCGTCACACGACATCACACTACGCCACGTGTAACATGTCTCTTATAGGCCGTCACCGTAATAAAGGGTTACAAAAGCGGTAATCGATGACGAAAAAACAAATAATGTGTTTTCCCAGAAGACGTACATTTCACTTTTTCATCGTGTGCCATCGATCGTAAGACGTTGCATGATGAATTCGACCATTTCAAAACCAATCGGAAAGTGATAATGCTATAAAAGTTGAGTGAGACAAAATGGTATCACGCTGTAACTTTAATGCGAAAATATCTATAAAAGTAAAAACGAAAATTCTACTTTTTTTTCACCCACGATAAATGTTTGCTAAACAAATTATTCTTGTATAATTAAATTTTTATTAGTTCGATATTAGACAAACTATATTTTTCGTAATAAAACTATGGTTGTGTTCAACATTCAGGGGTTACATTTTTTTTTTTTTTTTAATGTAGTAGCATTCAGCTTACAGATATTAGTATTTTGATAATTTTGTTTCTCTATTATTATTATTATTATTTATTTAAAATCTTTTTATAGATTACTGGGCCTCACTGAGATAACTCGTGTGGAGGCCAAATTGTAGTTTATAGAGCTTCCTACATAATTTAATTGGAACTTTGAAATTTCCATATTATTGATGATAATTTAAAATGCAAAAATTTAAAACTTTCAAACTGAAAATAATAATAATTACCAGTAATTATCATTTGTAGAGTAGTATAATAAACAAATATCTTAATTTGAATTTTCTTGTTTTTAATATGCGAATTTCAAACTTTGAATTGAAAATATTTATATTTCTAATGATGGCTAATATAATTGAAGAACTTCTCAATAAAGAGGGTTGAATTTTAAATGTTTTTTTTTTTTTAATTTAGCTAAATTATTTTTCTCTAATTTGTAAAATATATGTTGAGGAACTTCTAAAAATAACTAAAAAAAAAAAAAAATGGTTTTTTTAACAAACAAAAATTAAATTTTGTCAAAAAACGGTATACTATCAATTTTGTCGTATTTTTTAAACTTTTTATGATTGTTTAAAAATTATTAAATAAACTGTTAAAAAAATTATAATATAACCTTTTTTAATTGTAATGTTCCAATGAGATAACATTTTCTACCGAAATAGTTTATGATTGTTTTAGAAAATTTTTTCCAAAATCAGGTACACAGACAAATAAACACATATCGCAATAAAATCGATACATTTCTTGTTTCACTCATAATCTAATTTATCAAATTTTATATTTGAAGTGAAAATAGGTAAGTTTTTTTTTTTTGAGTTAATAAAAACCATATATTTATTTACATTTATATTGAAATAAATTATCTTTGAAATTTAAAAGCAATACATTACATTTATAACTAAAACAACAATATAAACATCTAAAATCAATTTTGTTAAAACCAAAAATGTTAAACTATTTTTTGGTATAATTCGATATTTCTTTTTTGATTTTCCTAAGTCTTTGGAATATTTGACGAAAGGACTACTTTAAATTACTAGCAAAAAACGACTTATAATCTATTGACAGGTTCTCGTGTAATTTTATTTGAGTATTCTTACAATAAAAACCTAGCAACTTTTTCATATCGAAAAATAAATGAAGATAAACAATCATATTATTGTAAAACCAATACGTCATTATTTAGGAATTTATTAATAGAAACACATGTGGCCAATACTGGGCACTTAATAAACGACGAAGATAATATTATAACTGCCGTGTGAGAGGGAGTTATGGAATTATATACAAAGATAATTTAAGAATGTGTAAACACTTTGAAATATAATACACTCTTCGTTTTAGGCATAGTTCGATGACGCCCGAATTTCACAACATTTTTTTTTTTTTATTTATTTAAAAAAGTACTATATTTCACAACGCAACAATAATAATAATATACCCGTATTATAAATTCGTAAAAAAAATAAAATAAATGGTTATTACATACTGTAATATTACATAGCGCTTTGTTGTAATAGTTCATTGGATAGAGTAGGATTGCATTACATAGTCTATAGTTTATAGAAATTATGATTATTCAAATACTTTGATGTTGTACTTCGTTTTTATTATCACGACGATATCATGATTGTAAAAGAACGAGCGTCGACTGACATAGGGGAAAAAATAATAGTGGTAGTATAGTCTGAAGTCTGTATTATTAAACTGAAAGCAGTCCATTATGGAAATTCGTTTATAATAATCATAATGTTTTATGGGAACACTCGAAGGCAGCAAATGATTCGAAAATGTAGATCACTTCATTGATTCTCCAACGGTTACAAGACCAAGGATTTGTAAAATTAATAATTTATCATGGAAATCTAAATTTACTTGCTTACGACTTTTACCCCCTGGGATGTCATTATTATTTATTAAATTCAAAGCACCTATTAAGCGATTGTTTTCAACTACCACCACGTTATAAACGGATCGCACTCATTCACTCATAACTACAGTATCGAAAACAAAAAAAAAATATTACCTAATAAATGTGTACCTTATTTTTTCATTTCACGATCACTCGTGTTTTCCTAAAAATATTTCCAAAGCTTTTTACACGTAAAGTATATAAAACAAAAATAAAAAATGAAACGCAAGACTTATGTGAAAAATTTGTCATGAGGCGTTAGTCATGTGCGGTTGTATCATACGATGTTATTTACGGACCGATCTTTTTTCCCTCGTCCTCCACACCCGACGAATTCACCAGACGTTTTGAATGAGTCACCTGCGCCGCAGTGCTATTTGTGTTGCATGACTCGGCGCCTTCCAATGATGACCAATGCAACGCGCACCCGTAACAAACCCGCGGCTAGTGGGTGGGGATGAATAGTTTTTTTACCAACGGATTTCGCTCGGTCGAAAATGTCTTTTGTTGTTCCCAAACGGAAAATAACGAAAAAGGAAAATAAATAAATCGAAAACGTGACGAAAAAAAAATAAATAAATAGAGTAAAAAAAAGAGATCCGCACAAACGTAGGGAAATAATATACGCGTAAACTAATGTATTCGTAAGTCGTTTTGTGTGTTGATTTTTTGTTTTTCCTTTTCACGCCGTCAACCCCACAAACGTGGGCGATCACGCGGAGTGGTTTTAATTTCCTTCCTCCCTCCCACCCAACATATCAACGCGCGACAATGCGTCCTCCGAAGACCGCGTCACGAGTAGATTGCGTAGCGTACAATAATAATTCACGATGTGCCGTATGTTGACCACAAAATCGACGCGCAAACGTTGGCCGACTATCGGAACCGATGTTCAGTTCACGAACGCTACTACACGTTGAAGCCAACGTTGGGTCCAGCGCCACGTTGGATTGTTGGATGCGTACACGCCTCCGGTGTACATCTGCGTGTGAGTTTATACACAATCGATTTAACGTGAAAAAAAAAAAAGTTGTAGAAACAGAAAGTAGATATAAAGAAAAAAAAAGTGGATTACGCGATCGCAGCTGCTGGCACCGTATTTCTACCGGCTCGCGGTAAGTTATCGACTCGGAAGGAACGGAAAGGAACACGTGCAAGGAGGTGGTGGATGTTGCCTTCGGGCGGGAGTAGAGAACGGTGATTCGAAACTGGACACAGGACTGCGCACGTCACATCGCGCAGCCGCGTACCGGAATACAAGTAGCGAATCGCTTCCGACGTCTGGTGCTCCGAAGACGCGGACTCTCGGCGGGAATCGTTCCGACGCTAACGTCGGACACAAGCGTTTGTCACTCGACGTGCGGACCGCCGGCTACACGGTTTGTGGCCGACGCGTTCGAACGTGTCGGACGCCTTCACGTGAACGCACCTGGTCGGGGCTGATCTCTCAACCGAACCGTCGGCAGTACCGTTGACTCGCGGGCCGCGGTGTGTTGTCCGCGGGGCTCCCTCCGGTGAACGAAAACCCGAGCCAGCCGTGATGGATGACGGACTGGACGAGTTCTTCGGCAACGCGTCCACCGCTCCGGCCCGGAGGAGAGTTATAAAAAACCAACAAGGAACAAAAAAAAAAAAATCCAAAAACCACGCGAATACATGCGACGCCGTGTACGTCACATCCCCCGTGATACCCGTTCGTCTAGGTTCCGATGCGGCATCCCGTTATGCACGTCGTGTCAAGCCGGTCCCGCACTGTTCGCAGGTACACACGATCAGTTTACTAAGACTATAGATCAATCTTTGAAACTCGTGAGTGACGTAGCACACTAGACAGCCGTTACGCTCGCAATTGATGATCGTCCGGAAAGCGGTAAACCGTCCCACGGGTCGAAACGAGCCAAACTGCGCGCGTACTTAATCGGGATGATCCTGCCCTGGAGCGATCGAGGATAATCGAAAAGTGTACCGATGAATGTGGGGCACGTGACTCGGCGATCGCTGAACTAATGGTAGCTTTTACTCGGGGCTCTATTTCCGATTCGCGCGGGACGTTACGCTTCGAAGGTCAATGCAAAATCAATCGGTATAGCCACTCGTCTCTACGCTTTCGATTACTTGCGATTACACGCCTTGACGATTATTCGCCGAGTACACCAGTAATGTGGAACCGGCTATATCGCATCGCCCTCCAAGTCCGGAAACGGATTTAAATCCGACGACTACGAAAACGGTTCGTTCGTGATACACAATTGCTGTTCGTCGGACGTCTGCGAAAAATTACACGCACAAGAATATTGTTATTGATTTTTTTTTTTTTCACGCGAACGAACGCAAAAACCAATTATTATTCAATGTCGTATTCGTGAATAATTTAGTACCGTTCGCTGCCACTGCCAGCCCCGTAGGATTTTCATTTGGTCGCATTTCTTATTCAGTCAATGGCAATTAAGAATATTCATATTTACCGTCGTCAACTCCACTAAACTTGATTTCGAAAAAATGTCTAATTTGTTATAAATAATGTATGCAATCGAAAAATATGACGAGCAACAATAAAAATACTTTGTCGTATTGTTGGAAGCACGAGACCAATTACCGAAGAGATTTTATGGACAACAGTTTTCTTTAATGATTCATCACTGAAGAATGATGTTATTGAACGGGATGATTATTAGTGCTAAGAAAATTTTCGATCGAAAACTGTGCATAATAATTGAAAAATGTGTTATTAGTAAATAAGAAACGCCGTGTTATTAAAAATCTGATAACCGTTTTCGTTCATTGAAATGAAAAAATGAAAAAACACACAGTAAACATTATCAATTCATTAAGTTAGCTTTAAAATAATTTTATTTGGTTATTAATAGTGTTTATCATATCATACCGGATTTGTTCAATATTTTTTCAAACGAAAAACAAGCATAGTTTTCATCGAATAAAAAATAAGCAATCGGGTACAAAATGTTTTTGATCACACATATGTTGAATAGGTATTAATTATTATTTTATCATTATTGACATTTTTTATCATTTTAATTAAATATAATCATTAAAAACAAGAGATTAGTTTGTAAAACCATCGACTAAGTTTCGGCTAAGTTTTAATGTTTATTTTTCGTTATTTTATTTTTTTTATGAAAAAACTATTTTAAGAAATAAAAATAATTATTTTTACTGGTATTTAATGTGACCATATAATATGCTACATATGCGAATTTACTATTATTAGTCTCAGCAGTGAAATAAAAATGGTATTGGTACACACTTTTGTTCGGTTTGTCTATAAAATAATTTATTTTACATTTTTTTATTTTTTTTCTCTATTATTTTGTTTAAAAAGTTCCTTTGATATAGTTATCTAAACATATTATTAAACGAATTTTCAATTTTTAGCATTTGGAAACATTTAAAACATTTAATATAATTATAAATATATGGCATAGAGTAATAATTTATTTTTATTGTTGGAATATAATTTAAAAATTTCGAATGAAAAATAAGAATTCAATCGATCACGTTACAGTAATTACTCAATCAATACGGGCTTTGTGCGAAAATCAAATCGTGCCTTAATAGTGCTGCACGAAAGGATTAATATTTATACTGCATTCAATGAGATAGATTGAAGGGGTAAAGTTTATGTTTGCCGTTGAGTTAGAGTTTACGTATAAATAATAAAACCGACGAAGTATTCACATTTTGCCTTTTTCATTTATTACTAAATGCGTAAATGCGTTCAAAACAAGAAAATCGTGAACTTATCTGTAATTTCACAATATATCCTAACAGATTATTTGCTACCCTTAGGTTATTTCATAATATGAAACTAACGATACTGACAATCACTAGTACATGATAATATGCAGGTATTTTATAATTATTTTCCTCAACAATCGACCCAAAATTAATTCAATGCCACTTTTTTATGTGTTGTTGCAATGCGTGTTAGGACTAAAAAATGACTCATTTCGTTGTAATGTTTAGTTTTAACGTGGTTACTAGGACATTTTGTTGACGTGGCAAACAAGAAAGTATAATACACAATTATGATACACATTAAACTTTTAGTTTTGGAAACAATATAATAATAATAATAATACAATAACCAACGATAATAAAAAAAAACAATTGTATTGTTTCTTTTTGTATTTATAATGTTACGGAAATTCGAAATATTTTACTTCGTTAATAGTTTATTTTGTTTTTATGTACGTTCACTCTTTATACATACTTATATAATATACTTGTACCCACCCTTTATTTTTTTTTTGGAAAATAAATTGAATCTGATAAATACCTTAACATTATAAAGAAATATTATTATTCGTTATGTTCTATAATACATCAAAGTCAATGTTATTTTGGTGTCAACAGTTCAGTCTTTTATTTGAAAAATAAAATACATACTTATATTGCTCAGAAAAACTCCCAAAAAAATAAACCCATAGTGTAAGATATATCTGATAAAGCCTAACCAATTTCTCAGAATAGCATATAAACTACATGAATAGGGTTGCCATCCGTCCCGATATATTGGGACTGTCACCATTATTGAGCTCTCTGTCCCGACGTCCCGACAATAGACAAAAATCTCCCGATTGAAAATAGGCATTAAAAATGTCGTAAATTTTGTGTTATTGTATACAAATATTCGATGAAAAATAAAAAATAAATATTTTCAAAATCGTAAGACTTTAGGTATGCGTAAGGATTTTTTCGTTAATGTTAGCCCAGTAGACTAATGAACGAAATCGCCTACTCCTAGAGACTATGGCGTCGATTTTACAATATCGAGTTAATTATAACATGACTTGCGCAGAGTGTTACAAATATGTTCAAGGGGATAAAGAACTTTTGAAAAGAGCAACATTTTCTAAACAGTATGGTCATCTCAGTCATCAACAGTACTGGGTCTAAACATATTTTTTTCATGCAACTCAAATAAACAAATATTTTATTTAAAACAAAGAATTACGATTTTTTTTTACAAAATGTAGTGTTTTTACACACTCCATCCCAGAATTCTTAGAACGTCCCGACGAGACCCTAACCAAATATGGTAACCCTATACATAAATCTACAAAGCGAACGACGAAATATATGACTGCATTAGGAGCATCGTTATAATAGTTTAATGACTCATATATTTTTATTCAGACCAAAATAATTATTATGATTATTAATTTCTTTAAAATTTGTAAGCCAATTTTCTTTATTTTGAATAAATTAACTTAAGCTACCAAGTTCAGGGAATATGTTTGATTGAAAATCTGGATTTTCGCCATTATCAAAATTGTAAGTTTCTCATTAGCGTTTAAAAAACAAAAGATTAGAAAAATATAAAAAAATAACAGAAACTACATAAAATTATTATTGTTCACCGTATCGTTAATTTTATTATTGTTATTAAATTCCGTTATATTGGATTTTATTTTCATAAATATACTTAATTACTTTTAATCACCAAGTTTTTATTCTATAATATTATTACGATTGTAAGACGCGTTTGTATTTTTACCTATAGTATTAGTTTCGGAAAAATTCAACAAATTATTGATTGATTATTACGATATTTACAGAAAGTTTTCAAGAAAGAACTTTTGAAAAATAAAAAGTTCATGATTTCAAGTGATAAAAGAAATCAACCGTCTGGAGTAGCAATATATATTTTAAAACGTTTCATAAGTCACCGAACATCGTGCACCCCTCTATATGAATGATATGCATGAGTAAATGTTTTAAATTTCCCGAGACACTTGTATTTATTTATCTCAAAAATAAATGACAATTTTACTGTACCGCGAACTCGCACCCTTCGTAATCTTTAGTCAAATCATGTACTGTGATTTCTCGGGAAAACGTTGAAAACTTATTGGCTATGCACCAGCTGCGTTATCATTGATTTCTAGCTATTTATTTTATAGCAATCATAAACGAAAATGCAACGAAATAAAAAAAAATAATAGAATACTGTTTTAGCATTACACTGGGCTGTCGTATAATATAATGCGTTAACTGTTTTCAATAAATCGGTTATTTAAATACGATTTGTCCGATTTCATTGACGATAAATAATACATTTGGTTTTTCTTAATAAACAAATTAATACTTATAACGATATTTTTATCCTATTCGTTTTTTACAATATTCTTTATAAACTAAATCCTCCTTGTCCTACACTTTCTCGTGAATCTATGAATAATAGAATGCATGATCTATCAATTAAAATAATACATTTGCTTACTGTCATAGGTATGAGTGTGTTACACGTATTGTTAATAAATTGTAACAGTGCGATATATATATATATATGAACTGGAAAATAGGCATACTAGGCATACGCAATAAAAAATAATATCTAAAACTGAAAAAAACGAAAACGTTAATAAATATTATTGTACGTGTTTTTGCAGTTCATGTCATCGGGAAATTACTCGCACACAGGATGATAAAGGAACCAAAAAACGATCGTCATTATGATGACGATGTAATAGATGTTGTGTGCTAAAAAGGGGAAAACAGTTTTTCGTATTAATTTTACTATTATATACGAAGGTATACGACTGCGGCTTATGGGGGATTTAAAGATTTGATGCTGAGAGGGGATAATATCAAAGTAATAGTATACGAAGTGACGTAAATTTACTTGCGTGACTATATCTGCCGAAACTGATACTTTCATTGTTGTGACTATTATTACCATCATGGGCATCATTATGGGCATTACGTGTTTAGCCGTTGAAAGAGTCGAACTACGACATAATTTTAAACATATACTTAACAGTTTGCGTGCACGAGTCGGTGTCTTTACACGCACGCACTTACACAGAGACAAAGACCCAAACGCACAGACACACACACACACACACGCACGCACACACACACAGACACAGATACACGCACTGTATCAGTCGCGGCCGCTATTGTCTATTGAGTCCGTAGTAACTTATTTACTGTTATTGTTGTTCTTATTTAACATTTTATCCACTTTATTATTTTCTTTACGCACGTTGAAAATCATGGACAAACGTCAATTGCGCTCAACAAAGGGGCAATATTATAAATTGTGCCTAATACATTTCAGGTATAAATTTGCACAAAGTAAATTGCACCCAATACATTTCAGGTACGCATTGGTAAATTCCGCCCAGCAGATATACTACTCATATTTTTGTGATAGCCATATGCGCAAATTGGTTCAATTTAATGGTGAGGCTTCAGTCCTGAATATTTAAATTTTGAAAAATACTCGCGAGTTGCTAAACCTTACTCACCTGTAGGCACTAATGTTAAACCTTATATGTAGTAAAATACCTACCTATAATATTATTTTTTCGTACCAATGCGTTTTGTTGTATTTTACATTTCAGTGTAATGATATGTAACACGGACGGCCAATGGTAAATCAAAATATAAGGTACCAAAACATATTAATAAATAACGATAAAAAGCATTAACAATCGTCATCAATCGTTCGACTGCGTGACTTAGATTTACATAAATTTTATTTTTGGCGTTTTGTCGAAAATCGAAAAACCTATTGTTATTTCAGTCGATGCGAATGTAAAGATAACGCAGTACGTATAAAGTACAGTGGACATAACCGTGATGGCATATAGCCGGGAAAAACAACTCAAATCGGTTATTCTAATTCGCTAAAGTAATTGTTTCAGTACCACTCATGAACCTACTGGGCATGTGCATTTTCTTTGTGCGCGTCGAACTACGCGAAGTCCGTTACCGAATAAATTAATAACGGTACCGACGAAAACGGTCACGCCACCGCCGCCATCAAGGGGTCGAAGTGCGCACCGTGCGACGCGTTTTTAGAGTCGCGTTCGTCGTGTACGCAGATCGAGAGACTGCACAATAAACTAAAAGTTATAATAATGCGCGTAGCGTATACTGACATTTGCCGGGAACTTTTTTTTTGCTCACGACAGATGTTTTTTTTTTTTTTTCACGGCGACAATGGCTCGTAATGTTATATACGCGTATGAGGCACGTGCAAAAGCGCATTGTAACGTGTATTATAAAGCTTTTCGACCGATTCCGATTATTATTTCTCTAGTCTTTTTGCACACAAGCATAGGGGGGGGGGGGAGGGGGCGTGTGCGTTCCGTATACGATGCATTATTATTACTGTATTATCCGGACATTAGCATCACAATAGACGACGCGCGTCTACTATAACTCCATCCCCCCCCCCCGCCGAAGGGCATATTACGCGCACATAAAGTGACGAATTTTTTTTCGCTATTCCTCTCTCTCTATGTGTCTGTGCCAAACACGTGACCTGTACATCTGCCAGCTGCAGCAGCCGCTACGTATATGTTATATAATAATGTGTAACATCGTCCTTTGTGTGCCGGTCGTCGCCGCTGCCACCGCCGCCGTCGTCGTCATTTTTCAGTCCAATAACCATTGGGGTGAACTCGCGCGCGGATTAGAGATTTGCCAATAAAAAAATATACGCACACGCTTATGCGATTTCGGCCGGAAACTTTTTTCATCGAGCGTTATATTGTAAAATACATTTAACCAAACGATTTGGACCGTTCACGAGTGGTGCGTGCGCGCGCTTGCTCATTTACGAGCTGCATTGAAATCGCTGCGGTCCGCTTCAGTCCACCATACTCGTATTATCATACATCGCAACCGTCACACGTATTGTGCATTATAACTATGATTATTATGTCCGTGTTCGGAGCGAGCAACACAATAGGCCCCCGGGAGCGTTGTGTACTTGACGATTATCCCGTCGCGCGTACCTAGAGTACGCGTACGGAAAAATAGTAGCGCGGCGCATTTAAATCCATCACAAAGGCCGAAAGCGGATCTATGTTCTCGCTGTCTCCTGCGTGTAAAACCGTTTTGTCCGCAATGGAGTGAAGAATGTAATACTGTTCTCATTGTGTTACGGAAAACGGGTGTTCATTATACGTGGTTTAATGACGTCCGTATTATAAAGTATAGACTTTTACATACGCATGTGGACAGAACTGAGAATCCCAAAACACGTATGAACTACAAAACCAAGCAGATCGACATTTCATCGCGAATGAATGTTGAGTTTCGTTACTTTCAAGCGAAAACAGTAAACAAAATATTAGGATAAATGTGCAAGAAACGAGTTTAATGATAAGCAAGTCTGTGCAAGTCTTAAAATCCGTTGAAAAATATTAGCAAATATTAACAAGAAATATCCTGTAAAGTTTTTTTATTTTTATTTTTATTTTTAGATTCTGAACGGAGTGAAGAATGTATTGATTTTACAATGATGTGTGTTTTTTTTTTTTTTTTTTTTTTTTTTTTGTGTCTGTCGACACGTTTTGGGGCAGTAAAAATGCTTCGATTGCCTTATGTAGCAACTTTTCTGAAAGGAAAGTGAATCTATTTGGTACTTTGGGGGGTCAAAAGTTAAAAATTTCCAATATTTTTTAAATGCGACGGGAAAAACCATAAAAAAATTTGGGAAAAACGGGAGTTTTTACGCAAAACCAGTTTTTGACATAATCAAATTTTTTATTTTGCTATAACTCAAAAACTAATCGATGTAAATACTTGAAATTTTCACCAAATGTTTAGATTAGCGTTCTCTATACACCATTAAATTTTCAAAGTATTTTGACTTTTATTAAGCTATTTATAGACAATTGAAATTTTCAATATTTTTAAGTATTTTTTTTTTAAATAACGATAAAATTTTTTTGGCTGCCTAGAAAATCTTGAAAATTTAATACAAGGTTTCTTATAAGTTGTTCCTTAACTGATAAAAAAAAATCTAAAATCGTAAGTAACAATTTTTTTTTATAAGTGCTCAAAGTTACAATTTATACGAAATATGTAAAAATCACGATAATTTGCAAGTTTTTTTGTAGTTAAAAATTCATAAAATTTTTTCTGTTCATACTTAAGGTTCAAAATTTTAACACGAGGTTATGTATAAGCTACTCTTCAAAAATCTTTAAAAAAATTTCTACCGGAATTAGAGGAAAAAATTTAATGACTGTTTGAAATTTAAATATTTACGAAATTGCATAAAATAGCGATTTATTCTCAAACGATTTTAAATATTTTTTATAATTCAAAAAGTATAAGTCGCAGATTTTTGAAATTTCTACCAGCTGTTAAGATTGGTATTTCCTTTATGTCATATTTTTTTCAAAATATTATATTGATTTTTAAGCCACTTATAGGCATTTAAAATATTCGATTTTTTTACATTTTTTTTTTATAATCGGTGATAAAAAAAATTTGGCTCGTACAAAATACTTGAAAATTTAATAGAAGATTCCACAGAAGTAGTTCTTAAAGTCATTCAAAAATTATTAAAATCCATAGGCACAATTTTTTTTTATAAGCGTTTAAACAGCGAATATTGACAAAAAATTACATGTAAAATATAATATACTGTATAATATTCTAGACTGACAAAGATATCGGTTTTTTTTAAAATGCTCTAACTCAAAAATGAAAAACCGCAACAACTTGAAATTTTCACCAAATCTTTATATTGACGTTCTCTATACATGGTTAAGATTTCAAAGTATTTTGACATATTTTGACTTATTTATAGACAATTTAAATTTTCGATTTTTGTTAAATTTTTGTTTTTAAACATCTATAAAATTTAATTGATTGAGCGAAAACTCTTGAAAATTTTATACTAGGTTTGTAATAAGTTAAACTTATTGTAACTAAAAAATATCGGTGATCGGTTAACTTAATTTTTTTTTATAAGCCCTTAATTCTCAAATTTGTATAATATGTGTAAAAATCACTATAATTTGCAAGTTATTTTGTAGATAAAAATTTATAAAATTTTTTTTGTTCATACTTAAGGTTCAAAATTTTAACACTAGGTTATCTATGAGCTACTCTTCAAAAATCTTTAAAAAAATTTTTACCGGACTAAGAGGAAAAAATTGTATGACTGTTTGAAATTTAAATATTTACGAAATTGCATAAAATAGCGATTTATTCTCAGACGATTTTAAATATTTGTTATAATTCAAAAAGTATAAGTCGCAGATTTTTGAAATTTCTACCAGCTGTTAAGATTGGTATTTCCTTTATGTCATATTTTTTTCAAAATATTATATTGATTTTTAAGCCACTTATAGGCATTTAAAATATTCGATTTTTTTACATTTTATTTTTATAATCGGTGATAAAAAAAATTTGGCTTCTACAAAGTACTTGAAAATTTAATCGAAGATTCCACAGAAGTAGTTCTTAATGTCATTCAAAAATTATTAAAATCCATAGGCACAATTTTTTTTTATAAGCGTTTGAACATCGAATATTGACATAAAATTACATGTAAAATATAATATAATGTAGAATGTTCTAGACTGACAAATGATATCGGTTTTTTTAAAATGCCCTTACTCAAAAACGAAAAACCGCAACAACTTGAAATTATCATTAAATCTTTATATTGACGTTTTCTATACATGGTTAAAATTTCAAAGTATTTTGACATATTTTGACTTATTTATAGACAATTTAAATTTTCGGTTTTTCTAAATTTTTCGTTTAAAAATAAAATATACTTATATAATATTTATAAATAACATTGTATTATATTCTAGACTAACATATGAACTCCGTTCAGAATCGTTATTCGTATACAATGATATCTATCATTGCATTCAAATTTAACAAATCCATTATAATAATGACCTATCCTATAAGCGAGGTGCACTCCACCCCTAACTGTACAGCAGAGCGAGGCCCATCCGGTTCTTTTTTTTTTTAATTATACTAAGACATTCCTAACGCGGGTACCTTTTTCGTTAACAACTATTCTAACTAGACCAATTTTATAGTTAAATTATAAAATCATGAAGCGTAAGGACAAACCCAATTTACTTAGACTTATTATTAGATTCTGAACGGAGTGAAGAATGTATTGATTTTACAATGATGTGTGTTTTTTTTTTTTTTTTTTTTTTTGTGTCTGTCGACACGTTTTGGGGCATTAAAAATGCTTCGATTGCCTTATGTAGCAACTTTTCTGAAAGGAAAGTGAATCTATTTGGTACTTTGGGGGGTCAAAAGTTAAAAATTTCCAATATTTTTTAAATGCGACGGGAAAAACCATAAAAAAATTTGGGAAAAACGGGAGTTTTTACGCAAAACCAGTTTTTGACATAATCAAATTTTTTATTTTGCTATAACTCAAAAACTAATCGATGTAAATACTTGAAATTTTCACCAAATGTTTAGATTAGCGTTCTCTATACACCATTAAATTTTCAAAGTATTTTGACTTTTATGAAGCTATTTATAGACAATTGAAATGTTCAATGTTTTTAAGTATTTTTTTTTTAAATAACGATAAAATTTTTTTGGCTGCCTAGAAAATCTTGAAAATTTAATACAATGTTTCTTATAAGTTGTTCCTTAACTGATAAAAAAAAATCTAAAATCGTAAGTCACAATTTTTTTTTATAAGTGCTCAAAGTTACAATTTATACGAAATATGTAAAAATCAAGATAATTTGCAAGTTATTTTGTAGATAAAAATTCATAAAATTTTTTCTGTTCATACTTAAGGTTCAAAATTTTAACACGAGGTTATGTATAAGCTACTCTTCAAAAATCTTTAAAAAAATTTCTACCGGAATTAGAGGAAAAAATTTTATGACTGTTTGAAATTTAAATATTTACGAAATTGCATAAAATAGCGATTTATTCTCAGACGATTTTAAATATTTGTTATAATTCAAAAAGTATAAGTCGCAGATTTTTGAAATTTCTACCAGCTGTTAAGATTGGTATTTCTTTTATGCAATATTTTTTTCAAAATATTATATTGATTTTTAAGCCACTTATAGTCATTTAAAATATTCGATTTTTTTACATTTTTTTTTTATAATCGGTGATAAAAAAAATTTGGCTTCTACAAAATACTTGAAAATTTAATCGAAGATTCCACAGAAGTAGTTCTTACAGTCATTCAAAAATTATTAAAATCCATAGGCACAATTTTTTTTTATAAGCGTTTGAACATCGAATATTGACATAAAATTACATGTAAAATATAATATAATGTAGAATGTTCTAGACTGACAAATGATATCGGTTTTTTTAAAATGCCCTAACTCAAAAACGAAAAACCGTAACAACTTGAAATTATCATTAAATCTTTATATTGACGTTTTCTATACATGGTTAAAATTTCAAAGTATTTTGACATATTTTGACTTATTTATAGACAATTTAAATTTTCGGTTTTTCTAAATTTTTCATTTGAAAATAAAATATACTTATATAATATTTATAAATAACATTGTATTATATTCTAGACTAACATATGAACTCCGTTCAGAATCGTTATTCGTATACAATGATATCTATCATTGCATTCAAATTTAACAAATCCATTATAATAATGACCTATCCTATAAGCGAGGTGCACTCCACCCCTAACTGTACAGCAGAGCGAGGCCCATCCGGTTCTTTTTTATAGATTTATTATTATAAAAAAGAAAAACTATTATTCCAGTCTTTAAAAACTGTCATAATTATAGACTATTGGTTATGAGGAAAATATTTGAAAAGATATTTGTTTTGAGAAATAAACAAAATCGTGGGTTGATAGAAAGAAAATGTTGATGGTAAAAATATAAATTAAATTTTTTCTTTTATTAAAGCTTTTATAATATTTACCCAAACTAGATTAAAATTCAAACTACAAAGAATAATTGTAATCACAAATTCAACCAATAAAAACAAAACATTTTAATGTATTTTTATTAAAATATATAGCTAAAATGTTAACGTTCGTAATAATTATATGTTTTTGATTTCAATGAGGACAATTAAGTAATAAATATATAAAAATTTAAAGTCTAGAAAAAACACTACATTTAATAAAATTTAAAAATACTCAAGTACATAATTCATAATAAATAAAAATATTAATAGAATATAAAATTTATATTAAAAAATTAAGAATATGAAGTATCCAATTTTAAAAATAAGCGTTAGTTCGGTACACGCGTTGGTCGAAAAAAGAATCAACAATTGTGAATTTGTAATCACAGGTAATCGATTAATGAAATTCTGTCGGTTATATTGTGTTGCTAATATATTGTATTTAATGCAAAAATATTATTTATAGACTTACGAACTGAACAAAATTAAACAAAAACGTTCAATTTTCAACAGAAAATATTGTATCAAATTATTTAGAACTTTTATTTTCGGTAAGGGATTTTTTTTATTTAAATAAGTTACAAGTATTGTATTATTCAGGAAAAAATATTCTAGTGCTTTTCATTAAAAATAAATGATAAAGTATCTAAAATACTCTATCAATTGAAAATCTATTACAAAAAACCACTTCAATTTAAATAGAGCAAAAGAAAATCTTAACTGAAAAAATATAAAAAAATAAATAAAATAAATGGAAATAGGACCCTCATACACAATAAAATTCCACATGAAATTTAACTATTATGCACATGATAATCACATAATGGTATTTGACTTGTACTAGAGATTAGAAGACTATACTAGACAATGCAATTTCATTGCTTTAAACGATAAAATGGTTGAAAAAACCAGTGACTGTTAATCCATTTTTGTTCTCAAACGTTTTATACTAAAATGAACAATGAAATACAGAGCTGTATTTATCAAATAACTTTTTTGTTCACTTTAGATACTTTATACGAAGTATAATTATTTTATTATCATTTTTGGAAAGAATCTTTAAATAAAAAAAAAAAAATTGTTGTATCATTAAATTATAATGGAAAGTATATATTATAATTCTAGACATTAGCCTGCAAAATGTATTCAAAAATTATTATTAAAACAAATATAAGTACCAACATTTATAAAAATTGTATCAAAAATAATTTTACTACACGGGAAAAGATTCAAAAAGTATTTGCGTTAGAGCACATTTTTAATATTTTAGTATAAATATTGTTTGCTATTGAATATATTAAAGAAAAATCTACAACCCAACATAATAAACTTTACTTTAATACTTTAATACTATACACTAATGAGTTCAAAAACGAATTCAGCTTGAGTTTAATATATCCAAAATACTATAATAATACCTAATCAATTTGGAATACCTAATGAATTTTCAAAATATTTGTTAATTGTATATAAAATAATACATAACACCAAAGAAAGAAAATACATTTTAACAAAAATCAAAAATGACAAAGAATATTGATTTCAAATAAATGACTTATTGTTAAGTTTTAAAATGTATTGAATAATCAATGTAAATAGTTTCCATCGTAAAATTAAATTCCTAATTATTAATGGAAAATGCGAGGCTAGTCTTTATAATTATTGAAATTTATTTATACAACAGTTTTTATTCTGTATAAGTATAGTATATATAAGTATATATAAACTGAACTGAGAAACATCGATAAATTAAATATTTTAGTAACGTGATGTTGAGGAAACATAAAAATATGAAACTAAATATTTTTATAAATATAAATACTATAAATTCCATATATTTATAACTACTTGAACAGTCACATACTCACATGTATTAAACGTTGAAAAATTCCTCTATTGACGATAGTTTGTTTTTGATTAGTTTAAATACTGGTAAAAATAAATAAAAAAAAAAAGTAAAAATGTCATTAGAAGATTAACAAATATTGATTAGCTATTACTGATGATATGGGTTTAATATCTTATAAATCAAAGAGTAAATTACATTCAAATTTACTTACAGTTCAAGTTTGAAACTAAATTTATTTTTATTTTACATTTAATTATAACATTCTGTTGATTTCTAAATACTTTGATTAGGTACTTATTTCGTTCTGCGGTTAGTAGTCTACAGGATTTTTTTTTTTTTTAATTTAAAATTATAACCATATTTTATATTCAATTAAAAGTAATAGTCAAGTTAGATAACTATTTACCACAGTTTTTTTTTTCAATTAAAATTATTTTAAGTATAAGTTTCTGACAGGTAAAATATTGTAATTATTTTTTTATTAAATTATACTTTTTACCTAAGAATAAAGGAATTTTGTTGGAAAATTATTTTGTTTACATTTACAAAGGCTTCAATTATTCAGTCACTAATTCATGAATATAACGTAAACGTAGCTCCTAAAAAAAATAGTTGACTAAAAGATTTATCTAAATTCATAAAAAATAAATTTTTTTTTTAAAGTCAACATCAGACTAAGTTTCAAATTAAAAACAATAATTAACATAAAAGAGGTTTTTATATTCTCTTGTTTATATTGATATTTAATCCATATAATGTATTTTTGTAAATATTTTTCGGTTAAAATGTCTAAACAATAAAGAAAAATGTAACAGTCAAAAACTTTACTCTGATTTCTATGGCTTCTTTGATTCTATAACCGACTGCCACTCGTGTGTTCATCGCCCATCAGTTTCTAATATGGTTATACTACTTTTTACATTAATATTTGAGATACATATTTTATGTGTTGCATAGCAACCGTTTCATAACGATTTTAACAGAGAAATGTCTGGAAAAATATATAGTATTCGTATTTTAAGAATAAAATAAAGAATATAATAAGATTTTCTCTTCGGCAGTACCGATTTGCCATCGTAAAAATAATTACAAGTGATTCACGTCACTCTTTTCACAGAAAAAATCAATATCATATATCTTATATAATTCACAAAAAATGTTGTACCTTAATTATTTCTTGCATACTGTGCAATAACGTATTAACAACATAAACGTCAACTACTCACAAATATCTTCATTACCTTTGAAAAGCTCATTAATATATTTTCCCGAATAGGTTTCTGTACATAACTTAATTGGTTTACTATATTAATACAAGTATAGTTATCGATCTGTCTTATTAAATTTATTTTCTCAATTTTAACAAGTATTATTTCGATTATATTTACATAATCACCATATTCACGATCGAACATAGTTACGCGTGCTTATACGCAGTTGCTCGTGGATTAAGACCCATACAAATTTTGACACATATTCTATTAGCTGAACCCCAGTATGAAAAACTTCGCACGTGCTAATATCCGTAATCATAAGATAATTTATTGTGATCGATTTTTTTTTTTTATGTGTATATGTTGAAAATATGATATTCTGATCTAAATATCTCTATGAATGCGCTAAATAATCCAATTTTTAGAGTAAACTTAATTATACTGTGTACTCTGCCAAAGAGAGGTTACTTGAGCCAAGTTTTCAACCGGACAATCGAATGGTTTGGTGTGATGCCAAACCAGGTTGTAAGCTCAAATTAAGGCTTCGACTTTCAGGTCTGAAGACATATGTTAAACATACATTACTAGTTGTTGTTTTGTTGTTAACTATATAATCATATAATTTTTATTCATATTCTAAAAATGCATATAATTTAGACGAATAAATAGTCCACAGAAATGTAAAATAACATGTAATTCTAATAAATCTGACTTCAGAATAATTTATTTTGTATATATTATTGATAACTTGTGTTAATATTTTTCATGTGAAACAAATAAATTAAGTTTTCTCTACTGTAAATGGTTTTTGTTTGAAAAATTTCCAGGTGACTTTTATTAACACAATAAAATGCAGTTTTGCTCATACTTAATTAATTTATATTATTAAAAAAAATTTTAGTCAAGTTGTATTATTTATAAATTAAAAAAAAAAAAAACATATAGCTCAATGACTAAAAAAATATTATTTTTCAATCGGCATCATCACAAAATATTCAAGTAGACCTAAGTCCTTTCGGAGAAAATATTGAATCTTCTAAAAACTTTTAATTGTGTGTGTGTGTGTTTTAAACATTTTTGTTGTAAGTATTTTATTTGATTTCATTCACTTACGTTTATTATTTTTATTTTTTACTTTTAACGACATTAAATATATCAAATTAAATGTTGAACGAAATCCTATACAAGTTATACTTGTGAAAGTTTAAAACAATGTGACCGCACAGCTCTCATTGTTCAACGAAAACTATATTTTCGA
Source organism: Sipha maydis (assembly GCA_034509805.1). Lineage (NCBI taxonomy): Eukaryota > Metazoa > Arthropoda > Insecta > Hemiptera > Aphididae > Sipha > Sipha maydis. Next base: position 152,137 of record JASXSY010000307.1, read on the forward strand.
TGTATATTATATTATGTACATAAACCGTATAGATATAACATATAACATGATAGTTTACAGCCCGATAAAATTAAAACCGTTAACGCGCGAGGTTTGGTTTAATTTTTAAAGCACAGTTTTCAGAGTCTTCCATCGTATCGGAATAATCACACGCTAGGGACGTAAAACGATTTCGATATGTACGCGTGCCGTACGTATTATCGACACAACATCGTGTGGCTAGGGAGTAGATATAATATGCGCGTGGTGATAATAATAATAATAATAATAATAATAATATGTGAGTGCACGTGTTATAAATAACCTGTCACTGGCTATTAATCATCAACACGCGAACCGTTAAAAGCGTCTATATTAATAATTAAATGGTTTTAATAGTGGTTAGGTACAAAATTTAGGCGCACAACATACATGATACAAATAATTTAATATTATTCATCCAATACACGCGCATTCACGTACATGATATAATTAAACATCTGAGTTATTATTCATTTGAATAATGAAAAAAAAAAATAAGGCCAATTGGTTAGCACCGATTTGACTCCAAGTATTTTGTAAAAATATATTGTGGTATACTTCCAGATGAAAATAATGCGATATGCGTGTTTGAAAAAAAAAAAACAATTTCGATAAATGCTATTGCAGGTTAGGTTAGGTTAGGCCAAATCGTTTAAAAATCGAATATCTGTGAACAAATATCTAACTATTAAATTATCATACTGTTCTGTTGAACATATTTAGGTTCATGCTTGCAGCGGATTATGATTCGGTAAAATGTTTTTTAATGATATGTAAAACCATAATATTATAATTACTAATTATGAATTCCGAACTTTATCGGTAACGACGATTACTTATATAATATCAATATTCTAACGGTTGAAAAACTGGTTCAACCATTACTAATCCAAACCAAACCGATTGTTTGATATTGAAATAATAAGTGCACATATTTTGCAGAAAAAATTATTAGGTTATTAGTTTTAATTAAAACATTGATTATAAATATTTGGTATTTATTATAAAACACAATATGTTTTAAATATAAAAATGTGTTGATTTACTTATATTGTTACACATGAAACCAAAATAAACTTTTTATAAACGAATAATTATACCTCGGTCGGAGTTATCGCATTACCTATAATATATTATTTTAACTATACGAAGAAATCAATACTTCACAAATGTTGGCAATAAATAAAGTACTCAAGTAAATTAATATATTAGATAGTACGCTTTAATATAATTTATTGTGAATAGACGTTTGAAAAATAAACGTCTTAGTAAAAATATAAGAATCTTTGTTTTTAAAAAAAACTTGATTTATAAATGATAAACGTTTAAAATATATTGTCATTGGATTGTTTTCTTTATAAAATTGGTGACGTTTTATTAATTTTAACATTTACTGATTCACTTATAAAAATATATTATGACACAATTTTTTGTTTCATAAGAAAAATATAATATTGTATTTATCATGGTATAACTAGGAACTCTTAATCTTTAAATCAATGAGTTTTTTTTTAAAGATATATTAGGTCGTATTTAAAAAAAAATTTATCTTATACAAAAAAATGTAAGTTTCAAATTTTTACGGTTTATCAAACATCTCATAAATACGAATAAATCGTAGAATAAATCGTATTAATTTTCTCATAAATTATTAGTTGAGCGAATCAATTCAGTTCAAATCCACAATGATAAATTATTTTCCCACATTCCTGGTCCAAATCTAAATTTACTAATCAATAAATGATCTGTTTAAAATTAAACATTTGAAACTTAAAATATTTTAAAAATTATTTTGTATTCAATAAAATAAACATGAATAAAATATTCACTTACACTTGTACATGTTTTATCGTGAAAAATTAAAATGTGAGATAAATATAGACCAAGGGATAATTTCACAAAGATCAAATTTTATATAATGTCATAAAATATAAGTTGATGTTTGTTATTCAAATTTAAATAATTAAAAATTTAATATATGTAGCAGTAATCTACATAATTTTAGTAATACTAAATTGTATACAGTTATTTATAATTTAACTAAACTGTAATTCTTTAAGTTATCAGAATCTCTAATTAGTTGTTAAAACTTTCATTTTAATCAGATTATTGATAATTTTGAGGTATAATTTTTTTTTTTTTTTTTGTAGATTTAATAGAAAATCATAAGAATAATTTTAATATTTATTTAAATAAAAGACCTAATAAACGATCATTTGTAAATTCTACTGCATATAAGTTAACAAACAATATTTATTGTATATTATCAAGCGTATGAAAATATTTACCATCATGTTTCTTACACTGTTCATTTAATCGCTAATACCTTCAGTAATTTTGTAATGGTTGGACACATTTGTCATGAATCTATTAAAGTTGTGCAATTCACATGAATGTATAAAATCTATAATTAAAAATTATTTTTAAGAGTGGTTAAAAATAATTGTAATACGAGGACGTTGTCGAGAAAGACCGCTCTATTTGTGTACACTTATCCGCTGCGTGATCACCGTAATTTCATAATATCCGAGCCGCAGAGATATCGATCATCAAGAGTTGTGAGTAAGTGGTAACTTAACCCTTTTAGATGAGCGTCTCATTAACAAAATTAGTTGGTAATAACAACAGACTACGCGTCGTAGAGGTTTGAGTAGAAAAAGTATTTTTAATCATTTAGCTCCAGTGTTTTAAATTAATTAAAAAAAAAAGAAAAAAAGAGCTAAAAATAAACTACGGTAAAAACGAGACGGATCATACTACCCCCCAACCTCAACATAAGTGAGTGTATTTTGTAAAACCGTAATCGAGTAAGCCATTATTTAGGTGTGCACAATATTAACTTGAATATTTTACTAACATATTTTTCAAGTAGCCGGTGGTAAATACATTATGGCATAACTATAAACATTTATCGTTTTGTATAAGTTCCAGTGACGTAGCTAGGGAAGGGGTTAACGGATTATAACCTTTCCCCAGAATGTCACTATTATTTTGTATGATATACAGTCATTTTAAGACAAATGTATAATGTTATATCAGTGGTTCCTAACCGGAGGAGGGGGGGGAGTTCCCCCTAGGGGGGAATTTAGAGTTTGCTCGAGAGGAATATATTGACGAAAGAATTATGAAAATAATTAAGTTAATTTACAATGAGTAAAATTGAAATCACTATATTAGTGTTCAGATTATCGGGCATTGATAAAAATTATATATTAGGTATAACAATAGAGTTAAAACTTGATTTATTATATAGGTATTTTGTATTTGTATTTGTACCGCAAAAAAAAAAAAATATATTTAAACTCTAATTTAAGTGGCGGGGAATGAGTTTTTAGAAAAATTACTAGGGGGGCGTAGAATGAAAAAGGTTGGGAAACACTGTGTTATATCATGTTATCGTCAAACAATTTTCACAGATTCAACAAACTAAATAATAACAAATTTTACATTATAACTAATGTTTAATAGACTTATTATTAAAATTAAAAAGTTGGTACTAAATTAAGAAAGATGATTGGAAATTTAAACCTCCTCCCACTACCAAAATGATTTTTCTGGCTATGCCACTTGTCAACTCATAATTTAAAGCACTCGTTCGAGAGAAAAAAGTAAACTCAACATTTATGGTATTTAAAGGATGGTTCGCAAAAACGTTAACATAATTGTGGTAAAAACAAAATTCATACATTCGTTTTGTTTTCCTCTTTCTCTCTCTCCAACGGATGTGAACTATCGAAAGTCATGAAGGCTTTATTAACATTAATATATATATATATGTATGTGTGTATGAAAAATCAGCAATAGAAATACACTAAAAATATTATAATATTTAGTAAAGAACGCCATTTTTTAAATAATCAAAAGTCACTTAAATGTTTACTAACGACAAAGGAGATGAGAATATTAGAAGTATTAAAAAAAAAGTGTAAAAAAATACCCATATCTTATAAAAAAATTACCAAAAAGATAAATACTTCATATATATCCTCTCGAGTAGTCAGATTTATGTTTAATCATTAGCCCTGTATACGATTTCTTACGTATGTGTATGTATATAACGTCATTAATTTGGTTTGTGTTTAATGATTATTAGCATGTGTTCTGGGATGCAATATTCACTACATCAACGAACTCGCGGGAAAGATCGCGATTGCCTACACTTTTTAATTTGTATTCTGTTCATACCCCTTTTGGTATTAATATTTTGTTCGATGGTTTCAAAAAATATATAGTTAATAATTAGTGTATTTTATTAAAAAATATTAATAGTATTATAAGTATTGTTTTCATTTTAATTTTGGTGGTGAAGATATGTATATATTCATGTATTTGATTTTTAAAAACAGCCTGAAAAAAAGTTTATGTTGATATGTTTAATTAATTCATAACCAACTGAGAATTTTTATAACAATAAAACTGATTATTATTTAATCAAGGTTAAGTTAATCCTCAATCAGCTGTAATTTTTTTAATTCAATACCAATTTGTCATTGTGTTTATATATAATACATCACTTTAGATTTTTAGATGTTATTTTAACAAAATAACAATATTATATAACCGTCAAAATATGATTTAAAATTTGTTTTTTTCTTTATAGCTATTTTATAGCAGTTTTAAAATAACCTACGTAACAAATTACGTAATAAGTAATATTTATGATCATTTAATTAATTTAAAACAGTGTCCAATATTTGTTTGTTTTTAAGAGTTCATTCTTAATTGAAAACCTCCAAGTATCGATTTCTTTTTATTACTCTTATCGTAGTTTTTCAGCTATAAACAATGATACATATATTATAATAAATTGAAATTATTATACCTATAGTTAATTATAATCTGCAGTTTATATATTATTCTTTTAAATCACGTATATAATGTACTAATACCTAATACAAGGGATTATTTAGAGCAGCGTTTCCCAAACCATGGGTCGCGACCCATTATTGGGTCGCAACTCGTGGTTACGATTACAGTTATTTTAGCCGTAAATTGATGAATGCTATGTTATATTTTATTTCATACTCTATATTAATAATGTGAAGTCTAACTAGTATTGTAGAATAAATGACGTAAAGTTATTACGATTATGGAATATTTCTTATCTATCGGTAAAAAACAGCATCCAGAATCAAAATTCACACTAAATTCAGGAATAAATTCAGCAATTTTCTATTATACTAATTTTTTGAATTTTTTTTTAAAATTCATTTTATTTATTTATTAAGTTATTATTATTCAGCATATTGTATTTTATAAAAAACTCAATGATAAAACAGATTATAATAAAAATCTTATTTATTTACAGCATACATTTTTTTTTAACGAGGAGTCGCGTATTTAATAAAGATTAAATTTATGGGTTGATATTGCAAAAATGTTGGGAAACGCTGATTTAGAGTATACTTTTACTTAAACTTTTATCAAACTAGCATGACCATTTAAATGGAAGGTAATTGCATGATAACATTTATCGGGGGAAATTTCCAGATATTATTTTTAATAAATGTGCTTGTGGATTTTCTTGATTTACTATAGTATATATTTCTCTCTTCTCGGATATCAGTTATGTGTAGATTGATAAGCTCACATTCAAGATTAGTTGCTTGTTTGTTTATATGTATGCACTGAAATCATTAATAATAAAAAAATTAACATTAATTTACTTAATTTATGTATTATTCATGAGTTAATATCAGTAATATTGCATTAAACTACTTTGATTACAATAAATATTTATCAATTATTAAATACATAATATAATATTTTATATATGATCTTATATCACACACACACACACACACCCACACCATTTACACACGTCATCAACTCCTTCTTATATCCAGGAACCCTCCGCCCTTATCGACCCTTCCACAACCCTATTATCTCTCCAAACTCTCCTTCTGTACCTCCTTGTACCTCACCATTCCCTATACATGCTACAAAACCTCCATCATACATCCTCACATAATCACCATACTCTTTTTCATACCTCACAACAACCTCTCTACATTCCATAAACCAATAATTTAAAAACACCTTAGAACTACTCTTAGAACTCCTCTACGTTACTCTCTTTTATCACCTTAAACCATTCCATACTTACTATACCATAGTATATACTACTTTTCAAACTCTATATTATATTACAGTCTCAGCCCTACTACCATACCACCACAGTCCACCAACTATTAATTTGCTTAAAACTCCCACTTCATTCACCTTACACTTACAATAATTGATCACATACTCAAATAAAATGTCAAGTTATACACATAAAATATATAAATATACACATATTTACTCAACCATCCATGTACGTACACGTATTCACTACATACTTGTGTGTTTATTAAAAGTCCCTATAGGCACCCTTATGAATTAAATTTAAGTAAAACCAAACATTTTTCCCCTTATTGTATATAAATTAATTAAAAATTTTAACTTTTACTTATAATACCTTTTTTAGTTTAATATTTAAAATACTAGAATAAAAAATGAGAGGAAACTCTTAAATATCCCAAGACGAATAATTATTGACCATCTAAAACACATAAATAAATATTAAATTAAAATGTAAACTATTGAGTGTTAAAAAAATTAAGAACTAAGTGAAAGATAATTATTGATTTGAGTTATTTATAAATATTAATTACATCGCAAACAATAAATTATAATTGCTCACTTTTAAAATTTTGAATTTAAGAAATAAATTAAAAAATTAGATGTTTAAGAATTCAAAAATTAATTGAAATTATTTTATCTATAATAATTATTTAAATTTAAACTTTTAAATACATAAATATTAATTAGAAGCAGTTTACTTGTGCCTGAAGCCGGATGATAATAATTTGATTTAGGATGGAATTATAAAAATTATTTACGTAAAAGAAACATAGGTAATTATAAATAAGATAATTATACTTATAGTTGTTATTAAAATTAAAATTATAATTATTAAATAAATAATAAAAAAGAATTTTCATGTTGGCAAGACACTTAAAAAAAAGCTTCTTATTAAAATCTACTCGTACTACTATATTATTGAAATAAAAATTTAAAATTCACATTCAAATTTAGAGTATTGATAATTATAAAAATATAATAAGAGTATTGAATCAAAGAAAATTGATTTAAGTTCTATATTACAAAATATTAATATAATAACCAAGATTACTTGATGGCTGTTAGTTTTACAAATGTAATAGTTAAAGTAATAAAATTAAAAATATAGGTTAAGACAGTAGCCCACACGTCTTTTTTATACAGTCCGCGTTAAATTCCAAAACTGGAAAATTTCATTAAATATTATTTACATTTTATATATTGTATAGTCCAAATTGATTCAACTAAGTTTGTAGTACTAAAAATTAACATGAAAAGAAAATTTAAAATAAATATTTATTTGAAGCAATTTGCTTGAACATATAAATAAATAACCAAATGATTTATACTGATAATTAAGTAAATAAATTAATGATTAGCCTGGAGTTTTATTATATATGTAAAGTAAAATTAATTTCGAGTTATTAAAGTTCATTATCAGGTATATGCAAAATTGATAAAATTACGACTGAATATAAATAAATTAAGGAAGAAGGAAATTAAGAAAACTTGGTTGTTATAAATGGAGATAATTTATACTAATAGGATAAAATATTTGAAATTATTTCTTTTGACTTTAAAAATATATATACATCCATTCCTAAACACGAAACAGTAATTTGACAATTAAATATAAACTCATTATTTTTTAAAAATGTATCTGTTTTTAATTTAGATGAATTATAATTATAATTTATCTTGTATAGATATAATTTTAATTGACCTTATTTTTATCTTTAAACAACAGTATACATATTTATAAATTTCAGTTATTTGTGATACGAAAAAAACTAATAGAAATAAGAAAATTGAACCGATGATAAAATAAATTGAGTAAGTGAATAAGATAATTGTTTTTGTTGAAAGATTCCCATTTTCCTGAAAACAAGTGAAGACACAAAATCCGAAAAATAGAACACAAGATGACTGGCAAATATCAAAATCAAAAACCTCGATAGAACACCAAAAATTAATATAATATGTACTTAATTAAACACATTGAAATGCACCATTACACATGCGTTATCGCGTCTTGTAAAGGTGTATAACCCCCCCCCCTGTTAATATTATTTCACCGTCATTATATGGTTAAATTATTTAAATATTATTTACCTTAAAGATCAATTGATTTTAGTAGAGGCTGCAATGTTTAAAATAATGACGCTGAAATGTTGGCGCACTCGTTTCAACTTCTTGATTAATAAATCGCCGTGAATAACTTGGGAGAGATATTTACTGTAATAAGCTTACCACTACATTTACAAGATTATTTTGTAATTTTCAATCAAATAACTGAATCTTATTTATATTACTCAAATATGTATAATGTAATTATAAATATAATAAATAATTTTCACTAATCAATTAGTAAGTATAATTTATATACCTTTCAAAACAGTATGTTAAATTAACAAATTATCTGATAATACGTTTATTCATCGTAGATGATTACTGAAGACAAAGTATTAGGAATTTATTATGATAAGGACGAACGCTCAAAATAAGTTTGTAAAAAATAATTTAAAATTACTGAGATATGAATTTCAGTGATTAACATAATACATTAAAATAATAGAAAAATATTATTTCTACTTAAATAGAATTCCGCTGGTATTAAAGGAAATGGTCACGCTTACTGAGCTATTTTTAAATTAACAGTATTACAATATTAAATAAAATGTATGTATTATATGATGTCGATGACTGACAGATTTCTTATGACGGCGCTAAGATATGCAAATTAACACCATGTGTGCATTGTATTCCGTTACTCGTATATACCACGATCCTTAACAAAATAAAATAAGTGAATCATTTCTTCAAAAAGTCAATACAATTTTTAAATACCAATAGACGGATTCACAGTTTTTTGAACCCTATATTTTTTTTTCTTTCATTTTTGGATCATTATTGTGGAAAACGCATATTTACGTGGACGTATGTGTAACATACATAAAAAGAATCATCATGCTTTATGTGTAACGGAGTATCGGATATTGTTTTTCACGATTTCAAACGTAATCTATCTTGAAAATTACTCGTGTCATAAATTTGACAACAATACGATTCAATTTTGTACTATAAAATATCATTATTTTTAATAGTATGTATCTTAATGTAATTGCATGGAAACTAGAATATGACAACTAATATAGGCGCTATGATTGATTGTTGTCACAGCAAGATATTTATCTCCGTGCCTGTAAAAACTTGTATGTGATATTTAAGCTAATTTAGCCAAAAACTGAGAAGCGTTGAACTTGTATAAAGTAATAATTTTATCAAACTATAAAATAATCACATTGAACCGAGAATTTCAGAAATCGATTTTGTTCTGAAAAAAGCTAGTTATTTGCAAGTATTTAATCACTTAATAGTTTTATTGCTCATAATTTAGAAGATTTAGATTTGAAAAACTAATGTCTTACAAATTTCATAAAACCAACAATTGATTTCTTGTTGTCCGAACTCGTACAGTTATCGATAAAACGAAGTATTTTTATTTTCATTGTTTTATTTTAATAATCAACCGACAAATACCCTTTTATAAAAATACTTTAATAATTACTAGAATATAAAAATAAAAAAATAAGACATTTATATAAATATAAATAATATATAATATGTAAGTATAGAAATAGGATAGCTAACCATAAAAAATGAAATTAATTAATTAATTAATTATAATAATTCAAATGTTCGGAGACATTATAAAAACAACAAAAAACAAATATAATAATATGAACAAACAAAAATTAATTAAATTTCACATTTTAATTAGAACAAAGTTTCATTCTTAAAAACTTGACGGAATAAAACAAAAAAAAAAAAAACCAAGATTAGCGGAGATTTTATTAGCAATTAAAAGAGTTCTGGAAAAAAAATGAGTTTGCGCCATTATTCAATTTCAATTTAGGTATGTAAAACAAATCCAAGTTCTTTGTATTCCTATCAGATATTTTGAAACAAATAGTCTTAAAATAACCGGGCAGTCTATATAGCAATTTGAAATATCATAAACAAACATTACATCAGTTAAATAAAGTCTTATGGATGGAGAATTCATACATAGAGAAACCTGTAAGAATTTTTTTACAATAAGTTTGCCTAAATAATATTCATTCAACGCGCATAAAATAAAATGTTAAACATACATTTGTGTCTAAAAACATGCGATATACACCGGTGTTGTTGATTAAAATATTAAGAGTCAAAAGGACACGCGCTAGATATTAATAATCCGTGAAACAAAAACATGTATCACGGAGTAAATCCCCGAGTGGCCACATATTTTTTGCATGTTTGCGAAAATAATACATCTCACGAGAACAATATTTGAACGTCGTTAAAGCGAATTTATTGCGTATGGAGTATTATTTTCTTTTATTTTCTTTTTTTTCTTTTGTACGCGTTTCGTGTCGAAAATTTGGTACAACATTTCAGCCCCCGCCCCCTTCCTCCATCTAAATACCATTCGTTATTTCACTCCGTTCTAACCGAAATGTTAATGAACCGGTAAACAACAAAAGCTATAATATTTCGTGGCAGAATTAGCGTGGGAAGATAACGTTATTGATTTTATGCGAATGTTTTGGGTAAAACACTATTTAGGTTAATACGCAATGAGTATCCCGAAAGTTTTGCGGAGTGTATGCAATCAATAAAATGTATATCACCTGAATAGATACTACGAGTATAATATATTGTCACATAATGCATATGTACATGTATATATTATACACCATCAGGTAGAACGGATACAACAATATTCTTATAATACGACACACCTATTCTACGCGCTGTCCGAAAAAACCGTACACGATGCATTTACGGTTAAATACGGTACGATCATGACAGTTGTAAATGCGCTCGTTACTTTTACGAATAAATATGATCATCTATAATCATCATACGTTTCACGTGCGCCGTGTGTATATGTTTTATACGCGGAATATGACGTTATAGTAAAGGTACCTATAGGTTATTCATATATATATATATATATATATATATATATATATATATATATATATATATATATATATGGGACTATATATAAATGAGCTAATGGGGCCATGTTTTAATGAAAAAATCGATTATTTAAAAACCCGGAAAGAAAAACAATATTTCCCGGGAACATAAACGTTAGATTAAGGTATTGAAAACACACCAGTAATAAGTAAAACAAGCGTAATATTTTCATGGCTTTCCGTTAAAATATTTCCAACAACATGATAATATAGTATTATTCATCAAAAATAAAAAAGCAACAAAATTATGTGGTTTGAATATTTTGTTTAAAGCACGCTTAAAAAATTAATTCTTAAGGTCGCCTTGCTCTCGTCTGACCGTTTAGTGTGTTGAGTTCTTCGAGTATATATTCATTTGTGTTGTTAAGTACTACTTATTATTGACTCATATGACGAATTATAAGTTTAATCGATAAATACAAACATAACATTTTTCACATGTCAATCGAACCGAACATTTAGTAGTACGATATGATATCGTATAAGAGGTAGATAATGATGATGTCGTTAAACTGCCGGAAGCAATAGTTGAATAAACATGTTTATTTTTCGAACAAAAATGATAACATGATTCCACTCAAATAACGTTGTATCCTGATTGTCAAAAACAAAAAAAAAACTATATAATAATAATAATAATAATAATAACACGTTGTCATTTTAAAAAAAAATGTATTAATTTTTTTGTTTTTATAGTTTGATCAAGTTAATATTTAATAATTAAGGCGATTAGTTATTACTTAGTGTTTGCTATATAATTAAAAAAAAATTTTCCCACGCAATTATTTAAACGTATAACACATAATATTTACTAACTATACAAAATCAGTGTAATATGGTAGCCTACAGATGAATATTTAATCTGTAACTAAATTATATTTACGTATTTCGATCGAAAACAGACATTATATGTTATTTGTTTGGTTTATTTAAAAACCAAGCAATCCACAAAGTATGATACTAATAGTATTTTAAAACATCTACAATGGAAATCGATAGTTGTAAAATTTGTAACAAAGGCATATTCAAATTAGTAAACTACAGAAAATGCATTGGTACGATGCATCTAGCTTAGCTATTTATAGGTTTGAAAAGGAAAAAATTTAAATCATCCTTTTTTCTCGAATGTCATTACACTTGTATTCAATATACAAAACAAATCTATAATACATCTATAATACACAGAATGAACGTCAACAACAAAGCTCTTGATTACAACACATTAGTAATTTAACGCACGTTCTCTACACGGCCATATACAATATTCAGATTTCAATTATGGCTATTCTATAACATAATATAAAAGTACCAAAACACCTAATACTCTTGTATTTAGTCACCTATGGTTCAAAGCATTTGGTTTTGTGTTGTTTATGTAGAAAAATAGACATTGGTTAACATACTCGCATGTATTTTTATTGGGAATATATAAAAATATAAAGGTATTTAGTAAACCTTTAAAGGAATCATGGAAAATAAAATTCGTACGGATAAGATAATTAAAGACAAAAGCACATCGCATAATGATATTATAAATCGAATACTTAAAATAATATAAAATAGAATGTTAATCGTTAAATTCGTTTAGGATTTCGTCGAGAGACAAAATATAAATCTACAACCGACGTCACATAAAATTAATGTATTTATTTAGAAGTTATGGATCCAATATAAAATTATTTATTTATGTATATAGTGAACTGCTACGACCATAATATATATGTAAATATATAAACACAAAAATCGATCGTCTCGGGAAATGTCTGAAAACCAAATAGCCGTTTAACAGCTTTATGGAAACACGTAAAAAAGGAAAATTACATCATAGGAAATATGCGCAAAATAATCAGTGCTCCACGAACCTTGGGGTTCGATAAGAACATATTTCTCGATAAGTCTCCATCGAATTTCAAAAACAGTGTCGTACACGTTTATTACTTCAACGTATACAACTAAAACACAATTAATAAACAAGGTAAATGAAACTTGACTAACGCAATTATTGTCCTGTAATAATCGCCTCAGTGAAGTGAACGGTCAATAAAAAATCCTATTTTACCATTTCTTCTTCTCTCTTCTATAATACAGTTCCACTATAAATTTACCAAATTAAAGTTGTAAAATTATATTTTTTTATTATTTATTATTACTTATTTCACTAACTAAATACCACCCAATATATATTACAATGCCTAGTATAAAAAAAGCAGCGCTTCACGAATTAAAAAACTATTATACTTTCAATATTTTTCACCGATCCCTCTGAGGACGGTATATTTATTTAAAAAGACCGATGCTACTAACAGTACGTCGAAACTTCTACGAAGGCTGTTTTGAACCGTTTTAAGGCTCAATGACTAAAAAAAAATATTAAAACATGATTACATAACATAAGGTTTTATAATACTTCTTAATTATAATGTTTATCAGGCTCATTGACAAACTACATTATTGGTAAGACAAACAATTCATAAGTAAAGCAGATATAAGCTAATAACTGACTCTTCGGAAAGATATAAAATTAATAACATAAGAATTGAGAATATATTTGATAAATAACCTAGGGAAAATATTATCTGGAGTTTGCAGTTATTTGTCAAAATGCTATTATTATTAACGCTATTATAATTAACATTATTTTAAATGAAATGTTATTTATTAAAGAGGTTTTTTTTTTTTTTTTTTTTATTCTTTTGGGTGATTAGTATATTTTTCCCTACGTCTGTTACCAACTGCGATCGGACCGGAAACCACCATTACCGTGCTGTGTGTACGGGTGTGTGTATGTTTGGGTCCTTGCTATACGTGCGTATAATAACGGTGCGTTGCGCGTCGTCTGAAAACGACAACCGTGTCTTAATCACGTGCACACAAAAACTACGCCCAACGAAACGGCATCGCTGTATTGTTCCTACGACGTACGGTTACTAACAATAATACCACCACAGTATCACACACGCGAGTCGGGCCCACTATACACGGCACGTTCTTTTCACACCTATTTGTTCGTAATTCCTATCGTAAGCTACTGCCACGGGTTTCCCGTTTGTTTTCGTAGTTAAATTCCGTTCCAGTCGTTCGACGTCGAAGGTCTCGGACGTAATGGATGTGGTTTGCGGGTTTATTTCCACAACGGATCGCCACTAACGCGCATTCATCGTTCGACCTCGATTCTGGAAACACAACAAATGTTTGCGGCTTAACGCGGCATAATTTCATATGTTCTTGCGGAGGCTATATTGAGATAGGTTCGGTAAAATTAGTTTTTTTTTTACATATTTTAAAGGCTATCGGACCCAAAATGTGTTGACTGCCTCGTACCAAAAGACGACGCGGAACACGCAATGTTTCGTTGCGACCGCTAGTGGAAACTTAGAAGAAAACTAAAAATAAGCTAGATGACAAAAACTGTAGTTAACTGAGGAGCATAGTTGGAATACGATAAAAAAACTTTATCAACAGAGTAACTCTTGAGCAGAGAAGGGAAAGAGCGTGCTCACCAGCAAGTAGCCAGATTTTTGATCGTACAGAACGGAGTATTTTGTTAAGGATCAAAATCCAAAATTGGAAGATAAAGCGTAATTTCTGTTTATATGTACTGCATGTAATTATATCATTTTTGAATGTATTCATTTTATCAATAAATTATGTGGATATAGGACGACTCAGTAAGGCAAAGTTTTCCCCCTGCACAACTATGATTCGCCACAAAAAAAATAAATCTTTCTTACAATATTGTATATGTTACTTGGTAACGATTATTTATACTTTGATTACGTCAAAAGAGATTTAAAATTCGTCCTTCCCCTCTCCTCACTGATTCAATCACCTTTTATTAGATAAACCTAGGTAAGATCACTTATAAATATGTCAATAATCATAATCGAAATCATTCAAAATGTTCGAGTGTGTATATATATATATAGATATAGATATATATATCTATAGATATAGATATAGATATATATAGATATAACGTAATCTAATTAAAACAGCATAATTTTAGAGGAAAAAACTTTTTTTCTTTTATTGCAATAAAAATGTTACTGTAATTAATTTACTTAACTTTAGAATTTTAACATTATACATAAAATGTAAATGAGGACTTTTTTATGAGACTTTTTTTTTAAGTACCTATTACATTCCAGTTATCTTGCGAACAACCTCGTTCGAGACTGCGAGAACCAAATAAATCATTAACCGAGGTATACTTTTGTTTTTTGATTTTTCCTTGGAATGTTATTTTTAAAGTTAAAGACAAAATTCAAAAATACAATAATGGCAATCAATTACATAAATTATGTATTGACAATAAATTTGAGTTCGTTTTTATTTTTCACCACAAATCAGATTAGTTCCGAAATAAATTTTTCACTTTATGATACATTAGATTCTTGTTTATAAATAAAGCTATTTATTCACAACAATATGTTTCATTTTTTTGCGTACTTTTATAGAAATTTATACTATGCCTTTGTTTTTATTACAGAACGCATTCCACTCATAATTCAAAATCCTCATGAAAAATAATATATTCTCTAAACCTTTAGGGATCATCAGCTTTTTGTAACCAGCACATTCTATACTTTTATGCTTTAATATTTTTAATTACTGCTAATAATTAAAACTGTTATAATTAATCACCATAAAATGTAATGAGCTTATAAAAAAAAATATCTTACATAACATTTAATTTCAATAATGCACTAGTAAAATATTGAAATTCTGATTAGGTTTTATAAATAAATTATACCACTATACATGTTTATATCATATTTGAATATTTATAAATATAAGCACAAATCATTCAAAAGATGAATGTCACACTAGTAATGGTAAAAGCATACAATTATTATTTATAAATATCATAGATATTAATTATATCATTACGTTTTTATAACAATTATAATAATTTTGTAAACTAGTAACCATTGATACATTAAGTGTTTTGTTGCTGTTTTAAATATTATTTAATTATACTTATATGAGAACTAAATAATAACTCGTGGGGTTATGGAAATAAAAACATAACATTAAAATTAAATAGTTAATGAAAACTATTAAAACTTATATGGTTATTAAATTTAAAAAGTTTATGTAACAACCAACAAATTAATGAACATTCTTTTTTATCAATCAACACTTTTATCTATACTAAACTAATAATACAACGTTTTTTTTCTACTCATCATATCCAAAATTTATGAAAAAATTAGCTCTGGATATTTAATCTTAGTTGCTAAATATTAAAATCCACTACAAATATAGTCTTGTTCTCCATTTAGTTCGTAAATACCTGAAGAAAAATAAACTAAAGACTTCTTATATTGTTCAAACTATTGAGTAACGAAAAAATAATTTATACATTCTTTAGTTAAAATTATATCTGCTAATCGGCATTTTTAACTAGATTAAATTTAAACATTTCATTATAATATTAAATCATTAATTTATTAAAGTACAATTTTTTTTTTTTATTAATATTAAAAATAATTACTGGGTGTCACTGAGAACTCGTCTGAAGATCCTAGGAAATAATAATAATAATAAATTTAATTAACGCTGGATTTATTTATACAATTATATTGTGGAAACTTTTTCGTTTACAATTTAACATTGGATTCCATATTTTTCGGTTACCCGCTTGTTAAATTGAATTTATAATGAATAAATTATTATAATTAAGTAAAACTTACCCATTAAACAATGTTTCTGTGTAAAATTATAACTCCTATGTACAGTATATTACCTAAATAATACCAATTGAGATTAATAGTTTAACTTTATCACAAAAAATATTAGACATTAACGGTAAACATTTTATAACCACTCTGTATGTATTTGATGAGCTCATTCTATAATATAATGGTATATCTCCTACTTATTTTATTTATTTATTATTTTTCGCTTTTTGCAAATACATATTTAAAACAATGTCTTTGCTCACTCAAAGAGATATATTTATTTCATCAAGGTTATTAAATGAAACTACTATTTAGTGAAAAAATATATTATCTTTGTTCGTTTTTTCCCTCAAATGTATTATTATTATAAATACATATAAACTTAAAACGATATTCTACGAGTATGATTGTGAGAATTACTAATTTTCTACGTCTGCGTTGATACTAAGTTCTCTAGGCCATTTTTTTAAATATAAATTATTATTTAAGCGGTGTTTTTACTCTTAGTGCATTCCTGCAATGCTAATCTTAGTAATTATTATGATAAACCAAAAAACAAACAGCGAATTTAATTTTTGCATAATTTCGGCTTGAATGCGTCACAACTGTATGGAATTTGCAGTTTAGAGTTACCAGATTAAGCCATGAATGGATGATCTGGTGAAACGTTAGTTTTGTTCCGTAAGTCCCTGAACATAGGCGCTCAGACTAAATTAAAATTAACATAAATAGTAATTTATACATTTGAATACCTAAATCTTATTATTAATTCAGTATAATATACATAGATTATGCGATATCAGTACAAAAACAGATAACCTTTAATTTTACCTATTTGTATATGATTTTAAGCCTCATATTTTAAACTCGTAAAATGTCGTAAAATAAGTGCATGGACTATAATAAAATATAAAAGGCTTAGAATTAATAATATTTTTAATAAATCGTATTTTAGAAAAATGTTGATGGATATTTTGAGATATTGCAGCTGGTACATAAACTAACATAAGACAAATAATTTAATTTATCAAATTTATTTAAATCATTTAATTATACACTTCTGAAATGTATAATTTAATAAAAAATAGGATTTCGATTAAAGAAAAAAATAATTTCTCTTAGAATGTAAATATTCAGTATTTCAACCACCAATTAATTTTACCAATTTCACAAATTAATTATATAATTATTTATATATATATTTGTGTGCGTGGATGTTTGTGGGATAATAACTGGTTAAAAACGCATTTTGTTCGAAAAATTATGCTTTTTATCAAAATAATACAACTATGTAGGTAAATATTGTAAAAAAAGAATATTTTAAATTCAAATTTATTATATTTACTGACCAGTGACATTACTAAGACTGTTAGTAAATTATGATCCATCTCATATTTTTCATAATAATAAACTAAATAATTATTTTATTATGTTAATACGCATGAATTAATAATAATTCATTATAAGGGATCCCTGCTTAAATCAACTTTTCCTAGCTGTATACTTTATATAATTTAATAGCGTACCCAAGTTCATGCTCTAATTTTTTTGGAACACCACAAATTTTAATGCCATTGACCAGTATTTCAATATATTATTAGCCATCCATAAAGCTATTATTTCTTCTACATCCATATTCACCCGTTCATTTGATCCTTTAGTCCGGCTGTGCCGTACATAACAATATAATCTGTAAAATGTGAATAGGGATTAACAAATTATCAACAGTAATAAAACTGGGATTTTGCTCGACTGTTTTCGTTTTTTATGTATTTTTTATCGACGAAACTATATCACTTTTACTAATCACTGGACGTCCATAATCAAGACTCACACTGACACATGGTATACTGACTATACTGAACCGTAATTGAAAAATAATGAAAAAAAAATTAAATGTTTATATTTACATTTTTCTCGCGAAATCAAAAATTACACTCGCCTTATTATGAGTTGATAAATTCTTAAATTGATCAAATCGAACTAAATACATTATTTTCCGGCTTAACTGTTAATCTCTACAATTACAAAATTTACTAATTTTGAAAAAAATTTCGTTGTTCACCATGTTGACATCTTTAACATATTTATATATGTTCAACATTATACTGAAATTTTCTTCGGCTTTTTAGTTTTTGATAGAACTAAAATCGAACTTATCAATAAAATAAATAACTAGTACGTATAAATATACATCGATAGACGCTAAGAAGTAGAGTTGTTATGCATTTCTCAATGAAAATTTCGTCTCAGATAGGTTCAATACAATTAAGACTACAATTATTCTTAAACTTCAAACGCATAATGTATAAGGATTTTAAACTGAAACCATGTTAAAATATGACGACGTATGCAATATCGTAAAGCAAGTGAAATTGAAGAGAAACATCAAGTCAAACTATCTTCTGTTATTTGACGACGCGTATTATATTATATTCCCGTACAACCCTTCAAGTGTACATGGCAAAACCGTTATTATAAAATGACGTCCTATTAACAGGGGGAACATCTATTCTTGGATTTTCCCACAACATAGACCAACACCGATGAAGGCAGACATACCTAGGACCTGCCCCCCCAAACAATAAATTAGAATCAATTTGTGACTGGTCTACTACTAGCATCAGTAACAGGAAGCCAGATGCAAGGAGGTCATAAAATTGAAAAATTTCACCCCTTCAAATCGAGTCACATGATACGCGCACATAATAACAGTTATTATATTTCAACAATGTACAAACATATATTTATACATCTAAATTATATAAGCGTATGCATTTGCATTTTTACGAGTACAATAACAACGAGACATTTAACTGTAAAGTATTGGAACTTTAATATAGATCCTTGGACTGGGTACCGGTATAAGAAGTCTATGACTCAACTGTAGTTATTTCGTGTTATAAATTACGTGGCATTAGGTACGTACATTTTAACGATGAAATGTTCGTAAGCAAACAACTATAACGCCAACCAACGTGTTCGTCGAAGAAAAAAAATTACTTTTTAATTTTTAAGCAACGGGACGACAAAACATTATTAATTTATTCCGTTTGACTCATATAACATCTGATATATTATTGGGTACGGGATATCTCACGAGGATCATCTTATTGAACTTATTGTAATATTTATAATAATATAAATATTCGAGTTATATTCATCGGTCTAAGAATTATAAATTTCAACGGCCATTATTAATCAAACAAAATTTTAGTAAAACCCATAAAAATAAATTACGAAATTTCAATTACGCCCATTCGGTACAACATTAAACATTATAGTGATAGGATACATTGATAAATTATCGCACTCCACACAGTTTGCCTATCATCACACCGCAATAGTCATATTACATGCGGACGTAATCGATACGTCCTTCAACGGGTTGACGATACAATGTAGATACGTATTGTATACGTGTATAATACATTTATATGATATTATAGCGATAGTATTTTAACGGTTTAGCGATAGCGCATAGTGTAGATATTTCATTTTCTGACCAAACGACAGCACACGACAGTTTAGACAAAATAATACACGTATGTATACGCGTTGGATGTTACCCATGCATACACAGTGTAAATGTACGTTACCTATATCTGTGTGGTACAAATTACTGCTAGGTTTTTTCGCCCTTGGAATACGGTTCGTACAACTATATTTGGTGTACGTGTAGATAACAATCGACTAACTATAAGCCAGCGATTAGTTTAAAATAGAATAATTTAATTTGATATTCTTAGTCGTGATGTACAAATTATTAAGGTTTCTTATTTTTTTTTTTTTTTGTGTGTGTTTTAAAATTCGTTTCACCCTCGTATATCTCGTGTATTATGTTTAATCGATACTATATAACTTTTTGGGTACAAATAAAAACCTCATCTCGATTTTAAATTACTTTTTTTTTTTTTAATATTTATATAAAAAATAATTACAAATAACTGAGAGTAAACATTTTCACTTTTCAAATATCCCACTTTACGTCGATCGGGACTCGAACTGTAATAATCAATAAACAATTAACCCGATATCAGATTATTACGCCAAACATTTCTCCTTTATTACTTTTTAATGTTTTAGACACAGTTCCACAAACCTATTAACATTTTAAATGTATATAATTTAAATAAAAAAATGAGATACTAACACTGTATTATATAATTCCTTACGGCTGATAAGGTGAAAAAAATATTTATTTAAGAATTTCTAACTGTTAATGAAAAATCCACTTTTAAAATTGATTACCATTTTAAAATCGGAAATTAATATTCTACTAACTGGTATGAAAAAGGTGGTGGAATGTGAAACTTTGTAATCGTGAAAAATAAAATTAAAATCTTGTACCTTACAAATTATTGAGTAAATATTCTTCAATATATATATATATATATATATATATGTATATCGGTTTGCGATTTAAGAATAATAACCCTGTTCAATATGCATTCATCTTAAATAAATATATGTATATCATCGATATATAATACGATATATATATATATATCAACAGCAGTGTGCTGAACCACAACAAAAACGAAGTGGCTGCGTCTTTCATATTGTGCTCGGTTCGGAATATTATACTCGTACCTCTTACCGCTCTCTTATAGCCAACACAAACTAGAAATATCAACAACAGCAAAAATACTTCCTTTGTAGCGATCATAATATATATAGAACATCCTATAATAACCTTACGATTTTATTCATATAGTATCATGATTACTGTCTGGTCAGATAAATTTGCGCTACAAAATACGTTTATGTAAGTAATACTATACGTATGATATATGTTGCATACGACACGCTCACATGTATTCTACTATACGTATACAGTAACACACATGGCGTGTATTTGATTGACAATACGAATACTGCATCCTCCGTATGATTAATGTAACACACACACACACATATATAAGGTTTTGGCACATCTGCTCAACTTTGACTATACACACACACATACACACAGACACACATAAACACACACTTACAAACAGAACACGCCAAGTCCCCGCGGTGGGGCCACCACACATGGGGTCACCACCCTTCAATTATTTTTCACATTTCAAAAACGGCGTTAATACGCTACACACAACGGGGTGGGTACGTCTCGCATGTGTAGTCAATAATTTTTGCAAAAAAAAAAATAATAATAATAATAAAATAAAACATAACACTTATAAAAAATACTTTGATCCGAAAACATGGCGATCTGCATCTACATGGGAAACTGATCGCGCGCAACAATTACTTTTATTATTATTATTATTATTTGTGTAGATTGACAGCGGCAAATATGCAGTGCATCACATCGCAAATCGGTGAATGACTGATAATTTGGGATCCCATTTAAATCGACTCTGACGGAAATATTCGATGCAAATTACGCACACACACACACACACACACGCATTCGTAATATATTAGTATCATCTGAATACATTATTTACGCTGTATAACGTAGAATTTTATACTACATCGGTTCCCAAATCAATAACAATATCTAAATTTAAATCAATTCAGATGTGTTTGTGGTAGCTTAGATAACCTTTTTACAGATTGCAGTTTGAAAACCATTGTCGTATATTACAATATATTTTACTACCACAAGACTATCTTCGTTTAGATGGTTTCCAAATTATAGCTATTTTCTTGTCGACACATATTTTATTGCAGTCGTTCTAACACGTTATAAATTACACGTACAGGTCATATGTATAGTCATTTGGCGTACAATAAAAAACGTGTAAAAAATTTCCCTAAAGAAATTGCCAAACGTTTTTTTCGGAATAAAATTATACAGTTTACTGCGTATAGATACTGTATCGAGATACTCATATTTTATAAGTAGGAATAATTTTCAATAAATATCCGCACGTCATGTTTTTTATTTATATCTTAAAAAGAATATACTCTGATAATAATTGTACTTGAAAATTAATATTTTAGAACTACGCAACACGTCATATTTTGAATAAAAGTAGAAAAATTATTAGAAATTGTTTTTATCCACACAATAATTAAACAACACTTACAAAATAATTCTTAAAGTAATCAAAACTTAAACATGCAGATATAGTATGATGCATGAGAAATCATCAAAAATATATGATTAGGAACCTTTGCTTATCGCAATAATACAGTGATGATATTTTAAATAAACGCAGAACTACTATAGTATATAAGTAGGTATATATATATATGGTAAGAACACTATCCATTTGTAATCTAAACTTATCGATCAATTGATATTCTAATTTATTTATTTTTCTTATATATTCGTTTATTCAATGTAGTGTTATGATATTGCAGACCAGACCCACTGCGGGTTTTATCTTCATAGTGTATGTTCTCAACGTCGCTATTGTGGACATAGTGATTGTTTTGTCTGTGTCAGACCTGTATTTATACAAATTGGTGCCACCAATGATACCTTTTCTAATTACTCGCTAGATTGCCGACCATTTCCTCCTCTTTTGTTTATTCGTTGATATAGGAAACTCAAACTCATCTTCATTACCTAAAACACATATAGTAATTTTTTTCCATCCCCTACTATATTTACGTTCGTCCCTTTTGTTACGATTACTACACAGCAGTATCTTTTTCTTTAAGGGATTTATTTTCGTCTTTTATTTGTTTTTCTTTTGATAAATGACTGATCTTCACGTATTATTTATTTTCCATCAATATTCACTATTAAAGTTTTTGAGATATTTTTTTTTGATTTTCATCGCTTCTTTGGTAATCCATTTGACATCATTTGTCTTGTTAGTTAATTAAATTGCACGTTTCGTGAAAGCTTATTTATCTATTCATTTGTAATTTACATATTTTTATACGTTATTCTAATCATATTTCAATTATTGTAATCCTGATCGTTTAATTAACACTTGTATGATTTGCTACAAAACTAACACGAGATCTCATAAACTTCTGAATCGTATACTTCTGGTAGATATTTTTATATCAAATTTTCTCACGATTCCGATAAATGTATCTATTACATCCTCGTCGAAAATAATAAATAACGATATCGTTCTTCCTACATAGCCTTCCTCTTCATTATTAATGAAGTTTCCTTCTTAGAATTTACTTTTTGCTCTGCTGAATATTGCTGAAAATTGTCTTGCTGAATATATATGTGTGTGTATGTGTGTTAAATATATTTTTATTCTTCTTCATCGCACTGTTCACCTGCTATCCTCACAGCTCTTATGGTAATACTATGTCAGGAGATACCTCTATTCTCCTCAGAGGACAATGGTATGATTCTACGTGTCAATATTTGTCAGTATATGTGCCACACTTTTACAAAACTCCTGTGCTGAAATCTCTATTCAGTATCAAATTTCCGCAGACTAAGAGTAAATAGTCGTACTTAGAAATCATTGTCTCTAATCCATCTCTAATTTGAATCAAAATAATTACGTTGTTGTTCATACGATTTAAGTGCTGCATAAAAATAATGTTCCGATCGTTCTTTTACGTGTTGCTTTTGTACCAAGATGTCTTCGACCACATAATAAGATGTGAACCCTGTTTTTGTCTTTTGGTTTTGCTGGTTTCTACCGGTTTCGTTTTATGTTCAAGCCACCGTTCCATGGAAATATTGGCAAATACCGAAGCTGTATGATTATCGATCCCATTATCCACGGCGTATGCATTACACTCATAAATCATTTGTTTGTAGATGAATTAAGCCAATCGCGCACATATAGTTCTAGGAGATCACACGCAGCTTGTCGTCCAACCACCAATCGTTGCCGATAATTGACAGTAATATGTCACCTGACCGATATTCTTGTCACACATTTTCACATAACAACTTACGCCAGCTCCGATCTGTAGTCCCTTACTTACTTCTTTTTTAACGGACGCCATAAATATTTGTATTTATATTTTCTACGAACATTTAAAACATTTATGATTCGCGTTTAGAGTCGACCGACAATATTCCGTCCGATAATGTGATTACGTTCTTACTTAATTTATAATACCTGTCCATTTGAACCAATAGTTAATCGCGGCCATAGTGTACCGTATGCGATTAAAGATGAAAATAATTTCTACTTCGGCTTAATCCACATTGCATTTATAACAGTGTATGAGCCCAACAGAGATTGCTGTTTTTCAAAAATAGCGATACACTTCTTAAAAATGTGACTCATTACTGCTGTTAATGACGATGACTTGTATCGTTTTGCGCATTTTGTCCGGAGACCAAATTAGGTACACGCGTAGAAACGGAGAAAAATATGTGAAACGTTTCAAAGAGAAAAGTTGTCAAGAAACGCAGTTCGTCTGTAAACGTTACACGTCACATACATACGGTTAGAGATGAAAAATGTAATGTTATTTATTGCAGCATTATTGGTGTTCTAGAGAAGTAGTATATTCAACACAAAGCGTTAAGAGCATTAGAGCGGATATACTTTTTTCGAGTAAATTTATAGATTTCTTTCTAAATACTTACTGTATTCATATAAAAAATAAATAAGGTAAAACCTTTTAACAAAAATATTTTCAAACTTTAAACTGTCAATCTTTACGATTAGTACACACGGTAATCTCGACGATTTACCGATTAGAATTTCAAAATGATTTACACGAGATAAGTATTTTCAACATTAAAATAATACTGTACTCCTTAACTGTTTTCGTAAATAATATTGTGATTACTTTCACTTATCAGGTCCACGGTAAATTAATATAAAAAAGAGAACTGATTAAATGTTAATACGCTTTATTGTTATATTCTAAAGGATTTATTTAAATTTTCTTTATGCAAACAATGTTAATTTACGAAACAACTTTTGATCCCGTTTATTCCCAACAGTTTATTCATTTGTCACGGATATGCTGATTTTTGATAATTTGATAATCAGCAACCACGAGAATTCAACAAATATTAGTTCTCCGCCGGTGACAGCGAATAATTTTGTTTGTATATTTTAACTATATTTCAAAGTGAGTTAAAGCCTTATATTCATCCGAATAATAATGAATTGAAAAAATAAAATAAAATCGACTTAACCGTTCATAACATTAGAGAACGTACACCTAAAATCTTACTCGAACATGAAACAACGATGAAAAACAATAATGTTTGATCTCCGATTAGATATTTGATATTACAAATAACCGTACGGAACCGTACAGCAAGCGACGCGGATGTAAATTGTATTAATTTTTTCACTACAACGTTCGTATTTATTCATATTAAGAAATACTAGACCGTGAAACGTTGAGTTTCAGAACTCCGAGCGCTTTCGATAAATACGAAATTAGATATTAAAACGTATGTGACGCGACAACAATTTCGAGACTCGGCGAGATGTGGTACAGTTTCTGCCGTCTGCCGGCCGACTATCGAACCAATCGTAAGCTTAAAACGTCCACCGGCAGATGGCAGGCGTAACGTAATCCCCGACAACCAACGTCGCACCGTTCCGGCGTTCGGGACGTTGATCTTGGCTTTAAAAAAAAATCTGTTCCGTTTTTACGCAAATCTACCGCACCACGGCACCGAAACCGAAACGCGCTGCTCGCACACGCACGTCGTTCCGTCCGCCGTCACGGTAGTCGCACGACAACGCGTTCAACCCGTCGGCCGGCGTGGTATTCAAATCTCTCCGGGCGATTGTTGACGGGTCTTGTTAAGCGTTTCGTCTCACGTGCGAATCGTTCCCGACAGGAGTCGGCGCTCCGAGACATTGGTGTTCCGCCGACGTAAATGACCGGGTGCGTGCGCGGGCCGGATTCGGCTCTCGGAGAGACGCGTGTGTCGTTGTCCACTTCGTTTTCCGAATATCGGTCCGTACGTCTCGTCAACACACCGACCGCGCACACGTCTTCGGCCGGTCAATCGCGACACGCGCGCGGAACAACGGTTGACGGATTGCCGTCGTTGTAACCCGAACCGCCGGGAGACCGCGTTCAAGTGCGTCGTGTACGTGTCGTCTCCGCTTGCCCGTGGCGCGATAACGTCTGTTCGGGGGGGGGGGGGGGGACGTTAGGCTCGCACGAAGCGGTCCCGCGGAACAATGTCAATGGCCGAAAAATGAACCTTCCTGTTGCGCCCGGCGGCACGAACACGGTCGTCGAAACCGTCGGCCGACGACGCGCGTGCTCCGAGAGGACATTCGCGCGACCGGTAAACCGTGAAAACACGCCGGAACACTCCGCACGTCTCGTGCCGACGGTCGTTTTTTCGGATCTCGCTGTCGCGGCTCCCGCACCATGTCGGACATTATATTGTTGATCGCGATTACCAGACGACCGACTGTCGGTGCGTACTTGAACGTTCGACGCAGCCGTTTCTGTTCTGATTTACGAGCGCGTTGGATCACGGATGGTAAGACGATCGCGCGCTAAAAATAAAAGTACATGGACATTTCATCTTACTCCAAACCAATAATTATATTACCTGCCATCAAAGGTCTTCCGCTGCTTGCCGTGAAATTGTTTTGACCGTTCTAACGAGCGGTTGGTTAGCTAGCCGTTAGTTTTAATGAGTAATCTCATTCGTTTAAACTTTTTTCGTGGTCTACAAACAACAAATCTGTTCACACAAGACTTAATGACGGATAATTGAAATAGAAAACCCGAATCTGTCGTTTCCGACACTAATTCTCAATAACTAATTGGTCGATTGTACTCTATGAACACACATTACTTATTTTCTCTTAAGAAATACTTATGAAGCGATTTTACTTTACATTGATAACGATGTGAATTAAATGTTATTCGCGATTCAATCACAGTATTTCCGTCACCTGAAATAATGCAATTCTAACGGCATTTCCATACGACGGGCGTATTGCCGATTTTTTTCGAAAACTTAAGATGACACGTATTATGATGTAAGTACTACATTGTAAATTACAAAACACAAACATTTAAATCGAAAAATCTTAACGATTTCGAAACATACATAAGAAATGAGTTATATTTGTTATTGTTGATTAAATCAAATCAAAATACAAGTAAAAATTAATATTTTTTTTCTTATTTCAGCAAAAGGTTCAAACGCAATTAAAAAATTAGGAAATAAAAAAAGTTACCTCTCAAGTTAAAGGTACCTCTTAACATACTTTAAAATATAAACCTAATTTCAATGGTTGATAATTGATAACCATCACGTATTATTCTTATTTGGTTGTTATATTATTTATTTTTTTGTTATTTTAATACAGATTTTATTAAAATGATCGAGTCAACGAATCTAATATGCTCAAAAAAATGTAAAACAAAATAGTAGTAATAAATAATACATAGTTATTAATTATTGAAAACTACAAAAATGTAAGAATTATATATAAGTGTATATTTTTAACAAAAATCAAATAGTTTTCACGAAGAAAAATAAAACAAATTGTAATATTATTTTTTTTTTTTTTTTTGAACAAAATTTCATAGTATTTGTATTCCGCCTAATCACATATCTAAAACATTAATATGCGTTTAACAATATAATATAATTATATATATATATATATATAGTCAATAATTAGTGTGTATAACACTACAATAAAACCCGATACATATAAATAATTACTATAACATTAAAACATAATCAAATTCAACTTGAGGGACTAGAATAATATTTTGGTTCTTAATAAATTATATAATATTAGGTCATACAATTAAAGTTGTACAACTTAACAATTTATAGAATTATAACTACTCATATACTTATAATAAAAATATCAAATAAAATGTATTAAGGATTTAATATGAATTCAAACTTATTTCTTGTTTTCATTACATTACCTAAAATAAATTAATAAAATATAATATATAATTCAAAATTTATTTATATTGTCAATTAATTATTAGACGGAAATATTCGATTAGTCCGTAAAAATATTTATTTTTTTTCTAGTATCACGTATTAACGTAGAATTAAAATTACATACATAACTATTAAATCGCAGTGTCACTAAACATAATTTATATTTATTTCTTCGGTAATTCATAAAAACTACGAGTCAAACGCAATGACCGATTGATTAACTCGTGCCGTAATCAAGTGACGAATATACACAACTCAAGTATATTTAAAACAGTTAGCAATGTTATTAAATGAGACTTAGAGAAAATTAAAATCTTAATTTTGTATTCTAAGCAATTGTCTTCAGTTTGATAAATTGACATAAAACCGTTGTAAGACAATTTTGCTTTCGTAGCTGCTGTAATCCACTTAGTTGCTATAGTTCGAATAGCATTAGCGAAACACATTGGCTTTGATCTCACACTGTTCGACAGTTTTCGAAATGGCTATTAATATACTTCATGTCTACACATTTCAAATTTTTTCCTTATTTTCCTTAATAATTTTACCATGAGAGCTACGTAAAAACGAAAACTTAATATTCGAACAGTCTTTGCTATATATTCTGGTGAACGTCAAATAGTGAATATAAGACTACGAGTACATAACAGACAGCAGTTAAGGATCTATAGTGGTAACAGAAAAAATTTTTGTCACATGTGTTATTTGCATACCATTTATCAGTTGACAGTTTCTTGGTTAGTATGAGTTTATTTAAAAACAAAAAAAAATAAATAAAAATATGTAAAAAAAAAATAGTTTTTAAAATAAAAAATAATTTAGAATGTGGTATGGTATTAATTGCAGAGGATGATTAAAAAAAAATTCCTCCGACATCAAATTTCCTTGATGTAACACTAATCTTCTTAACTTTTTTATGAGAAAAGTGTTTGTTATGAATTTTCTCATCATAGATAATCAATATGATTAAAATAATATTAAAACATTGTTAGATATATGATTTTTCATAAGAAATATTTTTGTTTATTTTTTACTTAACGGCATAACACTTTTATGGAAGGTTTTTATTCGACATTTTCGTTTCAGAAAAGTAAAATATTTATACGATAAATAGTTTATGGTAGTAGTTTTGTAGCCAGTTAAACTGCAAAATGTGCAATATCAACCGTTCCCATTTTTATAATATTTGATCAGTGCGATTAGGTGTAGTTATAGCAACATTTGCAGCAAGTTTTCTAGATCACAGCCGTAAGTATACAAAATGGGGGATATCGTCTTGGAAAAATCCGTCCGTTCGCAGAATAAAAGTGTGTTTGAAACGGGGGCGAACAATTGTTTTAATTTTTTACAGAATCCAGCTAATACGATTTTTATGTCGACGAAGACATTGTTGTCAAGACTTGTGGCGAGTTCGCTTTCCGGCAGTTCCACAGCCATTTAATGATCCTGGCATTGCGCTCCACGATCGATGGCAGTTCGGATGACGACGAACCACCGCCGGATTTTCCCACGCATGCCACCGCTCCTCCGGAGCCGTCTGTAACACCGCGACCTCCACTGCCACAGTGCACATCGGTATTGTTCGTATAACCGTTACTACCGCTGCTTACCGAACCCACTGAACTGTTCGAGTTTCCGAAATATATTTGTGAGTCCGTTTCCGAATCATTCTTTATGATCGACCTCGAATAAACAAAAAACAATGTTATTAATATTATAGGCGCACATTATTATGCATAGATACATTAATGGTACATTATGCACCTTTAATATTAGCACAAATTGTTCAAAGAATTACCAATCTTGAACGTCCACTCCCTTCTTTTTTAATGTGCTTGTTAAATATAATTTATAGTTTGTAGGTCTTAAATTTACAATATTCTTGGGTTTAATATTTATTACCTTATACTTTATAATATAACCTAATATGTATAACGTTATTTAAATTTAAATGTATACGTTACATGTACATATTATGTGTGGGATTTTGTAAGTCATAAACACCTACACTTTTTTCTCCATAAATCAATCAAATGACAATTTTATGAAATATTTAATCCTTTCCGAAAATAAATCTTAGTTGTACCATCACTCACAAAACGGAGTAAGATATATGTTATTAATCATTATTATTTTTACCAATAACCTACAAATATATCGATTATAATGTTGAAAGCTAATCAGAAATTGATGATCGAAAAAGCGTGTGTCTGCAGTATAATTATCTATTACACAAGTACATACGTTCGTGACGCAAATAAATAAAATAAAAACATCTTTACTTGTCTATACAGGTATATGGGCGTTTAAGAACGTGTGTCTAACGAGAAAATAATATCCGAGCGAAATGAATTCGTGGTTTATAAAACGGATTTTTTTATTTGTAGCGGTATCTATGTATATATATATAGTATGTATTGAAAAAAACGTTTATGTAGACAATGACAGAGGTATAGACGTACATTGAAACATCTAACTACGTCGTGTTCACCTATAAGACATTATTTTGATGTTGATGTATCTATAACAATAACCTATTTAGAGAATATGAATTACAAAACGTACATACATGGCCATTCAAAATTATATACCAATGACATATTGTAAAAATATTGTATACATAATTTTAAAGTATAAAAGTAGATGTACAATATATTATAGAAACTTAATAACTATAAGTAAATTGTTGCCGAATAGAAATATCGCGATAGGTTTAATAGTGCATACCGGTGGCGTGCATCCGTTGAGGATGGATATTTAACACCGCCGTTATCTTATTGTAAGAAATGTTTTAGATGTATAATTTGAATACGAAAATTCGGTATACTTATACAATAACATCTATCGTCGAAACAGTATTAGAAAAATAATATTATTTTCATCACATATTTATATATATATACGAGTATATAATATATACTATATAATATATTATATATCTTAACTTATTACATATTTAATTTGCAAGACCTGGATACAACTATTGCACGCAGTATTACATTTATTTTCAGGATCAGTTTGAATAATTTAATTAATTTTGATTTCATAATTTAAGTGTTATTGATGGTCAACATAATATATTTATGATTTATTATTTTTAACTAAAGTATAACAAAAATAACAAATTTAGTTGAATAAAATTCTATATTTAATTTTGAAAGTATTATAGAAATAGCCATAAAAAACACAATTTACTCTCAAAAAAAAATTTTAAAAAATACGTTAAGTTTAAGGTACACACAGAATCATAGAGCTTGGACAACTCTTCTAACAGCAAAAAAAAATTGTGTGCTTCATCAAATTATAATAAAATTATTTTTTATTTTAATTAATATGGTAGTTAGTTAAATGAATAATATTTACCAAAAATAACATACACTTTTTGAGATTGTAACAATATAATTTTTTAGGACGAAAATTCAAAAATCGTCGTTATAAAACACCTATTCAATTTGATTCATTTTTTCAGTACTTTTAGACATGAATTAACATTTTTATTACAGACTTCAATATAAGTGTATCTATTTTTATATTATGTAAATATAATATAATACTTCAATCTATGTTTTTTAATATATTATAAATTGTTATGTATTTCCAATGCCTTTGGATATTTGGTGGGTGTAAAAGAAACAACGATAATTATGTACACAATAGAATTTTATAACATTGTCGAAAGTGTCATCAGCCACTACCTGGTGTGATTGTTTTTGACGTCAATATTATCATACTGTACAGTTAAAACAAGAAAAAAAACATAGTCTACTTCCGTAAGTTCTTGAGAATTTTCTGGTTTTCAAACTTGTATAAAAAGTGAGAAAAACGTCGACGTAATTTATCTCACATTCATAAACGTAATATTTTTCCATGAGCTTTATACCATATGAATATATCCTAAAAATCGAATTTCACTAAGCTAACCATAGGTAAACAAAGGAATTTAATTCTGGGTTATCAAAGGAATATGTCTGTCTTCCAGTTTAAACATAAAATAAAAATGTAAAATATAAATATAACAAAACCTTCAAATGCCAAAGATAATAAAAAAGAAACTTATGTTCAAAGAAAATCTAACTTGATCCATTCACAAATCAAAAAATCTGTATATATATATCACATAAATAATATACCGTACAAGCTAAAAAATTGTCTAAAACAGAATATCAATACCAGCTTTATATTTTTTTATGAATGTTTCAAAGTATTCTTTTATTTTCGTACAAAATGTGATTATTGATTTGAAAACAAAAATGTACCAAAATATTGTAAGTTTAATTTAGTAACTTGTAGAACAGCGTGTAAAATTCAACTTATTTAATAACGACTTATTTCCTTCCTTAAAAGTAATCAAAATTCTAACGTCCTACTTCCAAAAAAGAAGACTTAGGTATGCAGTACGAAATTCACACGTTTATAAAGATGTACTTTATAATATTACCATAAATAATTTATACTTAATGTTGTAGGTTTTGTTTTATATTTTATTATTTCGCGGTATACATTAACTCAATATGTACAAAATAAATAACTATATACTTGATCTACGTAATAAGTACATTTTAATATTAATGCTAAACGCAGGGATGGGCAACTCAAAGTAACTAAAAGGCCTGATTTATAGAACTTTCAAATCTGCCGGACCAAAAGAGAGGTCAAAAAAGAGTTCAAGTCCAATTTAAATTGCAATTAGCATTTATTTTATATAATTTAATTTTAAAACTCAACCAAAACATTAGAACAAGTACCAAAAGCCTTTAGCTATGTTATCTATGCCGATATAGATGTATACGATATACATATTATTATTTGGACAATTAATAATTCAGCTACAATTCAATAGGTACTAGATAAGAATAATATAATATAAAATACAAATGATATAGATAATATAAATTAATTAATAATCTAAATTTTACGATTAACGTATTAATGAAATTAAAATACGACAAAAGTTGTATTAGGCACTTGAAAATATAGCACGGACCAGATAAAATAAGTACGGATGCGACCCACGAGCTGCTAATTGTCAATCCCTGTTATACGTATTGATAAGATGTAATTTGAAACGAAACGGGAACGAGACAGTGAATTACACTCACTTGTATTCCTCTGGATCGAGACCTAGATGACCAAAAAAGTTTTCCAAATGTTCGGGGTCGTATTCTTGTCGGTTGTCGGTCTGCACCGCCGCTACCGACGGCAACAGACTCAGCAGGTTAGGTGCTCTGCGACCAACGTCCGACCGGCTCCTCATTATTGGCCGGCCACGAAACTCGTCGGACGACGATTCAACCGCTGTAGACGCGGAAACCGTGGCCACCATCGCTGTGGACGACAGTTTATGTCTTCGTGGCGGCACGGCGGGCGGTGTAGTTAGAGGTGGTGGTGGCGGCGGCGGCGGCGGTTGCCCATGAGCAGTCGTAATGGATTGCGAACACCTTGGGCCGTGCGACACAGAAGACTTGACGGGCGAAGCGGATGAACGCGGTGAAACGCCTTCCTCGGCAGCATCGTTGTTTTCCTCTTCAATTGAACTTCCGGTTTCACCGTGCGCCTTTAAAAAAAAAAAAACACGAATTTCACTACACTTTTATGATTACAGTTAATGTCTGGATTTTAACGCAAATAATAGTAAATTATTTACCGTAAAATATTGTACAATTAATGAGACACGAAAATAATCAATTATATTAAGACTGATGTAAATCGACGCATGTTCAATTTGAAGAAAAATAGAACATATAATCGGACAAACAATATCATTGTCGGTCACCCTCTCTAGATAAAGCACATCTAATCTCCATAATATGAGCATCGAGACATTTTCAACGCGGAAGTTCTTTTCTCTCAGCTTATCTAATCAACCTTTACCGATTACTTCTTGACTTCTATACAGTGTCGTAAGCAACGCGAATAGTCTGAATTGATTGCTGGATCTGATTCTGGTTCCTTTATTCTGGTTCTTTTTTAAACCAAACAATTTCAATACACCCATAATATCTTAGTCAAATCGTGTCGATTACTGCTTTTGTATTTATCAGTCTCTATTCAGTTATTATTATTAATTTATATTTCTTTCTCTTAACTCCTGAACCGTCCATACAAACATCATCACACAATATGTTATCACGATCTATACTTTTCATGAGTCAAGAAAGTGACACGACGAGGAATAGTGGTATAATGAAAGTGACCGAGTTCAATATGGATATTTAGTAAAATTTCAATAAAATTTCAATTGTTTATTGAGTTCAGTACTTCCTCTTAATATTATATAATAATTTTAAAACTCTTATAAAATAATACTATATTTGCTAATAACATGAGTATATACTGCCGTGTGTACTAGTATCAATATTATTATTTAACCATAACCAATAAAATCACGTATCGAATTTTTCTTATGAAATATAATATTGTTATAATATTATCATGTTAAATATTCGAAGTATGTTTGCAGTATATTAACAATTGTATTAGACGTTCAGTTATGTTATATTAACAAAAAATAAAAAAAAATAATATTAAATATCGTTAATTATTCATAATTATACATAATACGTTTACACCAGTTACATAATTAAAATATTTGTTTAGATTAAAATTAATGATTATATTTAGTTTATTTATTCACTCTCGAAATGGCTAAAAATTATTATAAAACAGTGAATTAGATATACTCTGAGGTAGTTTTTATAACCAATACAATATGGCATACAATTTATTACTTCGTGAGTTGCGTAATCAATCGAAACAAAAATTACTATTATAAAATGTTTTAATAAAATATGATTATAAATATTTTACAATAGTTTCAACCTAAATATTTTTCTTTGTGATATGATAATGTAAAATAATAATAATAATAATAAAAAATAAAATATAAATATAAATAATAATTGTACAATAGTTTTCTATGTAAAATTTATATTATATTCTGTTAATTAATATTCGTTATATTCAATTTAATTGATAATTATATAAATATGCACATATATATTTATTATATTTTTTTTATTTTTTTTTTTTTATTAATTTTTTTTAATATAACAGTTAGATTATATAAGCCCGAATTTCTGTTGTTACTCAAACTGAAGAAAATGTGGAAACAATATTTGATTACCTGAAACCTATCCTCAGATAAAATTATTTTCACGAATACAGGTATTCTATTTTTTTCGCATAAATATAGCATTTTACTTTTATAATTAGTTTCTTTGAGATCGCAATATCCACCTTAGGAAAAAAAAATTTAAGTAAAATTTTTAAAAAAAAAAATCACATACTCAAGTTTGAAACTATTATAAAGTTTAATTTCTATGAATATCCAACGACTTTCTAAAGCTAAAAAAAAATATTAATCATTGGGTAATTGTAACTAAAAATTAATTAAAATTAAAAAAATTATTTAAAATATACTACTATAACTATTGAAACCAAAAATTATTTACATAAATGAAAAAAATTGATTCTGCTAAGTTTTAACTGGTATTTTAAAACTCTATTATTATTTATAATTCGAAAAGTAAATTTTAACAAAACTAATGTTTATTAAATTTTAAATTTTGAATATTGTAAAGTTAAACGTTTTTAATAGTATAATATTATTGATAATTATTTATTTTAATTTAATGTTTCACATGTGGTATTTTAAAATAAGCATGTTGATTCTATTAATATAAAAAAGTTATCTAAACTAGTAATATGACAAAAGTCTTTTGTGATTCCGAGTACAATAAATGATTATGGACGTGTGTTGAATGTACGTTTATGTGAATAAACTATAAAGTATAGTTAGAAAAGTATAAACATGTATATAGGAACGATTTTATAGGTAGAGGTAGTGAATAAAAATGTCTCACAGATTGTTGCCATCTGGCATCCGTTTTGTAACTGGTTAGGCTCAATGAATCCGGGAAAGAGATTACATTTGTGACTGCATCCGTTTCGTCTGGCTTGAACTTGTTTCCAAATCTACAATAAAAAAAATCGATGATAAATAATACAATAATAAAAAAAAAAAAAATTGTTATTTTTTAACACATTGTACAAAGTAAACAATAATAAATAATAGCTCAATGTTTATTGTTCTGATAACAACCCAATGAGTAGACTTTAATTATCTATTTTAAAATAACACAATCATTTTATTTTAAAACTTAGTTTATGTAAAAAATGAAAAAAATGAATATATCATGTACAAGTCGTTCGTATGCAGTGACGTACAAAATCGAACTTCCTACTCATAAGTACAAACCTCTACCACTTCACACAAATAGTTGCTCGTAAACCTACCAAAATTAATATCTTATATTTGTAGATAATAATAGAGTGAAGTATATAGTCCCGGGAATGAGATCAAAAATTTCAAACTTATTGCATCATAATTTCCGTTATACTTTATACTTCTTGTAAATAAAGTTCTTTGAATTTAATATTACAAATTTCAATACTCGAATAGTACGCCTGTAATTTTATATGGATTTGAATGACTAATATATATAATACACTGTCGTCCATATCCAATTTTAGTTATGGGATCATCATCACTGATTAACGACTAATGATTAACACTTATTTTAACGAATATTATCGCGTGCGTAAATCTTACCCATGAGGAGACGGTATGCCGAGGAACGTTTCGAATATGTCATCGTCGCCGTCGTAATCGTCATCGCCTTCGTCGTCTGCGACCACGGATCCCGAGGATGCAGAACGACGACAACGACGGATCGAGTCCATCGTGGTCGCAGATACCTCTGTAATCGTTTCTGCGACCGACACATCTGCCACATCCGTAAGATCCGGTAAAGACTTGTGGCAAACAGCCGACGATCCGGAGCCACATGGTTGGTGCTGTTGCTGTTGCCCGTGCGAGACCGATCGACGGTACTGTACCGGTGGTGGTACGATTACGTCGTCCAGGAACACCTGCGAGGATAATATAACTATACTGCAACTTGGTACTTGAATTTCGATTATCTGTGAACTTATTCATTAAGCACTCGGTAATGGTGGGCAAACGTGTTTTTATTATTTAAATTAAATTTTATCATCCCGAATTTATTGTTCTCTACATTTATTCTTCATGAGAGTTAACATTATTATTCAGAGTTATTTTATTCACAGTTCGGTTATAAATAAAAATTAATTACATTGTAAATAAATGTACAAAATAATAATTATAAACGATATATCTGACTTGTATGATTAATAAACAAAATTATACTATAGGACTATCTATATACATCAAACAACTAACTACACGTGTGTGTTATATTTATTGCATTTTGATTTTAATATTTTCCATATATTGCTAGAAAATCAATTATGGATTTAATACTTCAAATAGACAATTTTTACGAATACTTTAATATAAAAATATATTTTATCATGAATTTTTTCTTAATTTGAAGAATAATAATACTAACACATAATATAAAACAAATGACCTCACTTAATCTTTTTATGTAACCAAATGTTAATTTAAAAATACTTTTACCGTTAGATGCGCACAAAAAAGTAGTACAATGATTTCAATTTTAAATGATCTTTTATTATTTTTCATTATAATAACTTCGTATTCGTATATATATTAAATTATTTTTCTATAATTCATAACAACTTTTAATCAAAGGCATTCTAAAATTTGGGAATATTAAAATTATCCAGTAAATAATACCAACTATATTAAAATTATTCAAAACTATGAAATATTTATAATTAAATAACTATCATTTAATGAAAACTAAATTTTAATACGATTAAAAATTATATTTTGTTACACTTATAAATTATTTTAATGATTTTTCAGAATTTTTTTTTTTTTTTCCTATAAAGAAAATTTAATGAAAATCTTGTATACAATTTTTAAGCCTACAGTATGCAAATTTAAAATTTAAACATTACACATTATAACCCAAAAATATTAGTTACAAAATATCAACTACATTACAAGAAATAGGTATGATATAATATATTTGAATATTAAAATTATTGCTCAAAGAAAATTGGCAGTATAATATTACGTTACTTTTTAATAAAAATAAATATAGTGTAACGATTTTAATTAAATTTGATTTTGATTAAAAAGATAGTGTTAAAAATTAAATTAAATATGAAATTTTTACAAATTGTAATGGTATGTAATATTAACAATATTAATATTACGAATACTCACCGAAGTAGCTTCAAACAAATTTTCTTTTGAGTCTGCATTCAATAAACGTCTGAGATCGTTTTGCAGCTGCTGCGAATCTGCTGTAGACTTTCTTTGACAACCAGCAACCAGACGAGGGCTTTTTGGTGGCGGTAAACATGTAAAACTTCCATTTGACCAATTACAGCAGTTACCTGTACAAATATTTTTCTCTTAAGTCATTATTGGTAACATGTCACCTTATGGGTTTATTATTATAATACATCTATGATTATTCACTTACCAGTTACCAATAATTATGTCAAACATTTTAACATTTTATTATAACAGTAAATTAAAAAATAACGGATTAAAATCTATAGTATGTACTAATATTATATACATTGTCATAAAACTAAATTAAATTTTAAATTTTTGTGTAACAAAGAATAACACTTTCAACTTTTGTCTCCATAATCGAATACAACTAAGACCTTCAAAAAAAAAAAAAAATGTATTCAATGTTACTTACTTAATCAAGTGTCATTAAATATTATCTAATTATAGACTTGTATATTTCATGACGATAAAATTAATTGTGATTTAAACAGGTATGTTAGTAAATATTATCATACTTTTATAGTGATAACAACCGGAAGCGACATCATGTGATGACGAACCCTTGTCGGAAGAACCACTGCTTCGGAGACTTCTTCTGAGTTCTTGTTTCCTGTCCAGCACAGTTTCGGACTTGACGTAAAGTGATTTTGTTTCTTGCAATAATTCCACGGCACTCTTTCGTTTTGCTAAAAAATAAAATAATAAAACTTCGAATACATCAAAAACCTAAGGTAGATCATATTCTAGTACAACATTTACCGTAATTTTATACAGCAATATACATACATATATTATGATATATGATCTATACTATACATTAAACTACATAATCAGTTTTATGTATAATATTATATGGTTTTTTGGAACGCTATGCACTGAGTGATACTATACATATTATACATGAACTGATGTGTACCGACTTCCTTCCTGTTTTAATTTTTTATATATGTTTTATCCTACGTTGAATGAATAAAAAATCTGTCCTTGTATCCCCATAGGTACAAAATATAGGCACACTAAAGCACAAGCCATATTCGTTCCTCGCATGTCAACGACACGACCAGGTGGACATCACATTATGATTACATGAGTGAAAATTAGATAGACCGTGAATTCCAGGTATTTTAGACCACTCGACTGGAAAGCAAAACTGTGCTTAATTTTAGACATTTCCTCTCTAAATAGGAAAACGAAGCAGCTGATACGGAAGCTATAAGTATATGTGTTTTTTAAATAGTGATTTTTTTTTTCAAATTTCCTGTCCAATCTATAGTGAAAGTGATATCGTTAATTGAAAGTGAACCGTTGAAGATCGAGTAAACCACATTTGCGGTTTAATATGGCTGACTAAACGAATTGTAAGATTGAGTTACGCACCGACTAAATTTTCATTAACAGATAGGATAGCTACTAACTATCCATTGTCAAAAATTAGAATACTGTTGTTAGATAATTTTCTTAACTAAGTGTTTAATATACAGATAATTACACTGCATATATAAAGTCTGTTTTATGCAACATACTATACAGTTTTATACCACAAAACCATAAAAATTTTAGTTTAAATATTTTTAAATTTAATTTATATAGATATAATTACGTAGTAGTATATCACTATTACATTATTTTTATAACATTGAATAATTATAGAAGTACATTTAATTACTTACATTTTTCATTACACTTCGATTTTTGATCGAGCATTACTATTTAAATAATTATTCATTTCCAGCTTCAATATAATCATTGCAAACTACATATTTATCTTCAAATATAATCAATGGTAATAAGATATAGTAATGAGATATAGTAAAAATTATAGTTATAATACTAATAAAAATAGATACAATAATAGTCATTACGATAATACTTTTATAATTACTGTGATAGCGTGGACTTGTCTTATAACTAGATTTAATGTTATTTAACAATATAACAGACAATCAATAAAGTGATCTTACTATTATATACATTTACGTCAGATAATAATATTTATAAATCCTTCTTGTCACATGATAGTACTAAAAAAAAAAAGTATATATTTACTTTAAAATGAGTTAAATATTAAACTTAATGTCCACTCTAGCTTTATAAAAAAATGATTATCCTATATTACTAACCCTACATTATCTGATATCTTATCATTTTTCTTCTGTTTGGATTCAATATTAATATTTGTTAAATTGTACAATATTATTTTTCAATGTGTTGATTACAATAAAATCATATTCCAAATATTTTAATAACAACTTAATAATATCTGTTATAATATGAATATTTTTCCATAACTTAAGAAAAGATATAATATGGCAATTATGGATTTACACTTTTAGTGCAATAGTTTATTTTTATTTGTACATAGCGAATCAAAAAACGAATACTAAAAACTGCTAATGGCTTTATATTACCTTATAATCATAATAACTAATAATACAGATAATTAATAACAAATTTCCCACGTTACTTATTATGGTCTTAAACTATGATGAGATGTGTAATAAATATATTATCTGATTAATCAATCCGTTCAATACATATACTTATTAATGTCTACGATTTTTAATTCATCTCATGAATAACTAATATTTTTATTAAATTTGCCTACCACACATTATTGGAAGGCCCATGAATAAATGAGTGAAGAATGAATCTTATATAAAATATGAGCAAAAATCAAGTTCAATTTTAAAATATGAAATCAAATGTTATATAATACAATGTAAATATATTTGATTTTAAAATACTTAATAAATTTAAAAATTTATTTTTTTTATTAATTTGTAATAAACAATTAAAAACCACTGTAAGAATACATATATTATTATAAAACGAAAAGACAACCTTATATACTGATTGTTAAACTTGAAGTATCTAACTATAGACATATCAAAATATTTTGAAAATATTAACATTTTAAACTAAAGGATTTTATACTAATTTATACCGTCCTTAAACTATAAATTGTTATTTCTTTGTTAAGAATTGTTAAGAAACAACTTAAACTATAAATTATTTAAATTATATAATTTGTTAAATTAAGATTAAATAATTAAATTGTAATAATAATAAATGATCGACTTACATATCATATTATCAAATTTATTATAAAATAAACGTATACATTTTTCTCCAATTTTAAGTTTGTAAACAAAAACACGCTTATTTTATAATTCATAAAAAAACTAATGCTCTAACAAATATTAAATATGGCATAGAAAACGTTTAAGGAAGA
This sequence comes from Sipha maydis, assembly GCA_034509805.1. Taxonomy (NCBI): domain Eukaryota; kingdom Metazoa; phylum Arthropoda; class Insecta; order Hemiptera; family Aphididae; genus Sipha; species Sipha maydis. The sequence continues at coordinate 194,270 of JASXSY010000307.1, forward strand.
TATTCTCCTTATTGTACTACAATTACTACCATGAATATTATACATTTTTCAGTCAAAATATGAAATTAAATTATTAAAATATAATAAATAATGTTACGTAATAATACGTATATTCTTACCCGTGCATTGTGGTCTATATGATGCCGGTGCTTTGTCTGTCCGGAGAATGGCGTTCGTGATGTTTAACGTTTTTAAAGGTTGTCCGGGTTGCTGACGTATATAACTTGCAGACGACAAGGTGGCCATGTCACTGGCTCGGATGGAATGTCGGACTCATCGCTGTCGGACGACTTGTGACCTGGAACAATGCAGAATAAAAAAACGGACGTGTTAATTTCGAATAAAAACGAGAACGCACCCTCCTGTGAGCCGTGTCACATTATATCTGTTATGATAGGCCGTAGAAAATGTAGTAGGACCGTACAACAATGTGATTTATTATATATCTATCACTCGTATAACGAACCATTTTTTTAATCTATTATTTATTTATTTCTATGCTTCTTAAAAAAAATCCAACATTTGTTTCTGGTTGTTCGGATATTAAATATATATTAATCTACAGTCATAGACGTAAAAAATAAATGCACTATGTTGTTCACAAGACATCAATTTATTTTTATTTTTATGTACTGCATCTCTCCCAGTACCTAATCTGGGTTTTCTAAATCAATTATATAACAATGTGATATAATGCAATGCGTTTTGTTCTAAACGTACACGCGCCGGTATCACCGTCATCGCCGCTCACGGAAGTGTTACCGGGGTAGATTTATTAAATCATGATTGTTATTATTTTGTATTGTTCTGGCCGAAAGAGCAAACAATAAAACTTAATATTCAATTTAGAGGAAAAAAATTTACAAAATCAAAAACCACAACCATGCTTTAAGTAAATTAGGCATCACGACATACGATGTTGATTCGTTCATCTTAATATCAATATATCGTATACATATATTACATTTAATTGTAAAAGTATAAATAATAATAATTATAATATATCGACATAATATAATATAATATAATAATATAATAATATATCGACATAACGGCGAAACGTGAGGAAAACAAATATGAATTGTAAAATACCGCTGTCACTTAGTTTTGTGACAGCGATGATCTGTGGGAACCTAATAACCTCGAGAGAAAATCGTGGACAGGGGGCACCGCTGCCGCTGCGGGCGATTATCACACGATCTTGTGCGCTTGCGCGTGCTTTTAACCCGTTCTGATGCGAGAATAATTCGTTGTACACGGCAGTGCATACTGCACATACATAATGTATGTATACATATACACAATTCCGTATAGCACTCACTGTAATCCTCTATTACTCTGCTGGAATCGCCGCGGTCAGTCATCATGATGTCTTCACGCGGGCTATATGTATAGTGGCCTCTACAGTATACAGTACACGTACTCCTCTCACTGGTACTCAGTACCGCGATGAAATTAACATAATCTAACAATAATTTTAAATCGTATTATACACATGTACCATGTGTGAGTATAATATGAGCTACATTGCTAAATTATAATGTACATTGGCGTGCGCGATCAATGATCCGCGTTACAAACAATTTGCACGTACACCACAAGCACATGTGTGACAAAAACTACTCTAAAACTATTAACTAATCTGCTGCATATTAGTTTTAATTAACTGTGTTACTTTAAACTACAACGATAATAACCTAATACTAATAATAATAAATAGGGTTGAGAATTATTTGAATATCTAAAGGGATATCCGAAAATTTGAATAATTTTATCATTTTCAATTTTAATTGAATTTGGATAATTTTAATTTGATTATTTTATCATTTGTTTCTATGACTCCAATCTAGGAATTTAAATGTCTTTATAGTCTGACCATTGTGTAAATTACGTTGTCTCTTCGACAAATAAATTACAGTTACTAGACCGGTAGATATATATATATATATAAAATACTGTGATTACTTCCTGGATACTTATCATAATAAATTAACGTTAATTTTCTATAAATAAAATAAAAATTGGAACGATATTACTTGAGAATTAACTATTCATAACTGAATCTATTGTATAAAAGAAAATAATATGATATAATAAGAACAAATGTAATAATTATTGTAAATCTTAAGACAAGTTATTGAATATTAAATATTTTTAATATTGCTTCATAGTAAAGTTAAAGTCCATAAATACTAAACTATACATACATTTTCCAATAATACTATAAAAATATAATTAATAATATTATATAGTATATGGTATATGCTGTAACTGCTAGGATATAAGTAGAGTCAGGGCCGTCCTGATGATTTGCAGGGCTTGGGGCAGAGTAAAATTGCGGGACCTTAAATATCAAAAATGTCATTATCACGCATCAGTTGCATTTTGAAACTTAAATGTGCGCAAATAGACTTAACAAATTTAGTACCCTGCACTTACAACAATATGAATATGTAAATAAATTCATAACGCAACATATCATATAATTAAACTTATATAATAAATAATAAATCCTGTCCAACTGTGGTGAGAACGCGGGGCCCGGGGCGAGGGCCCCGCTCGTCCTGCCCTAGGGACGACCCTGAGTAGAGTATATGGTCCATGATTTTTTTATAACTTATGCTATTGAACTAATCTAGGACAAAACCTCCATTACGAGTGTATGCAATTTCAAAATCGTATCCAATTTAAGTCCATAGTATAAAAATATATGAATGATACAAATATTATGTAAAAATAAATTATATAAATACCAACACGTGTTATTCATAATTATAAAGTATTTAAAATGCATCATATAAATTTAGAATGTAGAACACATTTGATTATACTTCAAAAATCTTAAACTTATAACTAAGAATAAAATTGTATACAATGCATTATAATTATTTTAATTAATGTAATACAATATATTAACACAGATATTTACTCGATAATGCATGTGATTATTCGTTTTTTATTAATAGCTCTATCAACAAATAAAATATAAGTAGGTAACTTAAAAAAAAAAATAATTACACACATAATCGTTTAACTAACCAAAAACAATTGTTAATTTTTACAAAATATTTCCTCTGTACATTAAACTAGGTCAAAATAGAATAAATCACACTTAGGGTAGTTAACTGATTAAAATATTAACACTCCTCTAGTTTTTTTCGCCTTGTATACTTCAATTGTGAATCAAAACCATCCCTCAACAATGCAATTTACTTACTTAAGTAGATCATCATTTTTTAAATGTCACAAACATAAATGTAACTTATATGTTGAAAAAATAATAACAGCTTTTACTATATATTATTTTAACATTTTTATTTTATGTTTTTTAAATTAATATAAGTCTGTAAAATAATAAAATTACAGTACATAAATTATATATTTATATAAATATTGAACTTACTTTGTGAACACAAGACTATAATGTTATAAATAATAAAATACGTGTTTAAAAATACCATTAATGCACACACGCATATATAATATATAAAAACTATGTTTTTTACATAATAAATATGGTTATAGATTAAAAATAAACGTTTCAATACTAATGAAGTACTTAACTCTATGTTTTTATAATATTTACATAAGTAGAATAGTAGAATGTCATGATATACCGAACCATATTATTCCGTGAAAAAGTAGAATTAAAATGATAATTGTTCTACTAGCTAAATTTCGAAACTAATTCGATTTTTAATTTTATAAATCGATCTTAAATTACAAAAAATCAACATTTAAATTATACGCATTATGAATTTCAATAGTAGTTGTTACACGATCACGGCATATTAAAAAAATTATTTTAATTTTCGACAAAAATAATAAATGATACAACATTATATAAAATTATTCGTACATAATAAATTCGTAAACAGCTTTTGTTCTATGTAAATCAAGATATGAGCAGTTTTAGGTATCCCCAAAAATAATAAAAACAATAATAAAATAATTATTAAATAAAACATCGCAAATATCGAACATTCTGTGGTTTATTCTTCTTTCTCTCTCTGTCACTCTCTCTCTCTCTCTCTCTCTCTCTCTCTCTCTCTCTTTCTCTCTCTCTCTCTCATTCTTTCTCTCTCCCTCTCTCCCCTTTTTTCGGTATTTTTTTAATTGCACACTCTGTAGACGGTTAAGTTATTATACATGATGATGAGTGACTATTAAACGAGTTTAATTCGTTTGTCTCAGAGATCTGGTCGATCTGAGCCGTTACGCCCACGCTACGACGACTCATGAAACAGGTATAGAGGGTACATGCGAACGACGAACCAACGTGCGTGCGAATAGAACAGTTATACACTTACTCGCAGAGTGTATGAAAATCGGGTTGGTGAAAGACGTGAAGGTCATCGTGTAGTATATACATGCCTGCACCTAGTACATTCATAAAGTTAAGCAGATTCGGGAAATTTGTTTGTAAACAATAACCTGAATTGAATATTATTAAAAATATATCTGTATATTATCTTGTGACTATAAATAGTATAGCTATATAATATAAACCATTCACCAACATTCACGTACACACACACACACACATATACATTTTTTTGGCTTATAATATTTATCGTGTATTTTATTTATCAACGAGTATGTCTATGCATACAGCTTTACATTTTAATACATGTATACAAAGTTATTAATTTTCCAAAATGTTTAAATACTAGCAGCGATTGACTTGTATAAAAATATATAGTATATTCAAAAAGGTGCGATCAATAATTAAAAATTTCTAAAACAAGCCTGAGTATATAGCTGACAGCAAAACAGATATGCCGTAGCAGTGGTTAACTTAATAAAACAATATCTAATAAAATTGTTAAAATAATAATAACAAACTAACAGACGCTATTGACCTGATTGCGAAACGTATTGGTCGAAATTATTGTTGCGACGTCATTAATCGTAAGTGAATCTGTAGGTACCATAACTCCATGTACTCGAAACTTTCACTTCAACTTTTCAAAAGTTATATTAGGCTAATCACTTAATCATATTTGTGTATTATTCGACTTCTGTACTTTCAGTTTCTCTAGCACCCACATAATAAAAATTTAACGATTCAAAAATGATGAAAGCCCTAATATCAAGTTATAATTTTCATATTTTGAGGTGGGACACGGAGTTCTACGAATCACGATGATAACAAGTATATTACAGCCACGTTTATTGCAGTGAACGAAAACGAAGTTTTGTAATTTTACGTTATCGTGCATTGTACTTAACATAAAATTCTACACACAAGAGCAATATTATTATCCCACGATACAGAGATAAAGAAAAATAGCAAAAGCTATAAAACTTTTATATGACACAATTATTGTCCTCGCAGATACGTCTCAGCTAATATTTTTCTTTAAGTTTTGCCGATTTTGCCACTGCCACACGTTAATACTTGGAATATACTTGAAATTGTGCCGCTTTATTTTCACCAACTAAATGAATCATACTATTATACCTTTAAGTAATCGGGCCACTAGAACGCATAGTATACGTACTCGTATACACGGTACACACGCCTTTAACAGAAAGTAGACACGAGAATTGCGAACCGACGCACTCCAATAATGATATGCTCTGTGCAGCATTCACTTGTTTTCCCACACATCACATTCATAATTATTAATACACGATATTATAATATTAAAAAGTAATTGGAATTAAAATTATATTATAGCTGCACTCTAAATAAACATAATATACAATTCACTCTAAAATAGATAGGCATTGTTAATAATAATTTTGTGAGTGGGATGTAGGAATCCTATTATCTCTCTAGGCTAACTACACAAACCAATATAATTATAATAAATAATCAATACATTAAAATAATAAAACTCCATGAACATGATTTGTTGGGAAAATGGAAAAATTGATAAAAAAAAAATAAACAGCAGAATGATACTCAAAATAAAAATGTCGATAATGAACAAATTTGATTTCGGATCTCTATACATATTTTTTATTCGTAGTTTTGATTTTATATTATTATTTCCTATCGTGTACTATCCAATTAAATAACTTTAAGGCCGAAATGTTTATTTTAAAGCATAGGACGAATCGGATAAAAAGTTTAAAAAATTGCTGAGGTTTTAACAATTAACTTTTTACTCGCTTCAAAGATAACTATATATATATATAAAGCAGATAAAAAAAAACAAGGATGACTTTTTTTCAATGGCTTGTCTGAAAAATACATGATTATTATGACCCCTCAATAAGAAAAAATTGCATGTATACTCGTACAATATGTATACACTTATTATGCTAAAATCCTCGCTACTCCAGCAAAACCTACTTAACGTAATCCTTTTCTAATGCAACGAACATTGTATACGAATAATAAACACATGTTTTTAACTAATCGATATAAAAAAACTAATATAATTTCAATAATGAATTGAAATTTTTATTTCCTGGAACATTATTATATGTTATAGAATTTATTGTATAGGTGGAGATGTTAGTGTTAATTTTTTCTTTAGAAGAATCTTAGAAATCATCAGTAGCTGTTAGTAATAATAACAATTAATCATAATACTAATAATATTACTTTAGTGAACATTCCATGAAGATGTAAATATAAAAAGTGAAAAATAATATTATTTTTAAAATTTACTAGTAGTTTTCTTATAATTACTTAAAATCGATTGCGATCAAAGATTGCGAATAATCAAAAGTACATTCTATAAATATTATTAGAAGGTAATAAAATAATAATAAATATAAAGTACATAAAATAAAATATAAATTAGTTTAGTTTTTGTCCCTTAAAAAATCCGGTTTTACTCCTTGGAGGATAATTACTCCCAAGTTGAGAACCGCAGGTTAGTAGGGTGTGTATGACAATTCCCTCTTATATTTTGTAAGTATATATACTTCTCTTTATTATCTGTTATTATGGAAATAAAAATAACTTAATAATAATACTTAAAATAATTATTTTCAACATCCAAAAACGAGTGTACATGTTCATTTTAATTTCTAACTATTTTGTTGGCAATATTTTTCTTCCTTTTTTTACTAGTTTTTTTTACTACTAATGTATTCAATTCATATTTTGCTTAATGAGTACATAAGAAAATTACATCAAACGCATAAACTATATTTGTGTGTGTATGCATTACCTGTGTAACCTCATACTTAATACAATCTTGTAATCGCTGAACCGAAATTATTTTTTCCTTACTATCTATAGTAGGCACATTAATTTCTTGGATGACCGAACACATAATACGTTCAGTTCCACTACGTATTTTTGTATGTATTTTTTATATTAGAAAACAACTAATTTTTTATTACAATATTCCATCAGGTTGCAAAATGATACTGGAGTCAAAACTCGAGATAAAATAAAGATAATTTCTGGTAGCAACAAACTCCGGCTGTTGACTCTCGATAAAGACATACGAACAGTATCTAATAACATTTCTTGTATAAATGATTTGATAAAATTAATAAGAGTAAAGATAAATTGAAAACTAATGAGGTTGTTATTAGTAAAATATATTAGATCCAATGCCATCCCAACTAAAGATGTTACAGTGTACAACATTGATCACTTAATAAAACAATTAATTTTTTTTTTAAATATAAGTGTGAACTTTTTTTCTCTCCAATTGTTATTTAACAATATTTGAATAATTCTTAACGTTTCAAAGTTTTTAGTTTAGAATATTAAGCATTTTTTTATTTTTGCACACCATAACCAATAGGTAGGTCAAATTTTTAAAATGGTAACTATACAATACCTAGGGAGTATACGGTAAATACGATACGAGTGTATATAACTGTAGAAAACCTAAGATCAGATAGAACACTATAGTATACTAATGTATATTTAAGAATATTATAGTTTAGGCACGTTATCCTAAGTAATATTTCAAAAAATTAATTGCAGTCGATTGTTTATTATTATTAAGATATACATTTACAAATAATAAAATAAAATGTAATGTTATGCAGTAAAAGAAGATATAAATTGACCTAAAAAAGATTTTCTGTCTATAATAACATTTATAAGTTAAATAATTAATTCATTTTTGAAATTAAAGCTAATTTTAAGACAGTTAAATTTCAGAATAATTAAATTTTTTAATATTATACTAGTTTTTCATTAAAAAATATGTTCAATAATACTAATGTAAGGTTAAATTAAAATGAAAAAATGCAACTTTTAGTTTTTAATAGATTGTCATTGAAAAATTGAAAATATAAGGAATTTAAATTTAAATGTAAACTAATTATGAAGTTTGTGAATTTAAAATATATGTGTAATGAATTTTATAATACACCTTAAATACAGAGATAGTGCGCTTTGTTAAAATGAGAATAGGTGGTTGTAAAAATAAATTTAAAGGAAGATTTTTATCATAATATTACATAGATAACGATATCCTTTAGATACAATAATATATAGACCATCGTTCACGGTCAAATTTTATCATGTTGAGAACCGTTATATACGCTATGCCATACCTAACGTTTCGATTGAACAAACTGTAACAATAATGATAGAACTACTAAACAAAACAACGCGTCCCATTAACGAATGCACATTATGTGCGACCAGCACCGTACATAATTAATTAAATCGAGTGCTAATGATCTGCAGCGGACACTTGAAATATGAAATACGATAATAACAAAATAAACACATGTATGTACAAAAAAATATTTATCGGTAGATTTAAATAATAATGACTGTTGTTTGAATAACGGACAATTTTGAGTATTATTCATGAACCGTGTCGGAATAACGTTATCGAGTCGATAAAAATACAATACAAACAATGCGTTTAAATTAGGTAATTGTTAAGTACTTAAGTTTAAAATAATAAAATTATTACAAATATGTAAAGACAATTGTAATATTATATTTTTTATTAAAATAATTTCTTATATTAGTTTATATGCTAACCTGTTACTGAGAACCTGTGATATGAAATTACAAAATCTGAATTGTTTCTACAAACATAGAACAAATTATTTAGACTTCGATTTAATTTTATTCCAAGTTAAAACATAAAGTGATATTTAGTGTTGAAATTTAAAAAAATTGTACAGTAATATCAATTAATATAAAATTAGCTATTAAAAATAAGTAGTATAATTTAAGATCAATTGAACATGAAGATAGCATGTGATAGCACGTGATAGGTGCTAAATAAAAATTACTTCAGTGAAAACTTGTTATAATTACTTTACGATACAACTTAAAGTAAACATTATACAATATAATCATAATAGTAAATTAAAACGTGTACCACCTTAATTATTTTGCTTGTTTAATCATTTTCATTAAATACTTTCTATTATTATACTATGCCAGAAGATTGGAGAAAGAGTTTTATTGTACCAATATTTAAAGGAAAAGGAGACATACAAGAATGTGGGAACTATAGAGGAATAAAGCTCATGAGTCATAGTATGACGATCTGGGAAAAGATTATAGAGAAGAGGATAAGACGTGAGACGTCGATATCAGAAAACCAGTTTGGTTTTATGCCAGGAAAATCGACAATGGAGCCATTATTTTGTGTTAGGTAATTAGTAAAGAAGTACAGAGAAAAGAATAAAAAACTGTGCATGGTGCTTATAGATTTAGAAAAGGCGTATGACAGGGTGCCAAGGGAAGTTTAAGGTGGGCATTAATGAGGAAAAATGTCCCAAAAATGTATGTAAATTTGATCCAGGATATGTATGAAGAGTCGAGTACTAGTGTCAAGAGTCGGTGTGGAGTATCAGAAGGTTTCAGTATAGGAGTAGGTGTGCACCAGGGGGTTAGCTCTAAGCCCCTACCTGTTCTCAGTGGTAATGGATGAGGTTTCAAAGGAGATACAGGGTGAGATACCATGGTGTATGATGTTTGCGGATGATATAGTTCTGGTAGGAGAAAACTTGGAAGTTGTCAATAATAGGGTAAATGAGTAGAGGTTAGCCCTCGAAGAAAAGGGATTGAGAATTAGTAGAAATAAAACTGAGTATATAGAGTATGTTTTTGGACAAAGAGACCAAGAAGTTGAAGGAATGAGGAGACAACTGACAATAGATGGTGATGTGATAGGTGAAGTTGAGAGCTTTAAATATTTAGGATCTTTTATTCAAAAGGACGGGGGCTTTAACATGGATGTAAAACATAGGATTAAGTGCGGGTGGATGAAATGGAGAGAAGCATCGGGCGTGTTATGTGATAAGAGAATTCCAATGAGGTTGAAAGGTAAATTTTATAAAAGTGTAGTGAGACCAACTATGCTGTATGGTTCAAAATGTTGGGCGGTTAACAGGAGAATAGAACAAAAAAAGAGTGTTGCGGAAATGAGAATGCTTAGATGGTTGAGTGGAGTGACAAGAGAAGATAGAATAAGAAATGAATACGTGAGAGGTAGTGTTGGTGTAGCGCCAATTGTAGACAAGATGAGAGAAAATAGGCTGAGATGGTTTGGGCATGTGATGAGGCGAGAGGAAACGAATTCAGTAAGAGTGGTTATGAAGATGGACGTTGAAGGGAAAAGAGGAATAGGAAGACCAAAAAAGAGATGGTTGGAGACTTTGGAGAATGACATGAGGGCTTTCGGTGTGTGCAGAGGAGATGTGATTGACCGAGTAAAGTGGAGGTGTAGGACAAGGGTGGCCGACCCCAAATAGTTGGGAGTAAGGCGAGGCAAAAGAAGAAGAAGAAGAAGACTTTCTATTATTATACTAAATATTAAATTAATTTTAATTTAAACCAGGAGACTAGAAAATAATAAACTACGGATGGATGACTACCCAGGATTTTAGAGAGGAAGTCATGCATATACAAACAAACTACGATAGCCAACATATTAAAATCATACTTTACCTAATACCTATCCAGTGATGTAACAAAAAATATACCTAAGGGTGCCACTAGATAAAATACCAAATGTATATTAAAATATGTTATACATACAGCCTTGTCCATATTTAATATTAATAAAATATTGAGCTCTCCCCGAAATTCGCCATTGAACCCACTAGTATACCCCCAATGGTTTGATCTGCTACAGGTTATCTAAAAAGTGAATGGTCCTTATCGTCGAAATAAATAATAAATTTCAAAATAAAAGTTTATAATTTTTTTTGGTTACTTATTATGATTTTACATTTAATATTAAATAATACATAAAAATTATCATTGTTAATCATCTTAACCTAATGAGCACGTATATACTGGCATAATAATAATATAATCATTGTAAATAATAAAACATCGTCAAAATTAATTATATAACGTAATGTGACTGTTACACAATTATTAACATTGTATGCGTATGTTTAACTTCACCGAATTAATAAAATATGAAACTAAAAACAAAAGATATTTTTTGATTTATTACTAATGTATTGTTAAAAGTATAATATGTAACATAATAGAATCATGACTCTACGAACACAGAAAGTTTTGTCTTATGAATAAAAAACTAATCGTCAACAGCAATTATTTCTAACGCACCTCTACGTTTATTATCTAAATTAAATTAAAATTATTAAAAAAAAAAAAAAAACAAAAAGCTAACCTATTATAATAATAAAAAAAATATTAAATATAAAATAAATCAAGTATTATTTGTAAACATATATCTATTGCGTCAGAATTTTTTTAATTTAAAAATATATAATAGATAAAACCCAAATTCTATATTCACAGTCTAAATATTACTTATTATTTACCCAAAGCGCCACAGAAGGTTTTGCTGAGTTCGGGACAATTTTTTTTTTCACGGAACACTTTCAAGCTTCCATGAAGCTAAGCAAATTTTTTTTGGAAGCCACAATACTCGTATGACAGATTTTTCTATTTTACAGAATATATGTAAAAACTTTTTTCCTTAGTATTTTATCAACAAAGCGTCAACTACATAATATTGTTTATTTATTTATTATTATTATAAAATTTATACTGCAATGGTACATAATGTTAAAATTAAAGATTAAAATAACACACATTTTCATATGATAGAGGGCATTCTTATTTAATTTAAAAAATAAAATTATAGGCTTACAAATTATTATATCCCATGAAAAGCGCGAGACTCTGGACAGCAGCACCTTCTGCCCTACTCTTCCGCTGACTTTGTTAACACAGCATACTAATATATTTGTATAAATACTTTAAATTTTAAAGAAAAAAAAATCAAAAATGCTAATTTAATTAAATGTAATTTTATCCTACTTTTTATTAACTAACATATTATGAATCTGTACCACATTTAAAAAAAGTACAATATCAAAATTAATATTATTTATAAATATTAAAACTTGATTAACAAAAATACAAAATTAACCTACTGTAATACAAATAAATACTAATTAAATTATACGTATATATTAGCTCAAATATGTGATAATTAAAAATCATTACTATGTGTAAGTGTGTTATCAAATGTATACTATGTATCTTATATATAATGTCATCAACACCATTAGCATTAACAACAGTTATAAATATTAAATGTTTAGTATGTATAATAATAATAGTTTTATAATATACATAAATAACAAGATAGAAAACATACAGCGTATAAAAATTTAACAAATATATCTAATGTTTAATTTAAAGAAATTATAAGCACATATCTCACTAGACTAAGTTCTTATTCACGATGCACAGACGATAGGTACCTACTATGAAAAAATCTGTATAAAAGGTGATGACAGTTATTTTAATTTAATTTTTAATTCTGAGGTGGATTGTATGGTTGATAATGTACTTATGGAGGGAGCGAGGCGGCGGAAATGCTTTATGTATGGACCACACGCACGTTTTTATGCCACAATGTCAATCTGTGTTACAGAACATGTATATTTTACACTCACTTAGAAGGTACCAAACGGAAAATGAAAAAACCTAGTTCGTTTTGACAGTTTCATTTCATGATCGGATATAAATAGTAAAATCAAATATATTTTTTTTTTTTTTAAACGATAAATAGTATTACAATAATGATTGTACCACAATGATTATATCACAATAAAATTGTACCACCTAAATGTATGATTATTATTAAAGATATAACTTCACATGACAACGTAAAATTAATAAAACAAAATTACTTTTTAAAAATGATTTATATTTATGAATTAAAAAAATATAAGTTTTTATTTAAAAAAAAAATGTATTTAACAGATAATTACTGTAATAATTATTCGGTATTCGATGATTATTAACACTTAATAAAATATAATATGAATTATGTATTACATAATACATATTATATATTATAAGATATTTATTTAATATAAAAATAATAATCTAAAAACTTAAAAATTATTAATAATTTAAAAATAATTAAATATTGTACTATTTAATTTCAACAGATTCATTATTTTTAACATAAACAATGTTAAGAAATAATATCTTCCTAATAATTGAATAAGATCTATGAAATTTTGAATAAATTAAAAATTAAAAATCAGTAACAAAAACATTAATAACTTAGTTTTAATTTTCTAGTTGATACTTAATTATCTCATTTATACAATGGCGAATACAGGGGGATGTTTTAGATGTTTAAACCCTCCCCGGAATTATACAAAAATATTTTAGAAAACAAACATAACATTTTCTACAGTTCATATTCTGAATTATTTTTTTATAAACTGATACTTTGATAAGATAATTAGATATACACTATATATACTATAATTATCTAAAATAAAGAGTAATACAATAGGAATAGTATGATATTTAAGAACATTCTAGTTTTTCAACCCCTCCCCCCCCCCCAAATGTTTTCCTGCGTTCGTCCCTGCATATATATATATATGACTTAACGATTACTGCAAACTTAGACACATTCACTATAATTGGTATTTTATTGATCATCGTTAGAATTCAAATAGATATTTTTGTTTTCTAACTTCCCCGTATAAACTAAGAAAAAATAACCATAATTTATACAATATTTAAAATAATTTTTTTATTGAAAACTTTTACGTAGTTTTTGCTTTATTTTTAAACGTATGTTAAAAATTTTATATATTTGTTTGTAACACTTTTTTATGATGGATTAATTTATAAATTATATAACAAAAGCGATTTTTTTACGTTACTTTGATACTTATTTAAACTAACAGAATACAAAATTAATCAAAAAAAAAAAAAAAAAATGATAGGAACCATTTTTTTGAACATCACTAAATTATATATATTATATATAGTATATCCGTTACAACATAACGGTATTTATTTCTAGACAATAAACATAATTAATCGTAAATAAATGTACTCAATAGCTAATATTGTATATAAAGGAGGATGTAATATAAGATGTATAACTTGTCCCTTTAAATTTTTTAACGTTAGTATTATGAGGTTAAGTTATCCCTTGATACACTAAAATTCACTAACACATGTTAATTAACATATACTATTGATTAATAATATACTTATCTTGTATAATCTTTCAATTTATTTTTTTTCAAATAGGTTTAATTATGAAAATTACAGTTTAAAATTTGTATTTCTCTTCTATATTACACACATTGGCGTATAATGCTTTAATTTTATCATTTCAGATACGTTGAAGATTATTAATAATAACTGCTACCATATAAAATAAGGTGCATAATATATGTTTTTCGCACCAAAATTTAAAAAAAAATTCTTAACAATTTTTGTACGAACAAAAAATAATAAGTGGTCGATATATTTTTTATTACTAATGAATTTAAGTTTTGTTGTATTTAAACAGTTCATTGGATCATAACAATAAGTTTCGCACATTGTTCTATGACTTAATAACTAAGACATTACACATATATCCAACGAGTGACAATTATGTTACAAGTTGTTATTATATTCACTCCAGTCTTCTTCTATCTATTGCCATACAATATTTTATACAAATATCCATATTATAATATCGACAGTGCTCTCACTATTCGTGTCACGGACACTAGAGGTGGTGTGTTATAGAAAAAATTAATGCTGACAAAGATCAGCACAATTTTATTATAATGACGCGCATGAAACGCATGATATTTCATCATTCAGTTACAATTGTGTATACATTTTGGATAACATACAATAATAATATATATAACAATGTGCCAACAATTAATTTCGATTTGATTCGTCTAGAAAACCACCAAGCATTATATTTTAGATATAGTAACAACGTACCTATATGTCTACTACACATTTGACTTATATACAGTAATGGTCAAGAATCATTTTATCTACAACTAATATAATACAACTTAATTAAAAATTACTACAAATATTAATAAAAATTACAATCGTGGATTTTTCTTGAGAGTAAAAATAAAAACTAAAATCCATGTACACATTCAAATGTATTGTATGTACCGATTCTTTGTACCAAAATTAACAAAATCATAAAATTTACAAATTTTTTTTTCTACAAAAAATAAATAAATACACACACTGAATTTTTTCAATTTTAAATGCAGTAATTAATGTATCTTATTTACATTTACAAGCATTTGAAAATGATTACTAGTCAAACAGTTTTTTTTTTACATTTAGTCCATTTCTTATATAAACTAATTATATCTTATAAATCTACTCCAGTTGTGCTATAATACAAATATATGAATTAAAACAATAAATTAAATACTAATTATTATGATACGAAAAAATAATTTTATATATATATATATATATAATATAAATATTAAAATTAAAAAATAGAATACAATATTTGATATTTGAAGCTAGGTAAATTATTATTAAAAAAGAACCGGATGAGCCTCGCTCTGCTGTACAGTTGGGGGTGGAGTGCACCTCGTTTATAGGATAGGTCATTATTACGATGGATTTGTTAAATTTGAATGCAATGATAAATATCATTGTATACGAATAACGATTCTGAACGGAGTTAATATGTTTGTCTAGGATATAATACATTGTTATTTATGAATATTGTAAAAAGTATATTTTATTTTGAAACGATAAATATATTTTTCAATTAGGATGGGTTGGCAGTTGCATACAGCGATATAGTTTGTCAGTCTAGAACATTTTACATTATATTATATTTTACATGTAATTTTATGTCAATATTCGCTGTTCAAACGCTTATAAAAAAAAATTGTGCCTATGGATTTTAATAATTTTTGAATGACAATAAGATAATAATTTTTGAATGACAATAAGAACTACTTCTGTGGAATCTTCTATTAAATTTTCAAGTATTTTGTAGGAGCCAAATTTTTATCACCGATTATAAAAATAAAATGTAAAAAAATCGAATATTTTAAATGCCTATAAGTGGCTTAAAAATCAATATTATATTTTGAAAAAAATATGACATAAAGGAAATACTAATTTTAACAGCTGGTAGAAATTTCAAAAATCTGCGACTTATACTTTTTGAATTATAACAAATATTTAAAATCATTTGAGAATAAATCGCTATTTTATGCAATTTCGTAAATATTTAAATTTCAAACAGTCATAAAATTTTTTCCACTAAGTCTGATAGAAATTTTTATAAAGAATTTTGAAGACTATCTTATAGATAACCTAATGTAAAAATTTTGAACCTAAAGTATGAACAAAAAAAATTTTATGAATTTTTATCTACAAAATAACTTGCAAATTTTCGCAATTTTTACATATTTCGTATAAATTGGAACTTTGAGCACTTATAAAAAAAAAAATGTGACTTACGATTTTAGATTTTTTTTTATCAGTTAAGGAATAACTTATAAGAAACCTTGTATTAAATTTTCAAGATTTTCTGGCCGACCAAAAAATTGTTATCGTTATTTTAAAAAAAAAAATTAAAAAAATTGAAAATTTCAATTGTCTATAAATAGCTCAATAAAAGTCAAAATACTTTGAAAATTTAACGGTGTATAGAGAACGCTAATCTTAATATTTGGTGAAAATTTCAAGTATTTACATCGATTAGTTTTTGATAAAAAATTTGATTTTGTCGAAAACTGGTTTTGCGTAAAAACTCCCGTTTTTCCATTATTTTTTTAGGGTTTTTCCCGTCGCATTTAAAAAATATTGAAAATTTTTACTTTTGACCCTCCAAAGTAAAAACTAGATTCACTTTCCTTCCAGAAAAATTGCTACATAAGCAAATCGAAGCATTTTTACTGCCAAAAAAGGTGTCGTCAGACATAAAAATAAAAAAATAAAATAAAAAATAAAAAAAATAAATAAATAAAAAAACACTTATCATTGTAAAACCAATAGATTCCATCACTCCGTTCAGAATCTAAAATGCGAAGGATTCGGTAGAAATAATCAAATTTAATCTAAGAATAACATTTTTATACGATTTACAGAGACATTTTAAACCTATTGTGTAGGTAGTTTAATTATAAATAATTTAAACTTAAAACGCATAAATTAAGAAATTGTACTTTTATGATTTATATATCGTTAAAACAATAAACATCAAAATTTTGAAATTAAAACTACATTTTAGAAATTAAATTTACAACGCATTATTTTTTTTTTTTTTATTCACCCCACTAAACAAAGCTTATGACGGGGTAAATTTGTTGATAGAATACAATATAACTTATTTATAATATTTAACTCTATTTCAAATACTTAAAATTTATAATACTTATAAATGCTTATAATTGCAATATGGAAATATAAGACAATAAGAATAATAATTATACCTCTAAGAACAAAGTTACTTTGGTTTTTTAGAATTCATAATTCAATTCAATCAAAATACGAGTATATTTACGAGTAAATAGGAAGCTCATCTTAAACTAATTAGAATTATATACCTAAAATTCTATAAGAAGTAAAAAATTCTTTCTTTCAATATTTTATATATATATATATATATATATAATATTAATAAGTCATATAATTAATTGCGCTTTTTGATATTAAAAAACAGACTTAAAGATAAAGTGAATTATATTTAAAGACATGTTCTTCTACAATTATTCTACAATATAGTAAAATAATTATTAATATACTACAGTATTACACTATTGTAAACTTAGTTCCATCAAAATATAGTGCAAGTCGGTATAATCAGTTAATAATACAACATATAATACTACCATCTAGGTTTAAGTATTGGAAGGTGAAAAATTGATCTAGTTGATCAATCAATTGCCGTTCCTACACTAATATGTTAATTTAAGAACTAACCACATAAAAATCCAAACCTTCGTTACAATAATGATATTTAAAAATACATAAAATACTCATAACTATGACAAACAGGTTAGTTTAAATAACTTAAAATATTAATAAATGTTAATAATTATTAATTATATTTATGATACCACTTTTTGTTTTGTTACATTTAAAACATAAAAATTAATTATCTTAACTATCGTTATATTTACATAATTTTGATATTTAATGAGAGAAATTATATTTATGCAAATAGCAAAATTGCCATATAATCCTTATTACAAACGTTTTTTCTCATGACTATCTCTTTCATTTAATAAGCATTTCTTAATAAAAAAAACCGCAGTACTTATATTTAATTATTTTAAATGTATATTTTGTATAAAACTAAATATAAGAACAAAATGTATCATTTTTTATCAATCAATGTTCTATGATAATATCGAGGATAATATTTTAAATGTATACACACTACATTAGAGACTCTAAAACTCAAATATTTTAGATCCCTAAATCACAACTTCCAAGATTGTACCAAACCTAATTTAACTAATTTTAATTATAACATTATTTTACATCAATATTGATAATTCTAGTTTAACTTAAATTTATTTTATAAAAAAATGATATCGAATTCTATCTGCTTTTGAAATAATTTTTGAAATATTTTTAATTGCCATAGAAATTATAATTGGAAATATAAACTAAATGTACTGTAAAAATAAAATTTAAATTAAATATGTGTTAAATATAGTTTTAAGAATTTACCCAACAATATAACTATTGCTTATACATTTTACTATTAAAAACTACATAATACAAGTTTACAGAATATCTGAAATTAATACCAACAAAGTATGAGACTTAATGAGTATAATCGAAAACATACTTTGCAATTTATAAATGTAAGACTAATGAAGATATTTATAGTTATTTTCTCATATGATTTTTAAATTTATTGAAAAAATAACTACATTTTGGAATCAAACATACACCATAACCCTTATTTTAATACGTCACATATATATTTTCAGATTTTCAGATTTTCAGAACCCCTCGTGGTTTTCAATTCGACTCACTATGATATTACATCATTGTCAACATTTGTAAATATGATCTCAAACAGCAAATATGAATTATTATGTTAAAATACTACTTCTTGCCATACCTGTTAAAATTGTTTTAAGTAGCTAGCTTTTTGTTCTTGTACTTTTCTTTTAACAATTAATCCAATTTTTCTTTTTTTATATTCTTGCCGATCACACGAAACTAAAAAAAAAAAAGGGGTTGATAATAATTATAACTAAATTAAATTATAATGGTAAAGATTTATAAAAATAATTTGGACCAAAAAAATAGAAACCGACTAATTTCCCAACAAATCTTCAAAATGATTCGCAGATCTAGTCATATTTTTGTCACTTTACTAAAAAACTATTTAAAGAAAGCAGATGTCTGAACTAAATATTTTAATTGTTTCATATAACTAATAAATAATTTTAATCATTAGTACCACGGATCCTAATTGCTCGATAATTTTTTTTTTAAATATGGACTTTTATACATTTATTAACAATAAAAAATATAATTAAAATAAATAATCAATGTCATCAACAACCAATTAACCAAAAATAAAGCGGTTAGCAGCATCACATATGCAAAATATCCTTATTAAAATATAAATAACTTTGGACAGGAGGTGGCAGCGCAGCTTTCATTTTGCTCTAACAACAAAATCAATAAAGCTTTAGGGCGCGGCAAGGTCACTGTTACGTATATACACTACTATCTCCACTTTTATTTGATTGATGAAGATATATTAACATTACCATATGATATTGAATTTAATATCGAAATACCATTTACTTAGTATTATTATTGATTTGTTTTATTAATATTTTTAATGATAATAATTTTAATAAATAAAAATGAACTTAACATTAGTTTATACATCCAAAGAAATCACTAACCACACATAAAACAAAATTAATCATCTCACGTTCTTTTTAAATCTATTTCCATGAAAATAGTAATAACTTACATAATCATTTACATTAAGCTTATTACCTACTTAAACTTCAGTACAATTTTCCTGACAAAAAATATAAACATAATTTAGAAAATAAGGAAACCATTAGAAATTATAACTTTGATTTATAGTATAAAACAACAATAAAATAATAATTAAAAATTTCTAGTAAAATATTTTTTTATTTGAATGCAGTGTATATTTTTAAAAATATTTTACAATATATTAAACATTAATATTAAAACTAACACTAACCAACTAGCTATTATCAACTTGCAATATCAATAAAAACTCTATATATGCATTTACATTACTTATAAGGACATACTGCAGATTTATATGCAATTATATGAAATTGAAGATTCATCATCATATTGTGCGTATAAATAAATTTTATTATTTATATAAATTCATATAGTGCGTTTCAAAAATATATCATTTAAAATTATTAACAAATTGACGTTACATACTGACGTCAATAAATGTTTATACTTAAGTTATTAATTATTATTAAATTAATTTATTTTATACATAATAAATCGAGTTATCAACATAATTATTATATATATATTAAATATTCACAGTATTATTTACCTTAGTTAATTATTTAATTTATCTTGAAATAAATACGAAATTTAGAAACTTTTTTGCTATGAAAAATATACTTATTATTCTTATCACTACACAAATTTAAAAATCGAAATAATTCGTATATTTATCACTTACCCCATAACAACAACTAGCAAGGAAATTTCTTTGTTTTTTAGAATTAGAATCTAAGTACCTACCTATACAAAAATGAAATAGTACCAATAAGTGGAATACGAAGTTGCGCTTTTTATAATTTTTTTCAAAATCAATAAGAAATTTTTAATTCATTTGGAATTTATTATTTATTATTTTCGTACATCTCTCTGATATCTATTGAATTATTTTCCTCCTAGATAAAAATAAACGTCTTCGATGTTGAGAACCTCATGCAATGATGTAGATTCTTTTTGGTAAGTTCATGGCCGTATTTCTCTCATATAAAATTTATATTTTGTTTATTGTTATGTATGTATTTACTCGAGATAACCTGTTTGACTGCCGCCTACCCATCCGCGATTAGCAAAAAACTAAGGTACCTACTTAAGATATTATTTATAAGCATAAAATAATTTGAAATCGTAACATAAGAAGATTTAAATACTTATATCTTTAAACTCTGTTATAAAATTAATCAAATAAAACACATAATCATAAAAAACAAATTTACTTCCAAGGATTTTTGATAATATTTATCAATCAAAACAAATGCAAAAAAAAACACACATCATTGTAAAACCAATAGATTCCATCACTCCATTCAGAATCTAAAAAATATTTACTTTTAAAAGAAATAGGCTATTTTTTTTCGTGTTCCAAAAAATAATTACAAGTTTATTGGAATACTTTATTTTAAGAATTTATTGTAGTTCCTTAAATATATTTACTAGTTACCAAATATTAGTTATTTTATAAACTAATTAAACTAAAAAATAATAAAACACCAATAAAGTATTTAGAAATATTCAAGTAGAAAAAATCTATCTTCTAATTTAAAAAATATTTCTGGTAGAAATGATTAATTTATATAATAATATTAATAATCAAAAATATATTTATTTGATATAAGTTAAATATAATTATTTTCAATTCCCAAATTTAATCAAAATATGTGTCAGTGCTTCAAAAAAAATCAATTGAATATTAAATGATAACAATTCTTGGATAAAAAATTACATATGAACGAAGTGTGAATTGTGATATAATGTATACATACATTATTCATTTAATATCAGTAAAAATCATCGTAATATAATTAATGGTTCATTTAGTTTTTGCTATAATAATAAAGCATAATATACAAATTGATAAAGAATTATATAAACAAAAACAAAAACAAAAAGGGATTATATTTATAGTTTGACATGAACTGATCATTTGATATTAGGGTAACGAATTTATTATAACTTAAATATAAAAACCTCTAAAAGATAAAAACATAAATTACAAGCCAGATTTTATAAAATTATGTTCGTATATTTTGATTTAGTGCACGCCAAGTAAAATTTCTTGTTTGAACAAGCAAAAAATGTACGTAATTGATTAATTCTGTCGAAAAATCAATACAAACTTAAAATGCATGTAAAATTTTAAATACCCAACATGCTTTTTTTCTTAGCTGTGTCACGGCCAATGTTCCGCGAATGCGGCCACCTAGCCTTTTTCTACTGTTTTCATTGTCTCTTTTTTCTCATACTTTCTAAGATATTGACCGAGACTTCATGCTGAACTATGATTCTATACTTTTGATCTACATTTTTCATACTTTTTCCGGACATTGTTCGTGGGGTAAACTATTTATTTTGGAACCCTTTTGAAGAAAAAAGTATTAAATTCTCATTAGGTAAAATTCATTAGTCATGTCTTACTCGAAATATATGGCATTAAATACCCGACAATAAAAATGATAATTTTATCATTCATAAGAAACGAAAATTATAATGAATAATATGTTTATAATGAAATAATAATATTATATTGAATATAAAATACAATAGATAGTTTGTCATGAGAAAATTTGATAAAAATAAAAATTTACATCAAGGCTATAATCATATCAAATTTTTTAAATCATCTAATAGTATTATCCTATCTACAGCCAGTGGATATTCTAAGGCTCTTATTTTATTAAATCAATTTACTCAATTTAGGAATTTTATTTTTATGTTTTGTTATGGTTCAAAAATGTATAGTTTTATAAAATATTGTATCGATCAATTTAAGAAGTGTGATATTTACCTAAAATTATTAATTAAAGCTATTCATTTAAAATTTAAATAAAATGTATAGCATTCAAATTAATTAAAAACTTAATTGATTATCGACACCACAAGAAAAGAATCTAAACAATTGGTTGTGTACAAAAGTATTTTTATGGAAACCAAGAGATTTTATTTGATAGGTTCAAAAAATACCAACTTTTACAGTCCTAATTTTATTTGTATCATTGTAAAACATATATAATAATTCTCCTAATACTTTAACTATTTATAAAAAATACTTATTTGTATAGACATCATGTATGATGTGGATATTTAGTTCTTTAATAATTGTTTTTGAATAACCAACTCTAAAATCGTTTAGACCAGATCCTACAACCTAATTTACACCTTAATTCAGGTGTATAATAGATCATAAAAACTGCCTAGTAGAAGAGAAATTGGCTTGGTTAAAATGCATTCATTCCCATGAGAAATTCGAAATAACGCCCCAATAAAAACTAAAACAGTGTATAAGATGTATTAAAAAACTATTACAAAGAACATATAAATAAAACCCAATTTGAACTGCAAAAATCTACAAAATTAATTGTTTGTGATTTATTATTATTTTTTATTTTTCGATAAAAATAACTATCTAGTTGAAGAGTCGTCTACGATTATCCGAGACTCTCGATTAAGCAAAAAATGGAAGTCAATTTATGTGTTAAATTAATACAGTGGTGAAGTACGAAAGGCACGGATTGATTTTATATAGGAATTTACATGTGTATAAATGTAATTTCTATTATTTATAATAAATAACAGATTCATAAATAATATTCAAACTAATACGTTTCGAACTGTCAAACTTACGTTTCATTCACGCTGAGACTACAGTTTTCAAAGCGATTTGCAAAATTAGAAAATTATACACACAATAAGGAAAACATTTAGAAGAAAAAAAACACCCGGCAACCGTCCGACGAACTACTGAGGTGAAGCCGCGAAAAACGTTAAGGAACGACTGCTGCCTGCTGCCTGCTGAATGCTGGTGCCCGGTAGGAACGAGCTGTCCGAAAAAGCACGGTTGCGCGCCACTCTCAACCGGTCGGTGCCCGCACTGCTGCCAACAGAAAGAAAATGTCCGCATAAACATTCGCTACGATGCTACCAGTACGGAACTGTAGTACTTATGTAGTTGGAAAATCTTCAATCCATGAACATAATATAAATAATAATAATGTATAATGTCTGATTCAGTCGGAACACAGGTATCTTATGTGTTTCCTTATTCGAAAATTGTTTTTCAAACATTTTCGTTTCAATAAAATAATGTTTAGAAGTTTAAAGTTTTAGAATTTATTTATGAAAATAGTTCTTGCTTTAAAATACCCAATGGATGCATTTTGGTTGGGAAATTAAAAACATTAGAAAATTGCTTTATGTGATCTTATTAACCAAGAAAAATAACACATCAAAAATTAATTTATAACAGAAACCTATACGAATATGTACCGTAGTAAAAAAAAAAACATAAGGAAAATAAAAACGCAATTTTTTTCTTAAAATTAACATGTCAAATAAATACCTACTATGAAAGTTTATCATGATCATTGTAGCTATCGAAATCGAAATCAAACTAATATTTATTTATAAAAACAATAACATAAATTACTATTGTATAATGTTGGGTAATGGATGTTTAGGTATAGGTATATTATATTTATTATTATTATTATTATTATTATTTATTATTATTATTATTATTATTATTTATTATTATTATTATTATTATTATTATTATTATTATTATATTATATTTTATGTATAGGTATAGGTATAGGTATGTACATTGCATAACTTAAAGGAAAAAACAAAAATAAAAAATAAACATAATATTCAGACACTTAGCTAGGCATTTCAAAAGAGGGAGGGAGTTTATTAAAAATGAATCGACCAAATTACACACAACAAAATAATAACTATACGTATACTTTGTTGAAAATCATACAAACAAATTAGTTGATTTCAATTTACTTACACAAACATGTATTTAATAGTGTACTAAATACTTATGTGATTGCTTAAAACATGAAAAAGACTATATTCGAGTGCTTTTACCTTATATTATGTATTTTATGCAAAAATAAATAAATAATTTATAAGTTTGACAGGAAATTTAACGAAATCGAGTAAATACCAGTCCATTCAACGATCTACTAAATTAATAATACGCAGAAAATTGTTGGTAGTTTATGGCTTAACATTATTATTATAAAGGTACTTTTACTTAGTTCTCGAAAATAGGTATTTGCAAAATCACGTTTAAACCAAAACCGAAATTTTCTTTCCGCTATAAAATGATAAAGGTTGAAATAAATATTTAATGGGCCTCAACATAAGTGCAACTTGAGGAGTTAGTTTTAGCTTAGTCCTTTCGATCACAAAATTGTTCACACACTTTAAAATATTATATTTGACCTTTAAACAATTTAAAATATAAAGTGTGTACTACAATATATTATCATGTGTGTTGATTATTTTATTGATTTATTTTTATTGTATGTCAAGAGTTATTTTTAAACTTCCTTTATTTTATTTTTTAAAATTGGTGAAAAAAAATTCAATAACCTTAGAAAAAGTAGAATAATTCCAATATGTAAGAGTGCTACTCGGTAAAAAAAATTAATGATCACAGGAGACAAGTGTGAGACTAGCAAAAGCAAAAAGAGCCTCTTTTGCACTATCAAAGTCCAAAGCGTCTCTAAGAACACAAAATTAAGCTTAAACACTGCAATAATTAGACCTACTCTCACTTATGGTTGTGAAGTATAAACAACAAGTGTGATATTAAGAAGACTTAGAACCATCAAAAACAAAATATGAAGAGTTATATGCGGACTAGTTCATGATACAATGACAAATTATTGGACAAAAAATTTCAATAAAGAACTCTAGGAAGAACTGGGTTTAGCACCATTTACTAGTTACGTAATAGGACAAAAATTACAGTTGTTTGGCCATATCATGAGAAGAAGAGAAAAATAAACCACTATAAAATGGAAACCTGAAGGAAAGAGGCTTCGAAGCAAACCAAGAAAGAAAGAGATGGCTAGACGTAGTAGACGAAGATCTAAAAGCTGTGGGAGTACAAGAATAGAAGAAAATTATTCAAGATCAAGAGAGATGGATGGATAAAGTGATTGTAGCAAAAACTCTAATATAGTTATAAATGCCAGTAAAGAAGAAAATTTATATTTGGTAAGATCCTGCAGTATCTAACTGTGATTCTCAATATTTTTACTACCAACATGTTTAAATTTGTCTAGTACCCTATTAGAAAAATAAATTCCTTTAAATATTTTTACTAGTTTACTAATTTAATACATAATAACAACAATAATTGTTTTAAATAATTTTCTTCGCATACCTTCATACATATCACAATCAAATAAGAAACTTCCGAGTAATATTGATTGAGAACAATGTAGTAACCGAGAATT
Organism: Sipha maydis; assembly: GCA_034509805.1. Lineage (NCBI taxonomy): Eukaryota > Metazoa > Arthropoda > Insecta > Hemiptera > Aphididae > Sipha > Sipha maydis. Next base: position 220,709 of record JASXSY010000307.1, read on the forward strand.
CTTTTAAAGCAGCGGAAACACGAAATCGTTATTTTTGATTATTTATATTTAATCGAAACATTATTAAATCACAATTAATTGGAACTATACAATGCCAACTCTCTAATTTACTTAATAATAATAAATTTAAAATTTAATATTTAAAAAATTGAATGTAATATAATTTGTTTTAATAATTTTAAATAATAACTAGCTGATCCCGTGCACTTCGTTGCTCGTTAAATATACCAACTCTAAATGACTCAAACTTTGTTCAATTCGTTATATAATATTCGGTGGATGATGTTCTAGATTTATCTTAAGTTTTCTGTTGCTAGGAATAAAAATTCTGATTCGCAGCAGTATATTATCAGGTAGGCAATCTACCTGCGGTAGATCGCGGATCTAGTGCTGTTTGTACGTAAGTGTATGATTTAACTCTAATAAAGTATCAAAGTTATACCAAGTTTGACATAATACAGTGGATTAATATAATCAATTAATACATAATCCTAACCTAACCTTAACGTACTAAAATCCGATGAATAAAAAAAACCAAATTTAACCCTTTTTAGTTTAGCCTATCTTCTTCCCACAGATCTGCACACAAACATTCATTTATATGTATATTTCATTTATATATTTATATTTAAAAATATTCAAAGTACTTATTTATGTTTTTTTTTTTTTTTGGTTTTTTTGGTTACCTTACAACGTCAGGTAATTCATTATATTAATTTTATATATTACTAATGGCAACCACTAATAAAGAAATATTATTCTCAAATCTTATAACCCCCATAGCAACCATTTATAAACAAAAATTTCTATCGTAAATCTCAAAATTCCTGTTTGAGCACCTCTTAGGGGTGGTCAATCCCCTTTGTAAATTAATCTTAAACGTATTCTCAGACCTACCAAATATACACAGAAAATTTCATGAAAATCGGTAAAGTCGTTTCGGAGGAGAGTTCGATAACTAACACTGTGACACGAGAATTTTATATATTAGATAATGTTTTTTTTCTAATAAATAAATTCAATTCCGAGAATGAACTCACATTCATTAAATACGAGGGTCATATATTGACGCACTAAAACGAATTATTTTATAGAATAATAGATGGGAAAATTGAAGGTAAAAGAGACCAAAGACGCTCAAAAACTTGATTTTTTGAGTAAATGATCTTCGATGCTGGACTGTCAAGCTACATAAAGAACTAAAGTGGCTGGCTGGAAACGGATAAGAGTGAAGAACGCGTGTCTGACTGCGAAACCAAATATAGATTCGAATACAAAAAGAGAAGATATGTATATTAAACATAATCGTATTATGAAAAGGGGATGTAACAGTATAAAATAGTATGAAAGTGAGCATTTACCTCAAAAGGTTGAGAACTTTTGCTCTAAAGTGTCGACATTTGTAGCATCTGTGAACTTGGGTAAATTATGATATTCTAAAACCAAAAACAAAATACCCTACTTAAAGTCAACATTTTTTTTTTAATGATAAAAAATAATTTCGAACACCACAATATTCGTAAGACATTTCATTACGCCGAACAATAACGAAATGTAAATGTATTATTATTATATTTAATAATTTGCCCAATTAATTTACTTATGTAACATGAATTTATTGATTTGAATTGTCTTAAACAAAAACAATTCAAATTACTCTCAAGGCCAGTATTATGGAAGTTGAAGACATTTGGTATAGTTTTCCCAATCCTCTCAAAACGTCACATTGACAAAAGTTATCTTACAGAACCTTTCAGTTTTCAACTAATACTACTTTCTTTTACCTCCTATAATCACATCGTTTTGTGCTGAAATCCAGTTAACTTATATACTACCATAAAATCTGAGTAGATACCCTTAATGTCGAGATTGTTAATTATAATTTTGTATATATACGAAGTTCCTATAATAATTGGTTTCCTAGAGTTATGTAGTAATACGTAATTTTCGATAAATAAAAATAAAATAAAATAATAAAATTACTTTTCGAATGAGTACATTTGCAACAAGATGACATAATATGTTTTCTAAGACATACGGTTTCGGAAAATAGAATAAATAAATTGTTAATATGTTTCCAAAAAATACTAGATACTTCAAACTTAAACCTTACACTTACAACTATTTTTTAAGCTTTTTTAATTAAGGACCAAGAATTTCTAAAAATAAGAAAATCATTATTTGGTTTTTCAGTTGTCCCTGCCGCCGTAGCTACATCGTTTCGATGAAACCAGAAAACAACGTGTCAATATAACGTAACAATCATATTATTGTTAGCATAATCTATTATCTAAAAACCTTACGTTCCAATTACACCATAGATCTATATTTATATCTATAACTTTCGCTATACCTATAGTTTATAGATAATGTATTATCTATAAGCTTTGCACTACACACAAACTCAAGTGCATGTCTACGTAATTTTATTATTGTTTTAGTAAAAACAAAATCGGTCGCGTGATAAACGTCACGGTTTTGTGTGCGTAGTAACAACTAGCGATGGGAGAAATCGAATGATTAGTAATTGAAAAAAATAATCAAATAATTAAATAGCTGGTAGTCAAAATCACTCCAAACAATGGTAATGGGATGAGTAATATTACTAATAAACTATTGAAATCATGAATCATTCGAATGCATTTCGATTAAAATTGCTTTAACTGATTAACTAATGTATAAATATTCAAATGATAATCTATATGCTAATTATCGATAGCGCGAAACACTGAAATTCCTTTTCAATACAACAAACTATATTGGGTATTATTTAACATTGCTTCTGAATTCTGAGTTATTTAACTATTAAAGTTTATAAAATTCATAATTAAACTGATAATAATTTTTTATTAAATTCCATTCGAATGGTTTTTAGAATCATCGATTCGAATCGATTGTCCGAATAATCGACAAATTCGATTATTTCATTCGATAATCCCCATCACTACTAGTTACGTCCATTATTATCTATTTTCCATGGTTACGTCCACAGATAAAGAACATAACCGAGTATGTATAATATGTATCTGTGGTAACGTCACAGATAGCGAGAGCGCGGGCTGATATCATCGTTAACAATCTCGCGACCTATAGTAAAGTAGTATTTCAACAATATTCTTATCCCCGGAAGAAATATCATTTCCGTACAACGGCGTCGTGCAGCTGTTGATCTGCAAACACAGTGATTCAGCATGTTGACGGTGATGACGAATGCGAAACGTGCGTTGTGCTTCCTCGATCACTTATGACGAGAATGTTCGCAATCGACACAAAGCTCTCAGTAGTGCTGCTATACGGTTGTCGTAAAACGCGCAAACGGACCAACAAGTTTCTCGAGTACTTCGTGTAACTGGACACTGCGCGTCTCTGCTTTGTTTTACCTCAGTTTTTTTTTGTTCTGTAAATCGTTGTTTGTTTTTATACTTCGTTTTTTTCGCCCGTCGTCATGGAGTTTCCCAATTTAGGTCAGCATTGCACCAAAGATACATGTAAACGTTTGGGTAAGTAATCTCCACCTCAACTGTCACGTTCATTAGTACCGTGTTGAGGTCCGTTTCGGGCAAATAAATAATTAATATGCTGTTATATTACCAGCTATATTTATCAGTGGAGTCACCCATCTCGTTTTGATGAAAACGTTTTATTACTCATAAATCTTCCAAGATCTGTTATGCTTAGTGGTAAGTTACGATTATAACTTATTAATCGTAGCTGATAGAAATTTAAGTATATTGCTTAAAGATTCAAAAAATAAAACCCTTGAAATATAAAAATAAATTATTTGGATTAAATAATTTTCTTTTTTTTTAAGTAAAAAATTAATTAAATTGTAAGTTTGCTAATTGATATTTACTCCTCCAATTTAGATCAAAATTTATTTATTGCCAAGTTAACATCTTAATCATTTTTTTTAAATATACTGTAATGTCTATTTATTTATTCTTAAAATATTTTTATATCTTTTTTACCTTAGATTTTCTTCCTGTCAAATGTGATGCTTGTTCGTATATATTTTGGTGAGTGATATTTGAATATTTTTTATTTATATATTCTAAAACAAAACATCTGTAATGTTGCAGTTCTGATCACATGAGCTACAATAGTCATCAATGCCAATCTGCTTACAAAAAAAATATCCAAGTACCTATGTGCCCTTTGTGTAATAAACCTGTACCAACACCTCGTGGTGAAGAACCAGATTTCACTGTTGGCAAGCACATAGACAATGACTGTCAGTTTACTGAGGGTAAAAAGGTAAGAATTATTTATCATTAAGTTAAATTAGAAATATTGAAATGTATATGGAAGAATTAATTATTTTTATAGGTGTTTACTAATAGATGCTCGGCAGCTAAATGTCGAGGTAAGGAAGCTGTGCCTTTAGTATGTAATGAATGTCGCCAAAACTATTGTTTCAAACACCGTCATCCTTTGGACCATAGTTGTACTGGTAGTGTGAAAGCAGTCCAAAAGAAAATTACGTTAGTACATATTAAATTAATTAATAGTTTCTTAATTGAACATTTTTATTTTATAAGCATATTTATTTATTTGTAGGGATGTGAAAAGCATTTTTGGAACCAATGGAATTATTAAAAAGACTTTCACAGTAACTGCTATACAGGGAAATATGGTAATTGAACAAAAATAATATTTGTTTGAAATTGTTATGGTGATTCTGTTAAATATGTTCAGTGTAAATTAACGTCCTTGGAATCAAAACTTGTATCTTATATGCCAAAATCATCAATTTAGTGCTATTATTTTATTCTGATTTTACTAATATTTTCATAGTCAGCATTGTTTGACATATTTAATCACTATTTTGGTCTGAAAAATTTACTCAAGGATAAAAAAAAAGATTAAATTCAAATTTTGACAACTTTTTAAAATTATTTTTTATGAATCATCATTATATTTTTAAAATAATATGCATTTAATATGTTATTATATAGAGAAACATTTAAAAAAAAACTTTAAATAATTTATAAGATAATTTAAACTTTCAGAGTGAAGATGAAGCATTAGCTAGAGCTCTAGCTGAATCTGAACGCTCAACAAATGGAAATATCAATAATTCACAACCCAGATGTTCCGTTTCATAAAATTATTATTATTATTAGATTTTAAAAACAAAACGGTGATATATTCAAATATAAGTGCAAATATATACATTTTATTTTATTTTTTTAAATAATTGAACTTTTAATATTTGTTAAATTTTTAAACGTAGTACATTCCAATAATTTTTAAAGTTATAAAAAATATTTTATTCAAATGTGAATATTTTAGAATATAAAATTATAAGCTGTAATTTCTTTGTTAACTTAATTTTTGCTTTTATTAAGAAATTATTTTTTAAATTCACTACTCATTTTCATATTAATTAATATCATGTTAATATTTGTATGTAATGTCTTATTTTTGTACACAAACAAGTTTTTTATTTAACTTTTAAAGCTGTCACCTATAATTATTTAATTAAAAAAAAAATTTTAATAACTGACAAATTCACATTAAATACAAATTTGTTTTTCTTATGCCATTGCTTTGAATTTTAGCAATCATTTCTATCTTATACAAAAATTTTTCAAACTCGTCTAACAGGATTATACTATTTCCAGCACTCTCAGATCTTCATATTATTTTCTAGAATCACCACTGGACTTTTTCCCAAAATGTATTCATACAATACTGCTCTTAATAAATAATATAATTGTCACATAATCCTTTGATAATGCAAGTTGTCAGTCACATATCTATCAATTCTTGCAATTTCTTCACCAATTTCATTCTGGATCAAATACTGATCCACAGATTTTTATTTTGATTTTTTTTTGTCCATTCTGTAAATCTTATATAAACAAAATTTACACTATGTACTTGACATTTAAGAAATTTCACTAAGGTGTAAAATATTCTCCAACTTAAAATCAGCTTGAATGCAGATTGTATACTTAAGTTGTCAGGTATTAAAAATTAAGTTATAGCATGATAACTATTTTATAATAAATAGAGCACTATCATTAAATTATTTATCTACACGTCAAAATTAGGTGTTTATTTATGATTAAATTTGTATGATGTTCATCAATCAAGTTGACAAATATATTATTCTGCCCTTTTTTCTGTTAAGCTGTTAATTAATTATACTTATTAGTATAAGCATTGTTGTGTTGAGACAAACCTTATCAATTTATGAGTTACATGAGCTTAGGACTTTGAGGGTTAATATTAATTAAAATAGGGTAAAATCTTTTAATTATTTTTGGTTTACATATTTAATTCTAAATTTTTTTATTTATTAAATTGAAAAAATGGTTTTAAAACATCATAATATGTTTAGTTTTCTTGGAAACAATACTCGTATAATAGTTGTTATCAAAAGAAAAAGTTTATTTACAAACAAACATTGAACAATAGGATTCTAAGATCAGAATCTTTTCTTGTTGGAGAATAGTATTATTCCAAACATATTCATTAAACACCAATAGTTAGAACTTTGTGCTGCAACCTCAGCATATTTAATCTTGTTACACACAAGTATCTTATTTAGGATCATTTCCATTACCAGATATTATGTTCAAAAAATATAATAAAATATATTAATTATATTAAATTTATGGTTTGACTAAAACTGTATAATTAAATGGCTAATATATTAATACAAATTATTTTTAAAAATATTTAAATTTAAATGAATTATAATAAAATAAAAAAAGATTGATGACTATTGAGACATAAATTTATCAATTGTAATTACGTCGAATTGCTGAAGAAGTTTTATTCGTTTTCAGAAAGAAAAAAAACAAAGACCGCATAACACATCAGTAAACATTATTCACCAGTCCCTAAAATAACCAAATTTTCGTACTACACACAGTCTCAATAATTTTAGGGACTGTTATTCACAATGTATTACTATTATTCTTCAGGCTTAACATTTGATAAATCAGTTGTATTATTGATATTTTTAACTACCCAGCATTTATTTAAATGAACCCATAATTAATATTTAATTTTAATTATAAACAATTATAAAATATTTTTCAATAAAAAGCCATAATTGTATACACTTCATTATTGTATTGTCTTCTAATAGAGGTCAATAATTCTTCGTCAGATCCAGAAATGTGTTCATTAATAACTAAAATGAAGTTCACAAATTTTTTCATTTTGTCCAAAACAAATCCCATCATAAATTATACGCCATGGAATAATCAATTGAAAAATTAATCGTAGTAATTACAAAAAATTTGATTCTAATTTTTAAAACTATTTCAAAACTGTAAACAGTAGAATATTACTAAGGATTGTCCTTAACTTTCATGGCATTTAAATTAATATTTTTCATTTTGATTACCAAATGCACAATATTATAAAAACATTTGACACTTAAATCAAATAAATTAAAACAAAATTAAAAAACATCAACCACATATATTTTACCTAAATTTATTGTGTTCTTTATAAATTATCCAAATTTATGTTTATACATTTTTTTTTTAAATTAACATATAGACTCACATGCTCTATTAAAACATAATCAATACAATAAAAATAAATGTAATTCATGATAAATGTACAAGACAAGTATAATATTTACAAACTCGTTGATTCATTTTTCATATAAAAACAAAAATTACAATTTGCAACTACACAACGAAAAATTAGAATACCTATACTTTTTTTCTACAAAATAAAGTTTGTTTTGTATAATTTACTTATTTTTGTTGTATTTGGCTTTATATTGTACTGTCGTAAAATGTATAGAAAAATCTATTCTATACAGTGAATACATGTAAAATAATAAATCAATGAAAAAATGCAAACTTAGGTTCTTTGTTAATATTTCTATAAAAATTTAAAATTATTAAAACATATTTAGTAATGTTATAGTAGATACTAATCTTTTTTAATAGTTTGTGGAGCTTCTGCAAGTCCTTTGACCTAAACAAATACATTTTATTATTTTAAATATATAAATAATAATTTCAACACATGATAGAAATAACTTATTATGTTCAGATATATTATCAAAGTCTTAGACTTTAAGATATTTTTTTGAAAAGTATTATATTATATAACATAATTTATATTACAAAAAGAGAATATTTTAATCATGGCAATTCATGAAATTTATAATCTAGAAATTTGATTCTTCTAAAAATTAAACAAAGTAAAAACAAAAATAAAACATATTAAATTATGTTTATAATTTATATTGATAATTTATTAATTGTTTTATAATAAATATAAAATAATAATAATTACATTTGGTGAATAAAAAATGGATGAATATAGTTTTCATCTTTATATTTTTCAGATTTAATAAGTTACTATAGAAATATAGATAAATATAATCAAAATATTTATAGAAGTCATTATAAAACACAGAGAAAAAAATTTTAATTTTATCAAATATTTTTGGTATACTTGAACTTTAAATTATTTTATTACTTTAAATAAAAAATAATAATTAGTGTTATACAGTACAATCTAGAATATCCATATTCATGAATAACCATAATTATTCAAATTAATTAGTATTTATTTTTTATATATTCAGAAATTTTGATATACATTTTATAAAATTATAATAATTTACTTCATCTTTCGCTTTCAAAAATGATAAATATGATAAAATTATATTAATAAATATTTTCTTACCTTCAAACGATCAGCTGTCTTTAAAAAAGCTGGCAATTGTTCTTGACTTATATTAACCTCTCCTGCATACATAAATTCAAGTATAGACTGCAAATGACTGAACGGTACATCTTTGAGAATTATAATCGGATGTTTTGATGGATTTTCCTAAATATAAGTAACAGATGTTTTTAATTTTGAAATAATTACTAATTAAAACTTAATTACTATTCATTACTTTTTTTTTACAAAATTCTAGAAAATTTAGTACATACTTTGTTTTCTAGACAAAAAAACTAAAATTTGCATATTATTCATAAAATGATGATTATTTTTATAAAAACAAATACATAATCACTTTATAACAAAACACTTTCATACTGTTTAATGATAAATTATTTACAAAGAATAACAAGACCTATCTATCTTTCTTAATTTTATAATTGTAACAAATATAATTTGTAATTTATACTATACTCAAAAAATAAATAAATATATATATATATATATTATAAAAAATGATTAAAATTAGTTAATTAAAATTACCTAAGAAAACTAAAACCTTGAGTATCGTAACAATTAAAAATATTGATATTGAACAAATAAAAACATTTTAATAGAATTTATGAACATTAAAATTTAGTTTTTGGAACAATAAAACAATTTACTTTTAATACTTTCAATAACTCATGAAAATGTCAATAATGTGATACAAATATAAAATATTGTATATATGTTACTGAAAATCTATAGTCATTAACAGAGTTGAATTTTGAATGAAAAAAATATGTATTTTATAAACATTATTTATGCTTTGGGTAAAATGGATAAAACTTTTTAAGTCAAAATATGTGAATCTTCATTCGAAAAAAACTACTTTCAACAAGTCTTGTCATTTAGAAAATTATAAAAATAGTATTAACAAATAAGTATAAACTATTTAAAAATTAATTTAAATATATACAGCATACTGATTAAAGTCTAGAATAAATCAAACACTTTAAAAAACAAAATATATAGACACAATACTTAATTTCTAACACATTATAAAATTCTACAAAACATTTCAGAGCACAAAAGCTTTAATTTAAAATTATATTTTCATCTTAATTACACTTAAAATTTTATCTTGTATTCATACACAAATATAAAAAATGTATATAACTGTTACATTACTCAGATTGTAGAATTTAAATTTACAATATTTCAACTGATTAAGAAAAAGAATGAATAATAATAAAAGTATAAAAGACAAACATTATGTATGAAATAAAATGCTATTAGATTATTTCGTCAAAACCAATTCCTAAAAACAGGAGGACCAACACTATTTCCATTCCAGACTATATTATAGATATAATAATAATTATCTAACACAGTAGTATAGAGCTTAATCAGTTGTAACTCATCCATACCAGAAGAAACAATAAGAAGGCATTTGTTACATGAAAGGAAATAGGATTTCATCATTCGCATACACAATAAGAGTCATGACAATTTACCTCTAGTAAAGCTTTAAAATAAGGGCTGCACGCTGATAACACCATTTTGTGAGCTTTGCACGTCTGTCCTTCGCATGCAAGTGTCACGTCGGTGAAACTCTTCTCGTTCCTCAGGTGTTTGAACGATGACACCATGTTGCTCTGGTAATCGTTCCATTTCAAGAAATATTGCTGTTGATCGGCCATTTTTTACTGAAAATGACGATGAAGAAGTAATAGCGATGTTGATAGAAAGAAAAACCGGACGCAACAATGAATACGATATACCTATAGTCGTCGGTGTGAGGGTGGCTGATTACGATTGGCGGCGGTGACGGTGTTGTTGGTAACTACTCGTCGTCCCAAAGAGCCCCGTGGTGGACCGTGGTCAGGCAACAACAACACAAGCTCAGGGTGCGCGATAAGGTTAATAGTTAAAGGAATAGTCGGGGGCGCGGACACGAATGCAACGGCAATGTGAAGTTTCGTTGGACTTACCGTCTAGAACCGTGCGAACGCGACACAGAAACGCATAACATTTGCCGACGTTCGGGGACGGTGTGCACGGGGACTTTCGACGAAAAATGTTTACGCGTAGGCAGCGGTGCTTCGGAAGAGATAAACAATAAGAAACGAGTAACGTTGACCCGTGTTGACGACGAGTGTGTTTGTGTGCAGTAGTTAGTGCGCGGTTTGCCTTTGTGTGTGTGTGTGCGTGAAAGTGTGTGTGTGTGTGTGTGTGTGTGTGTGCGTACCGCGGTCGACCGTGTAGGTACGTGTTGTGTGTGTGTGTGTGTGTGCGTACCGCGGTCGACCGTGTAGGTACGTGTTGTGTGTGTGCGTGCACGCGCGACCGTGGTCCTGCGCCTTTCGTAGGCGGTGAACGGTTGTTCGGGAGGGGGATGGATGGAGAAAGAGAGAGACTGATTGCGAGAGAGTACGGAAAAGATGAAGTGACGTTGGTCGCTAAAGGGGGAAGTGGTTACCCCGACCCCATGAAAATGAGTGCTTCTCGAATAGTAATATTAATTATAATGATGGTGTTTTGGCAACTATGCGCTCAACGTCGAAACGAACCTCTCCTCACCCTTAGGCCACGGCTTTCTCGAAAAACCAAGGAAAAAAAAACCATCGACGCGACGGATCAACACCGAGTAGACGCGTCCGTTTTCGTTTCGGTTGTTCGTCATCGCGTTCCAGGAAGCACGCAATATTTATATAAAATTCGATCGACGAAATTTTCCACGATTTCTAAAATTTGTTTTTCTTTCCTATTCCCACGACGACGATTGCGAGTCGATTCTTGATTTCGTTTCGCGTTGGCTGCACTGCGAATTTTATCATCACGGGAATTTATTCTTTATGTTTATTTTTCGAATGATACTAAAAATTCGCCAGTTTTATACAGCCGACGTATTCAATAAATGTAGGACGATATAATAAATACTTATGTAAAAAAGGATTATTCGATGAACCACATTTCGTTAGTCAAATAAGCTATATACTGAATTTATAAACGAAATATATATACTCCCCAAACCTCTAAAAATAAGCTATAATGTAATGTTAAAAATGTTTTAATAATAATCATATGTATAATATTCTATACAACCATATAGGCTTATTGCGTTTTAATTTTACAATAATAATTAAAAATTAAATTTACAAATTTTATGAAATTTGATAAAATGCATTATATATTATAATATGCATTATAGTAGGTATATATTGCTAAAAAGAATAAAATGAAATAATATCAATTTAAAGGATATGATCTCATTTGGACCGTTTCGCCGATTGTATTTATTTAACAACCAATTTTATAGTACCTATTTATTTTAACCTAATACCTAAGCGTATAATAAACTAAGTAATACTTGTTTTTTGGTTTTAAATAATTATATGAAAATAAAAGAAAAGGTTAAAATCATACAATATATCATATTTTTTTTTTATTTACTAATACTTGTTCATAACATAACATGCCTAAAAAATTAGAAAAAAGTAATACATATTATTTAAATATCACGCTTATTATGCTATATTGGATCGTGTCGTTTAATATATAAATAAATGGTTACATACGTCTATGTTACAAAATAAATTTAATCCGATATCTATCTTATATTTTAAAAAAAGTGAAGTTAAAAAATAGAATTCTCAAACTATTTGCTGGTAAACATAAATATATTATCTTTAATTACAAAAATGTCATTATTTCATCATATACTATTAAATACAACTTTTTTTTTGTTTTTGTTAAATAAATAGTTTTTAGAACCTATTCTTATATTATATGAATATTTTATATTTGCAGAATATAGATGGGAGGGATACTGAAGCTAAGCATTTCGCCAATCTGTTCTATTAAAAATGCAGTTCTCCCCATCTAGGGCCAATTGACGTCTATACTTTAAAGTTATGTACATGAATTATTGGATTCTAAAAGTGTCTTACGTCAGAAAATCATGATAATTATTAATAACTGTTAGCTTGATGTTTTAGAATTTAATTTTGTTTTTTAACATCATGAACCATCAAATAATTTTTGAAATTCCAATACGTACCAATCAAGGCATATATTTTTTTAATACGTTTATTTATGAATTATATATTTATATATATATACATTACTTTTCAAAATTATTATTTAAAAATTCCTAATTTAATTAAAAAATATATTTTCTGTTCAAAAAGAACATAAGAAAAAAAATTATCATTGTAAGATCAATCGATTTGCTAAAAAATTTAAAATCTTATTTGCTTGTAATTTTAGTTAATATTTCGACCAAATAAAATTATTTTTCCACATTTATTTACATCATTGTTATAAAATTGCTGAAAATTACAGAAAAATAAGGAAATAAATGTTGTCTTATAAAATTCTTATATATTTATTTCAAAATACTTTTAATTGTATTTTAATTATTGATAAGCATTAAATAATTTGTACAGTAATTAAATTACAAGTATTATACTAATAAAGCGTTGTAATTATTATTCAAAAATTATTTTGTACATAATAATAATTTTAGATGTAATTTATTGAATAAGAATGTATAAAACCTTTGTGTCGCGGGAAAATAAAATTAAGAAAACTCACTTTTCAAACTTCTTTGACTTTAGATAAGTACTCCTATCAGCAAATTTCCCGCCCAATGTGTGTACTTTTGTGTCGATTGATTGTTGATTGCTGTAGATCGTTTGTTGTCTAATATTTTACTGAGAACTTCGTGTATTATATTAATTGAATCTGCTTTAGAGTCGTTTTTACTAACATTTTTAAACTTGAATCGATTGAAATATTATTTTCTTTAAAGGTAAGAAATGTTCTTTTTATTAAATCACCTAATTTATTTAGTTAATGATATTCGTTATGGTTGATTAATCTCATTGTATGATCTTATTAATACTAATTTAAAATTTTTAATTGGTCTTGCAACTTGCGATAGGTTATTCTCGCGTTTCAAAAAAAAAATTATTTATAATGATCTAATATTAATCAGTTTTAGTACATTAACCTTTAATTATCCGATTACTTACACTATTTTGGTCTCCTTGTGGATTGATAATAATAATTAATATTTACTACCTTATGATTGCATAACATTGTCTGTAGTTTTGTGATATCAGAACTATTAAACGTTAATAATTTAAATTAAACTCGTTTAATAGTATATATACATGCATTGTAGATTTACAACTACTAGCTACAGTTTTTTTTAATGATTTAAAGTTACTATTTTTTTAAATTTTTCCAGGAAACGTACAACATTGAAATGGAGTACGAACATTTGTTGACAAAGGGTGCTTTGAAATCAATGATGAACAATATAGAGGTTAAAGATCCTGTTATGCAAGTTCTTGGTGTTAGAAAGATTACTGCTGCAGGAGCAAATGAAAGATATCGTTTACTTATTTCTGATGGTCATAATTTAAATTCATTTGCTATGTTGGCCACTCAGTTAAATCATATGGTTTCTTCTGGTGAACTTACTGAATTTGCCATTCTGAAAATAAAACGACACATTATCAGTAATTTAACTGATCGTAATAAAGGAAGTAAACAAGTCATGATTCTTATAGAGTTAAATGTAATGATAGATGGTGAAACTGTACGTTGCAAAATTGGAGATCCGAAACCCATTGTAGATAATACTGGACTTGCTGTTGAAAATGGAACTTCTGCTTCAGTAGATACAGCACCTAATCCTCAGTCTAAACCGCCAGGAAAACTTAATGCAGCTCAAGCCAGTGTTGTCAATAATGGTCTTCAAAGAGATATTGATGTCAGCAATATTCACCCCATAAATTCTTTAAGCCCATATCAAAACAAATGGACTATAAGGGCCAGAGTTGTATATAAAGCCCCAGTACGTACTTGGAACAACCAGCGAGGTGAAGGCAAACTATTCAGCATGGATTTGGTAGACGAAAGTGGTGAAATACGCGCTACTGCCTTTAATAGTGAATGTGAAAAATTTTTTGATATGATTGAAGTAAATAAAGTATACTTTATTACTCGTGGTGCTATTAAAACTGCGAATAAAAAGTTTTCAAATTTAAATAATGATTATGAACTTACACTTTCTGGAGAAACTCAAGTATTTCCATGTCACGACTTTGATGAATCACAAATGCCTGCTTTGAAATTCAATTTCATTCAGTTAAGTGAAGTAAAAAATGTTGAAGTTGATGGTATAGTAGATGTTATAGGAGTCTGTCAAAGTGCTGGAGATGTGGTTAATTTGGTGTCAAAAACTACAAGAAAAGAATTGAAGAAAAGAGATGTGACATTAGTTGATCAGTCATTAAGTTCAATTACTATTACATTATGGGATACTCAGGCAGAAGATTTTGATGCATCATTGCAACCTGTAATTGCTATAAAAGGAAGCCGAATCAGAGAATTTATGGGTAGTAAATCATTGTCACTTCTAGGATCTACTGTAATGCAAATAAATCCTGATATAGAAGAAGCGCATCGTTTAAGGGGTTGGTTTGATTCTCTTCCTTCAAATGTAGAATTTAATAGCCTTTCTGCTCGTTCTGAAGGTGGAGCTAATAATCAGTTTCACACAATTAAAGGAGCACAACTTGCTCAACTTGGTAATGGAGATAAAGCTGATTATTATAGTATGCATTCATATTTGATTTTTGTAAAATCTGAATCTGCATTATATAAAGCATGTCCAAAACCTGATTGTCAAAAAAAAGTTGTTGATCGAAATGATGGAACATACCGCTGTGAAAAGTGTAATGATGAAACAGAAAATTTCAAGTATAGATTTATGCTTTCAGCACAGTTAAGTGATTTTACTGGAAATCAGTGGGTAACCATGTTCCAGGAAATAGCTGAAAGTTTTCTTGGAATTACTAGTCAAGAATTAGGAAGACTAATGGAAGAATCTAAAGAAGAATATAGTGATGTTTTTCAAAGGCAGATGTTCAAATTGTTTGATGTTAGAGCTAGAGCAAAAATGGAAACATATAACAATGAAACAAGATTAAAAGTATCTATAGTAAATATGAAGCCTATTGATTATAAAGCAGCTTCTAAAAAATTGATTGCTGATATTAAAAGATTAAGTGGAATTGCAACATAGGTTATGTAAAAACTAATTGTATAATTTTTATTGTTAAGTTTAGGATTATCATTTTTCAAATAACTGTAATTTATATACTCTTATACAATGAATTTATATCACTTTATATTGTCAGCAAATTAATCATACAATAATACAAAATATTTTATAATACATTTGAAAGATTTTTAATTAATAAAAATGTATGACATCATTAAATCTTGGTGCTTTGAATATTTAAAATGATATAAAATAATACAAAATTCAATTAAATTTATACCATATTATTTAATACTAAATACAAGTCCAACAAATTGTTCATAATGTAATGTAACAACTCCATCTTGATCAGTATCAAATTGGCGAAATGCTGTAGTTAGATTCTGAAAAATTAAATAAAATATATACATGAGTCAATATTTATTAATGCCATATTAATTGAATTATTAACTTACATTAAGCATAATACAGCATTGTATGAAATCATCAAAAAGTACAGTTCCTTTACCAAGTCTATCAAATTTTTGTAACATTGTAGCAACAGTAGCATCACTTAAATTGTATCCAAATGTTTGTAATGCAGCTCGAAGTTCATTCTTGTCTATGTTTCCTGAATTATCTTTATCGAATGAACGAAAACAGTTTTGCCAATCAGTAATATATTTCCATAATGCACCAAAATCATCGAATGTTATAGTACCTTTATTTGACTTATCAAACATAGCTAAAAATTACAGACAAATAAACTTAAATAAACATAATGTTTTGGATACGACTTTTAATATTAATAATTATGAAATTGTCATTAAACAATTTAAATAAAATAAACATAATACAAAATACAGCTACATTTTATTTTAAAATACAAAACTTTCAATTTATCATTTTTCATTACATTCACTATTATACCCATTAAGTGTTTTAGGTATTTAAAATTAAAAAATTACTGACAGAAATTATTTTAGTGATAATCTGTTATCGTTGAAAATAAAAACTCAATATTATTGTTTTTAACTTAGATTCATAAATTAATTTCATCATTTGTACATGGAATATTAATACACCTATTTACAACAAAAACAATAATAACATAATGTACTTTGTATTTTTATAAATGTAACATATTTATGATAAGAGAATTAAAATAATATGTCGGACTAATACAAAAACAGATTTTTGTATATTAACATTTAATATATTGATAAGTCACTATTGCGTAGGTAACTTCAATATCAATGAACAGTTAAAATAAAGCAAATAGTAATTCTATACAATTATTTACAATTAATTATATTTTTTTAACAGATGAAATACCAAAAAAATGAATTATTGAAAATTATCTCATTTTAAAGATCAATTAATTATTATTGTTTTCATAAGTAAAATTCTTTTCTTTTTTTTTTTTAAATCTGACACTAAAAAATTTACCCTTAAACAGCTGTAAGTTAGTGCTCTTTTGTTCAGTATTTGAAGAGAATTTGAGGATTCTTAGATGATTCAAAAAAAAAAAAATAATCAGTAAATGAGCTATTTTTACATATTTTTTTAATTTATACCTATTAATATTATAGTATAATATGCACATACTCTACATTCATTTTTATCCTTTTTCACATAAAACAAAACTATTAAAAAGTTATTATTTAGATAGATAATGTTTAATATTCTATAATATATGTAATGCTTAAAACAATGATTGACATTTACAGTTTGCATTATAAAGTTGATTAATTATTAATTACTATACTATGGCACTTTATAATATATGTATAATATAATCAGAAATACTTTTAGCTTATTTAGTTAAAATTTTGGTGTCTTTAATTGTACTATTAATTATTATTTGCACAAGAGAAATACATTTGACATTTTAAAAAATTTGTAACATATATGATAAGGTTGTACATGAATTCAACTAATAGGTATAAATAATAAATTCTCAACAAATAATTTATATTATTAAGTTAACAACAACTAATTTATTTCATAGAAACCTTTAATCTAATTATCTTAATGGAAATTGTTTTATTTGTTAGACCATTAACTCACACATCATTAATCGGACCGTCTCTGGGTTGAACGGTGTCCAAGTGCCATTAGATAGTGCAGTCTGTAATTCATTAGCCGTAATGGAACCACTCCTGTCTTTATCCAATCTATATCGCAATTAAATTTAAATAATTGTTATTTAATATTATATATTTATTAAACTGGTTAATTTACTTCTGAAACATATCCCATAAGAACTCTCTGGGAGGCATTTGTCCTCCTTGAGCCATTTTGAAAGAATAAACTTAAACCTCGTAGAAAAAATTTGAAGTAAAATGGGTAAACAATATAGTCACAAATCTGCAATGCTCGTAGTGTACACGTATAATAGAGTAGCCAATAGTTGATAATATTTCGTTGGCCATGGAATAAGGCGAATCGCTAAACGATAATATAAATTCTTATCACAGTTACATGTTGTTGTTGTTGTTGTTGTATACAAAGTGATAACAAGTGAATGCAAAATGGAATGATAATATTATTTTCCGTAATAATAATATTATTATTGCACAGTGATAATATTATGCACAGCGCATGCTCCGTAAATGATAAGAGGTGCAGTTCTAAAAATGGAAAGTTCAGTGTTCACGGATTTAATTATTTTATTAGTCAGTAAACAATAAACATGTATGTGACAGTAGTGGGAAATGGAATGCTAATGGATTTGTCGTGGTGAGGTAATAAATTTTCCTGTTCAACTATTATATACAATATTTGTTATTTTTCCTTGTGACGAAATTAGATACAATGTCTATTAGTAGGTCACTGGGGTCATTTTTTAAATTTCTTTTCGTAAAAATGACTAAACCTACTATGTGTTTAAATTGGTTTTGCTTTTGTGTTTATTATAAGGGTTGGGGTGGATACTCTACAATCAGTGGCTTTTCTAGGTCCTCTGTCGACGTCATGGGTGACAACTCGAGTGTACGAGCAGAAGACAAGTGTGAAAACTGTACCAGATTGCCTATGGATGGAAATCATGAAAAAACTGATGCTAAGGTTTCGCAAGCAGAAGTTTGGCAAGAAGATAAAAAATTCACAGTATGATATGTCTTATTATTTTTTCACTGTTAATTACATACACAAAATTAAAATCTTATGTACACAATTTTTAGGTGTATAAAGTTGTAATTTGGTCACAAAACGAGTCTTGGCATGTATTTAGACGTTACAATGAATTCTATAAGCTTAGTGAAGTACTCAAAAAAACAAGTAAAAGCTTATTTGTTTATTTACTTTTATCAATTGAAAATTTGTATTTTATTACTAGGTACCAGACTTGAACTTAAAAATACCAGTAAGAAGTTGTTTTGTAACAACATGGATCCTTCATTCATTGCCTCTCGGCGAGAAGGTCTTGATCAATTTGTACATCATTTAATGCATCAAAACAATTTACTAAACATGTAAGCTTAACTAATTTATCTCATTCTAGTATACAGCTATTATGTAATTATTCAGTAAATATTATAAACCAAAATAATATTTTAAAACTAATTAAAATTGTAACAGATTATATTTTAACAAAAATTTAGGTCTTATGGTAAAATTTGTACCTAAAACCAATTATTATCATTAAGATCTAATGAACTGAGAGTTATTCTTATTTAATTATTACTTAACGTTATATAATTTTTAATTATTTAGCTTAATTTCTTCAAAAAGGAAAATTTAATGGTTTGTGCATGTTAACAGATAACACTAAATAACTCATTTTAGATAGTGCATGTTTTTTGTATAATTAAGTTTCAGTATCTTACTAAAAAAATAATAGAAGAAATAAAGAAATAGATATGAAATAGCACTTATCTAGAACTTAATAATATTATAACTTAATTTAATAAATATTATAAACTTCATTGATAATTTAATTTAAAATAGGTTAAGCTATTAAAGTGAAAATTTACAAAATAAGTAAAAATGGTTTGTTGATTTTTCTGTACTTGACATATTTTAATATTTTTAATGATTACTATATTATTATTTATTGATTAAATATCTTTCCATTATTGAAATACAATTATTTATTAGAATACTTGTGTGTGTCATGTAAGTATGAATTGTAAAAGAAACTTTTTTTTTATTATTAATTTAAGATTTAAAATAGTTTGATTCTTATTTATTTATAAATGTAAAAAGATTAATTGATACGCACATAAATTAAAAAAAGTTTATTTATATCATTTTTTCTGACTAAGAAAAATATATATTATTTTTGTTATGTATTTTTTTAGAATTGAAGTTCGCAAATTTTTCAACTTGGATACTAAAATTAAAGAACCAAATAAACCAATTCTTTTTAAATGCTGTAGTACAATAAATTTGGGGCCCTCAGAAAGACCATCGTAAGTAATAATTTATTTATCTTGTCAATAAAAATCTTAATAAAAATAAAAAAAAGTTTTAAGTTGTGAAATACTTATAATTATAATAATTATTAATATAATATAATATAATTATACTATTATAATAATTATAATTATGAATAGTGTATAAAGTTAAATATGAGATGAATACATTTCTGTATATCTAGAATTTTGTTTAAGAATATCTATTAATTACTTTGTTTGAAATAATTTTTTTATCCTAAATCTTTCAGAGCAAATCCGTCAGATTTTGTATTCCTACATATCATTGGAAAAGGGAGTTTTGGTAAAGTGTTTTTAGCTGAACACAAAAATGAAAACACTCATTTTGCTGTTAAAGTGCTGGATAAAAAACACATACTAGCAAGAAATGAAGTTAAGCATATCATGTGTGAACGCAATGTACTATTAAAAAATATCAATCACCCATTTCTTGTTGGCCTTCACTACAGCTTCCAAACCAAAGATAAACTTTACTTTGTGCTTGATTTTGTTAATGGTGGAGAGGTAAATTAAACAAATCTTTGATATTTTGAGTAATTGTCTTGTAGTTCACCATTATGTTTTAATTTCAGTTGTTCTATCATTTACAAAAAGAAGTCAGATTTTCAGAAAACCGAGCCAAATTTTATGCTGCTGAAATAGCATCAGCTCTTGGGTATCTTCACTCCAATGGTATTATTTACAGAGATCTCAAACCGGAAAATTTATTACTTGACCAAGAAGGACATTTAGTCCTTACTGATTTTGGATTTTGTAAAGAAGGTCTTATGGAAACAGAAACAACAAATACATTTTGTGGGACTCCTGAGTATCTTGTTCCTGAAATAATTAGAAAAGAAGTAATTTTAGCTTTACCCAAGTTATTTTTAATTGTATTAACATAATAAAAAAAATTTAAGGCATATGGTCGATCAGTAGACTGGTGGTGTCTTGGAGCAGTGTTATACGAAATGTTATTTGGACTTCCACCATTTTATAGTCTAAATATACAAGAAATGTACAATTTAGTTTTATATAGTAGATTAAAAATAAAAGGACCTGTTTCAACACAGTGTAAAAATATATTGCATAAGGTTTGCAACTTAATTTATAATTAAAGATAAAATTGAAAAAGCAATAATTTTAATACTATCATTGTTTTTAGTTATTGGAAAAACAATGTAGTAAAAGGCTTGGTAGCAATGCTCAGGATTTTAACGAGGTTAAAAAACATCCATTTTTCAAATCAATTAATTGGGAAGATTTATTGAACAAGCGTATTGTACCGCCTTTTCAACCTCAATTGGTAAGTACTATTTAAATATTCAAACATTTACATTGATCACAAATATAGTAATATAATAAGAACATAAACTATTACTACTGATAATATATATATATATGATATATATATATATATATTATATATATATATATATATATATATATATTACAATAATAGGAATAAAATAGATTTTTCTAATTATATTTATTGTAATTTGTTTTTTATAGAATGGTGTTTGTGATTTACAATATATCGATCCACAGTTCACAAAAGAGTCAGTCAGTTCGTCCATGTCATCATTTTGTGATGAAAATATTTCAACCAATAAACTTGACATTGATAATGTGTTTGCCGGTTTTTCCTATACCCCACCATCTAGTCTAGAGAAATGATTAACAGATCCCAATTGTTCCTATCTGCAACCCTTTGTATTTTAATTTAATCAATATTTGCATCTGACTCATTGAGTTTGTTACTATCTATACTTTCTTATTTAATTAATAGTTGTGATGTGCGATACTAAAATAAAAATATTTATGTTCTTAAGAGGCAATAGATAATATGTTCATATTAATTACTAAATAACATTCCATTTTTAATACATTAGCCATCTGTGTTCGGATATTAACAATGCATTTTAATTAGTCAGGGTTTTTAATTAAAAAAAATTTAAAGTAAATAATTATATAAAATGATTTATTGTCTTTTTTATACAACTATTTAATTCACTGCCAAAATGTTTGTGATTCATTAGAAAACACAATAAATACTTTAATCTGTGAAAATAAATAATATTAATTATCACATTTATTCATTACCTAGTACTTTGTACTTGGTAATGTATAATACTTTGAACTAGGTACCTAACTTGAGTGTTTTAAATTCCTTTAACACCAAATATTTTTAGCTGTGCCATACATTTTGTGAGTTTTTCTATTAATTACACAATTAAACACTAAGTATTAACACCATAATATATTTTTATGTCAAAAATAAATTTAAATGTTTATATATGTGTTATTGATGAGTTTGTACTATACATAAAACCCTTTTACAAGTTCTTAATCAAAATATACCTAATTATACAAGAACATTTTAAATGTATACTATAGAAAATAAAGTGCTTATTTTCTATTGCCTCTGATTTACGTATTATTAATTGAATTACTAATATAATTATTATAATTATTTAAAATTAGACTAATAAAATATTTATGGATTAAATACAAATATTATAGTAAAAATTATTATTAACAAATTGACATTCACTGGACACTGCCATAATAATTAATGATTTTCTTTGTGTTATTTTTTTTTCAATTAAATACATTCTAAACAATATTTTGAAAAAAAAATCTAACATTAATCATACTCAAATCTTATTTGTTAAATATTTGTGTAACAACATTATCACATTTGTAATTAATATATATTTTATGTAAAAATTAATTGATATACAATATAAAGGATTTTTTTTTTTTTTTTTACTATAATATTGAATATTTGAGTTGTATACTAATACTTTAAGGAAATTTTAAAAGACATTAAGTATTATTATTTATTTAGGCTATTATTGTTATAGATTCCTAAAAATGTATTTATTATAAAAAAAATTATTCATTATAATTATATTATATCACAATAATACATTTATACTACTTGAAGTAATTATTATAGTTATTATTGTTTGTATTTTAATTTTGTGATGCATTGATTTCTTGTATCTTTAAGAATTAAATGCTTCATAATATACTTACTGTGTTATATAAAGCAAATTTTTGATTTATTATGATATTAATACTATTTCCATTGCCATAATTTGATTGACTCCCACATGAATTTTTTTAGCAAATAATATTTATATCAGATGTTATTCTTAATTATTCAATTTTTATTTATTTCTTTTTTTAACATTTAAAATTTTTAAATATATAATAATATATTTCATATAATAACATCAAATAAAAAAAATTATCTTAATTACAGTAAAATTAATACATTTAACTATTTTTAAGAGTAGATACATATTTTTATTTGAGAAATTACATTATAAAATTGTTTCTTTAAATTTTATTTGGCTCAAACTTATAATTGTATCTACGAACAAAAATTATAATACATTTATTATTCATTTAAAAATTGTTAATACATGCTATTTTACTGACGTAAGTTCTATGTAAAGAAGTATTTTTAAATAGTTACTTCTCATTTCTTGAAATTATTTTGATGATTAGTATGTTTCAATAATGCATCTTGCATATGGCATAACTCCATTGTACAATGAACTGGAACAAGTTTTTTCTACGTTTGAATCTTTAATAGCATTTTTGACAATCGTTATGATTAAGGAACGGATGAAAATTTTTATGTTATCACCAGTGGCCTCAGTGAAAAAATTGGCATCATACATGGCTCCATTTGTCTACAACAATACATTTTTATATTAATTAATTGATAA
Organism: Sipha maydis; assembly: GCA_034509805.1. Taxonomy (NCBI): domain Eukaryota; kingdom Metazoa; phylum Arthropoda; class Insecta; order Hemiptera; family Aphididae; genus Sipha; species Sipha maydis. The sequence goes on from JASXSY010000307.1 coordinate 244,564, forward strand.
TAAGACATTTAATTACAATGTCTAATGAAAAATTATTATACTGACCTTTAACACCAAACTAGTCTCTAAAGATTGGTTGTAAATAAATCCATCTTTGCTATATCTACCTCTGGGATCTGACAATGAATAAATTGTATTTGTACCACTTGCGCCTGGAAACGTTACATAGAAATTTTAGATCTAGATTCTTTGATAATTTAATTTTAATTTTCTATATACTATTTTATTTCATATTTGAAAGTAACACTGAAGAACAATTTTAAATTTTTATAATAAATATAGGGTTTTCATTCACATTCGTTTTGTATTAAAAGATTTTAAAATTATATTTTTATTTCATATTAATATAATTACCTATATTTTTTTTTTTTTTTTTTTTATTATAAAAGCCGCTAGAATTACCTATATTTAAAATATCTCAAATGCTATAGTATAATTATTTAAGTTTTCATATTACACTATGTATATGGTAAATATAACTTTATTCAAAAAAGTTTTTTAATGTGATGAAATATATTATTATTTTTATTATTAATACATTTTAAGTACTTATAAAAGTAAATATTATACTTATAAAAATAATAGATTCAGCATTTAAGTTAAATTTTATAAATGATTTGTATTAACTGTTAAATGATATTTTATTAAAAAAATACTTACCAAATGCTCCATTTGTCGATGAATCTTTTAGATTAATCGGAGCAATTAGGTAAAATTTGATTCCTTGATCCACATAGCATGATGTTACATAATTTAATGTATACAGGGAAATCTGGGTTGGAAATAATGGTTAATTTAATAATTTTTTTATTTTTTAATAAACATGTACTTACATCTAAAGAACTTTGGGTATATAGAGTATTTGCAATAGATAACACTGCTTTAATTGAATTTGGTCTGAATGGATATTCAGCTGAAAGTTTATAAGCTTTATCTTTTGAATTTTGGCCTTAAAACAAAATAATAAGCTGAATTTAATATATAGTATAGATATAAATCTAGAACCTTAGTACCGATAAAATGAATATGATACATAGGTAAGGGCTATTGAATATTGGTACAATAGTACTTGCACTTTGTATAATATATAAGTTTATCAAATGTATATCAAAGAGTAATTGTTTCTCGTCAAAGACTTACTCGTAGTCCTTTTTTATCTTAAATTATGTGTATAAATAAAAAATTATTTCAAAATAACTTTAATAAAAGTCTTCACTACTTAACATGTTTGTTCACAACTGTTATAATATGTCTTACACTTTTAATTATAATAATATTGAAGTTTTTAATATTTAAATAAAATTAAAAGGAAATATATTTTTTTGTTTCATACCTTTAAATATAATACTTAGTTTCTTAAAATATAGTTTTTAGCTTAAACGTTTAAATGACTATAGTGGAAAATTTTTTTGGTCAGAAATGCTTTGCTACTTTACTTTTTCACCTAAAATATTAATGCTAGCGAACAAGTAGTTAAGTATGGATTTGATTTAATATGTTTTCTTATATTATAATAAATAATGATAAGTATAATTTCATAACACAAATATTGTGTTGTGTTGAATTAAAATAATAAAAATTAAGTGACTTGTAAACTGGTTGAGATACCTAATGAAATTTTCTTTTTTCAAAAATCTCATTAAATGTTAAATCTTATTTCTTATTAAACAAGTAATAAAAGTTTCTATAAGCAACAGGTAAATTATTTATTAATTTTTATTATTAAGGATAAGTACCAAATTAATATTATCTAAAACATTTTGAATATCTTAAGTAGGTAATAATAAAGTAAATATTTAAGCTCTAATTGTTACAAACTTTATAGTAAACCAAGTTCTCTTCAAAATCATATTTTAATCTTAAACTTAGAGTCAGTTTTTTTTAATTGAAATCTTATGATAAATTAGCTTATAAGGTAAATCTCACCCATAACTTTTTTATACGACTGAATTAATTGAGATGAAATGCTATCAATAGCAGTCTGAGATTCTGACAATTCAGGTATGTTACTTAACATTCTTGAATAATTATTGTCTTTATTAGCACTATAAATATGCACTTCGGAATCTGTAGGATTTCCAGAATACCCAATAACAATAAAATTGATATCCCTGAAAACCCAATGTAAAAATCATTGATTAAAAATTAAAACTATAAACATTTTTAAATCTACTAAATGAACTAATTTATTTGTTAAATTTTTCAATAATCATCTTAATGAAGAATTTATTTCAAAAAATTGTATCTATATTATTATAATATTTTTCATTAAGAAGAAAAAAAAAATCTCATGGCCGTCCCTAGGAGAACAAATGGGGGCAATAGCTCTAGGGCATCCAAAGTATTATAATTAAGGGGACATTTTACTGGTTTGTAGATAGTGTATAGAGAATAACATATGCAATATACAGCGTATATGACCAGGCCCCTTAAAATGAAAGTCTGCGCACGCCTAAGGATAGTAGGTACCAATTACTAACTATCATAATTTATAGACTTAATTTTATATTATGACGAATATTATCTATGAATAATAATAACTATTATTATTATATTACCCAAATATTTAATAAATATGCAAATATTATGTTATAATAATTGAATCCCTCTAAGATGCCCATTAATCTTAAACTATTATTCTTAGAGTCTGATCGTTCGTAATATATAGTTAAATAAACTTGGTATCAAGTTAACGCGTAACCTGTTTAATATTGAATTAAAATTTATAGTTATTAATATCAAACTTATTATTTCTTATGTTATAAATTAACCTCTATAACAAAATAATTACCTTATTTTTTTGTGATTAAAATATTTAGTAATATTTTCTATAAAAGAGTTGAGTAAATTCATAAAATGTTCGATTTCTGAAGTTTCTTCGAATAAAATCATTACATCAGCTATATTGCTGTGATCCGATACATGGACGGAAGATTTTGCATTAATGATTTGTCTGTTCACTGAAGTGAAAACTATAAAATATAAATAAATAGTTTCATTATATTTTACACTTAAATTAATTATATCAGCTCATATTAGAATTACTATTAAAAATGCCTTTAATAAAAGTTATACAAAAAGGTTCCATTTCAATTTTTAACAATTTTAGACATTTAGTCAACAATTAAATTTTGCAGAGAATGAATAAGTTCACATTAACAGTTTGGGTTGGGAAATATTTTTTTAATTTTAAAATACAAAATTATGCAAAAGACGAGAAAAATAGCCGACAAGATAGTTATGGTGAAAATTTATCCTTCGTCGATTTGATCTTTGGACTAGATAATGATAATGAGTGCATTGAATTTTTAATAAATGATAAATCATTTATTTAGCAAAATAAAATAATTCAGAACATAGCTTCAGTGTAAAAATGTATCATTTTTTGTTGAATCAACAGTAGATTCTTTTTTTATCAATCTATTTAAAATTTTTTTGTTGTACAAAGGAGAACATTTTTTTTGACCAAATATTCAAAACATGTTGTTCTATCTGTATCCAAAAAATTTCATTGTTCTTTGATGAACCAATTATTTTCAATTAACATTAAAAATTGAAAAATGACGTAAAAACAGTAAATTCCGCAAAAGTTGTATAATTATTTACTTAAACACTTACAAAATAAAATCCTGAAACTACTTTTAAAATTTTTTAGTATCGTTAGGTAAGTATATGGGTAAGGTGATATTAAATTTTTAAATTTTAATATTCAATAATAACAATTTGATTTCATAAGAACTTCGAAAAAATTAGGTATTTTCAAAGTTCTATATTTAAATCAAAAGTGTTTAATTTTTTTTTTTAATTTTTCATACTCGAAAAAAATGGCGCATTATTTTAAAGTAATAACTAAATAACTAAAATCTGAAAAGTAAAAGTTTCGTATATAGCATTTTTACTGTTTTTACTCGGTTTATCGGTAATTTTTCTAATGCCAGGCAAAACTATTAAGATTTTGGAAAAATTATCTCTCTAAAGTGCCACCGCAGGCCAAATATAAAAAGTTGATAGATAAAACTTTTGGACCAGTATTTTTATCCGAAAAAGTAATTACAGAAAGAAAAAATATATCGTTGTAAAACCATAAGATCCTTCGGTTCACTCAGAATCTAAAATAAAACGTTTAATGTCAATATCTATACTTCCAGTAGCGTATTTAAAGGGATGTCATGAGGGTTAATATCCTAATACCGAAGTGTCACAGAATATTGTTGACGAATGACGAAATATTGCGTTGGAAGTAAGTAAGTATTGGACGAATTGGTAGGAATAAGAATACGTCCACCTTTAATATTGTGAGGTTAAAGCTTTGAAATTTAAATGTTTTTTTGTTCTTTTAATATATCTAAAATAATATATGAGAACTTAGACAAAATAAATTAAACTTATATGAGAAAATACTTAATAAATAAAAGTGTTAGTTTTATTTTAGTCAGTCAAAATGTTTATTCTTTATTCCTATCATAATTCTAAATGATTAAAAGCCAACCCCTGCCATGAAATCCCATCACTGGATGGATTCTTCAATCAATACTGCAATTCAACCTCTACTAATCTCACTTATACTTATTGTAAAAATATATATTTACAGATTGTATAAATAAATATTTGATTCAAAAAAAAATAAAAATAAAAATAATTTTATTATAATTAAAATTTTAAGTAGCAATTCTAAGATTGTTATACAAGAAAATTAGCACTGATATAAGGTATTAAGATGTATTATAATCAGGTATGAATTTGTGATGAAACTATGTTAATATTTGTGGAGATAAAATATTGCCCAGAGTTAGGACACCCTCTAAAAAAAATCCCAAAATACGCCACTGTATACTTCAATGGAAAAATATAATACGATTCCTCTTAATGATTAATGAACAAAATATAATATGTAACAGTCTTATACTATGATATGAAATGTATTATATACTTGATGAAAATACTTACTACACGCATCTGGAATACTACAACTAGTAACTAGGTTATTCTGGGCCATGCTCACGTAAGCTTTACTGACTAAGCAGGCCTTATCTAAACCATCTTGTTGAGATTTAGCTGAAGAAACCATGTGATTACAAATCATTTTATAAGCTGTTGGTGGTACGGTCGAAAAAACCTCTCTGAGGCAAAAAATTAAATCGAAATGTTTTTATAATTAGAATCATTATTACTTTGTTTTTGTAATTAATCGACTATGAATCGTGGGTACAAGAAATACCTTAATGTAGATATTTCAGAAAAAAAACTTGAGCATGGTGATTGGTCAGTCTGCACTAAATCTACAACGATCGGTGTTGAGTCTCCTGCTTGTCTGTACATCAGTAAAAACGATGCTATATTAGAGGATATCTAAGGGAAAATGTTCATTTAATTACGTCTTCTATTGACTGATTGATTTCATTATTAATTTTAATTCAATTTACTTTTCCGTCGGGCTGTTTGAAATCAAATGTAGGTTCTTGGTTCATGAATCCTAGCAAGCCGTATACCCGACCAAAAAAGAATCCATTTATGGTTATTTCAATAATATCTAATTCCAGAGTGCATTTGACACGAACACCTACAGCAATCTCAATGCCAAAGGAATAAATATCCTTCCAAGTTTTGGTGTTGTTACTTATCAGAGGAAAATCGATATCTATACCGTTTAATGTAATCTGTCAATATTATTTAAAACAAAAATATATATAAGATCATATTTTTAAAATAACATATTACTAGGTTATTAATTTGTTTTACTAAATACTGGAGAAAATGTATTAATAATTGAATTGGGAATTTCGAAAAGGGCCCATCTCGAGTTTTGATCAAAACAGATTTTTCCACGTTATTTTCATTTACACATATAGACCAATATTTTTTTTGAGCGAAAAGGGCCCAAATCTGTTTTCTATTGTGACGAAAAAAACATCTTATTTTTAGAAAAATTTTGAAAAGGACTTATCTCGGTGATATGAGTCCTTTTCGAAATTGTTTGATGTTAATTTTAATTTTCAGATATGAGCCCTTTTCGAAATTCCCAATTCAATTATTGAACATAGAAAATTTTTCTTATAATTTAATTTTTTTTGATTTTAATCGGGAGTACAATTTTTATTAAATTTGACTGAAAAAGCTATAAGCTATTTTTAGTCAACCCGTGGTAGTTTAGACCATTTCGCCCGTTTTAGTACGTTTATTGGATAGGCGTATGTTTTAAGTATGTTAGTTTTCGTGTTTTGCTTATAAAATAATGAAATTGTTGCCAAAGACCCTGGGCGATCATTGGTCATACATCTATGAATTATTGACGGGTATAGAGCTCAACTATAGAGCTAATTGGCAATAACAGTCACATCATATCCCCAAATACAATTTATCAACTTATCTGTAATGTAGGAATTTAAAACAATTAAGTCTATAGAAGTACTTAGTTTAACAATTAAGAAGTTAATAGTTATGAAGTTAAAAATCTTGGACGAAATAAAAAACTCAAGTTAATATAAATCATAAATATTATAGAAGTATCACTATGCTTTTTTCTCATTATTTTAATGACAATAAAAATTTAATTTGCCTAAAATTTATAATTACCAAAAATTCAAAATATTAATTATATATATATATATATGTGTTCTTAGCGATCACAAAAATATTTTTTTTCTAAACATTAATTAAAAATAATTTTTTTACTTACATTTCCTTCAGTTAATAGTACGTACATTTCACCATTGTCATTCAACACTGTTAACGATATTAAAATGTTGTCTCTGTAATTGGCAAGTATTGAAAATTTATTATTTTTGTAATCTTTGGCCAATATATAAGAACCAGTGTTCGGTTTGAAACTATATGGTTGATCATTGTACGTGATTATGTTGGTGTAATCGATAACAATACCCTGCACTATATAAAGTATATAAAAAAATTGTATGAAATTATGCTTCTCGATTGGTTATAAGAAATTTACATAAATATGTATAACCTACCTTCATATGGTGGTAATGAATATGATGGATTAATAAAATGCTGATAAAACTGAATATATCCACTGAGACCAAACCACATGATTTGGCTATCATGTGACAGTTGGACGGAGTTTGGCGAGATTAAATATAGAATAGTCTTGCTTATATTTGTGAGCTTACGTAATGCATCATAAACAGCCTTCGTTTTTTGGTAGCTTACGTAATCGGAGAAATTGAATATTATTGATTTTGCTAGAAATAGTCCTTTGATTTTTAAATCTGTTAGATCTTTCTGGTCATCATCTTGTCGATCATAAATCATCTACATGAACACAATTTACTTAAAAATGTATTCCATATATTATCGATGTACATTGTACACAATACTAACAGTATTTATATATTTATCTAACGCGTTGATAAAATCAGACAAGTCTGTAGTAGGAGCTGATTTTTCTATTTCCTTCAGTTGGTTATGTATTATTTCCCATAATTTATCTTTGTAAGGATAATGCTTTAGCTACAAATAACATTATTAAATATAAGAACAAAACATAGAATTTAAAAAATGATAATTACCTTCTCAATTTCTTTATATAATAAATCATATAATGGCAATTCCATTATTTTATCTTCTAAATGTTTTTTAATTTTGTCAGTTACAACTTTGAGTTCTTTAACCATATTAATAAGTGAACTGATGACGCCTAATAACAATTTTTAAAGCCATGTAAAATGAAATGGGTCTAAAATATAAGGTATGATATCATGTGGTATTTTAATTATAATCATTCAACAACTTTATCCAGTAAATCGAGTGTTAAAAACTTAAGTTAATTATAATTAAGTTAATAATAATTTCTAAGATATATTTCATGTGTGGTAGCTTAAGCTTTAAGGAATAGATTACTAAATTGCTTTGTTTCATACTAAAAAAAATATTAAAACGATTAACAAAAAATGATGGCGCATCCGTTATTATTAAAATTTATCCTTGTCATTCATTTCGTTTTAATTTAATTTTTAATTCAAAGAATAGCATTTAAAAAATGTATGTCTTCTTCTACTGACATTTATTACTCTTTAAGAGTTTTCACCGCCATCACGATCTATCTCCACTCTTCTTTGTGTTACTAATGAATTATTGTTCTCTACACTCGTATTCCTATTTTTTTTAGATCTTCATCCACTGTATCAATCTTTATTTTTATAGGTTATCCACGAGGCCTCTTTTTCATATTTCTCTATTCCAGCAACGCATTAACTGTATTTTCTTTATTTCTGCGCATTTCGTGACTGAGCCATTGTATTCGCTGATCATTTATGAAGCTACTAATTGATGCCAATCCCAACTTATCCTGTAGTTCCTTATTCAATTTTCTTCTCCACGCACCTGTTCTGTTATCATAAACAGGACTGCAAATTGTTTCCTATATTTTTTCTCAAATATCCTTAATCTATTTTCTGTATTAATAGTGGTTGTCCAGGTTTCGCATCCATAAGTTAATGTGGGTCTTATCTTATTATCGCCGTATACAAAATACAAATTATATTTAGATATAATAACTTTTAGATTCTGGACGGAGTGATGGAATCTATTGGTTTTACAATGATGTGTGTTTTTTTTTTTATTTTTATTTTTTTTGTGTCTGACGACACCTTTTTTGGCAGTAAAAATGCTTCGATTTGCTTATGTAGCAACTTTTCTGAAAGGAAAGTGAATGTAGATGGTACTTTGGCATGTCAAAAATCCAACTTTTTCAATACTTTTTAAAAAATCGAAAAAACGATAAAAAAACTACGAAAAAACGGAAAATTTTACGCAAAATCACGTTTTTAAAAATTACATTTTTTAAAATGCTCTAACTCAAAAACCAAAAATCGCAACAACTTGAAATATTCACCAAATCTTTATATTGGCGTTCTCTATTCATGGTTAAGTTTTCAAAGTATTTTGACATATTTTGACTTATTTATAGACAATTTAAATTTTCGATTTTTGTAAAATTTTTGTTTTTAAACATCTATAAAATTTAATTGATTGACTGAAAACTCTTGAAAATTTAATACAAGGTTTATAATAAGTTAAACTTATCGTAACTAAAAAATATCGGTTATCGGTTAACTCTAATTTTTTTTATAAGCCCTTAATGCTCAAATTTGTATAAAATGTGTAAAAATCACGATAATTTGCAAGTTATTTTATAGATAAAAATTCATAAAATTTTTTTTGTTCATACTTAAGGTTCAAAATTTTAACACTAGATTATCTATAAGCTACTCTTCAAAAATTTTTAAAAAAATTTCTACCGGACTTAGAGGAAAAAATTTTATGACTGTTTGAAATTTAAATATTTATGAAATTGCATAAAATAGCGATTTATTCTCAAACGATTTTAAATATTTGTTATAATTCAAAAAGTATAAGTCGCAGATTTTTGACATTTTTACCAGCTGTTAAGATTGGCATTTCTTTTATGTCATATTTTTTTCAAATATTATATCGATTTTTAAGCCACTTATAGGCATTTAAAATATTTTTTTACATTTTTTTTTTATAATCGGTGATAAAAAAAATTTGGCTCGTACAAAATACTTGAAAATTTAATAGAAGATTCCACAGAAGTAGTTCTTATTGTCATTCAAAAATTATTAAAATCCATAGGCACAATTTTTTTTATAAGCGTTTGAACAGCGAATATTGACATAAAATTACATGTAAAATATAATATAATGTATAATATTCTAGACCATTGATTCCCAACCTATGTTCCGCGGACCACCGGTGGTCCGCGAGACATCGTGAAGTGGTCTGCGAGTCAAACCTACAAAATTTAAAAATATTTCATTTTTCCATTGGGGCGCGATACAATGTTAGTAACTGTTTTTGCTGGACTTCCAACAAAGAAGGCAGTAACTCATTCTTATTATATTATATACTATATAACGTCTAACTCGTAAAAGCGAGGCATTCAAAATATTATGTATACCGACAATCGTTATCATCGATTCCACGGCGTGGCGCGTGTATATTACGTCGTTTATTATAATTTATATAAAATTATGTCACGTATGTATTATTTCAACCGATAATCTAATCTTCTTTGTACATCAAGATTAGATTATTGGTAGAATACAACAGGCTATGTACAAAGTTTAATATTATCAATGCGTTTTTATTGTAATATTGTTAGTTGCTTGTATTCGTACTCCGTAGTCGACGTCTGTGCTTTTGCTTCTTTTTGATAGTTCGTTGGTTAATAATAAAATTAAATAAAATGGCTCCGAAAAGAAAATATGATGACTCCTATATCAAATTTGGATTTATTGCAATCGAAACTAACCATGAAACTCGACCACTGTGTTTTATATGTTCCACTGTTCTTAGTAATGATGCGTTGAAACCCGCTAAATTAGAACGGCATTTAAAAACTGTCCATCCTAAATTGAGTGATCGACCAACAGCATTTTTCATGGGTAAGTCAGAATATTTGAAAAAAATGAAACTTGGAACAAGTGGTTCAAGATTCGAGTTAAATGAAAAAAAGCTATCTGCGTCATTTAAAATTGCACAATTAATCGCAAAATCAAAAAACCACACACTATCGGTGAAAAGTTATTGAAACCTTGTTTACTAAATGCCGTTGAAGAAGTTTTAGGTGAGGAAGCTAAAAATAAAATACAAGAAATTCCATTATCGAATAACACCGTGAAAGCTCGCATTGACAAAATATCTTTCGATTTTGAAGAACAATTATTGGTAAAAATAAAAAACTCACCTTTTACGCATTGCAGTGTGATGAAAGTACTGACGTTTCGCAATGTTGTCAGTTACTGGTTTTTGTTAGATTTTGGACGATGACAACATAATAAAAGAAGAGCTTTTGTTACTGCAGGAATTAGGTACTACGTCGAAAGGAAGTGATGTAATGAAGATAATAAATGATTATTTTGAAAAGCACGACATTATGTGGGAAAAGCTTGCAGGTTTTTGTACGGATGGAGCTCCAGCTATGCTAGGATCACGTTCGGGCCTAGCAACGTTGGTTAAAGAAAAAAACTGTACAGTATTGACAACGCATTGTGTAATTCATCGACAAGCATAAGCTTCAAAAACATTACCTGAAGAACTCATATATACTTTAAAACAGTCCGTAAAAATGGTGAACGCTATCAAAAGTAGTGCACTAAATAGTCGCATTTTTAAAAAAATATGCTCGGACTTGGATTCTGAATATGAAACATTACTTTTTCATACCGAAGTCCGATGGCTTTCGAAAGGAAACATGTTGGCACGATTATTTTCACTTAAGGAGGAGGTGACAGTGTTTTTAACTGAGAAAAAAATGATCGATTTATCGAAATGTATTTGTGATCATAAGTTTGAAATGCACTTGGCTTATCTTGTCGATATCTTTGAACATTTAAACAAGCTTAATATACAATTACAAGGCTCCGGAAATCATAAATTGGAAGGCGCTGCAAATATATTTATATTTGAAGATAAACTTCGTGCATTTATTTGTAAAATTAATTTATGGATAAGTAAAGTTGAGACGAATAACTACTCAACGTTTCAAACACTAAAAAGCATCGTCGACAACGAAAAAAATGCTGACTTCGTGCCTGAGGTCCAGCAAAATGTTTTACACCATCTGCATAAACTTAAAGATGAATTTAACCGGTACTTCCCAGAATATAATGGTTGTGAAACGAAAGGTGTTCGAAGTATGATTCAAAACCCTTTTATTGTCAAAGTTGATGAGGTGGATGATGATATCCAGGAAGATTTGATAGAGTTACAAAATGATCGAAACTGTAAGGATACGTTTGAATCTTCCATGAATATCGAAGAGTTTTGGTGTAAAAAAGCAATTACGTATCCTAAGCTTCGAGAAATCGTACTAAGATATTTAGTCATGTTTTCAACAACTTATATGTGCGAACAAGGATTTTCCGCACTGCTCAACATTAAAAATAAACAAAGAAATCGACTGGACGCCACTAAAGACATGCGTGTAGCTTTGAGCAATATTACCCCAAGAATATCTTTGTTAGTAAAGGAAATGCAAGCACAAAAATCACATTAACTTGTTTTTATAATTAAAATTTACCTTTTATAAAAATAATAGTATGATACCCATTTTTTTATTAAAGTAATTTAATTTGAGTTGAATTGTTAATAAATTTAATTTTTTTACCTAATTAAATTATTTTGTATAAAGTAGTAGAATTGTATATAATAGTAATAAAAAGTAAATTAACACAATAAAAATTTAAATTTTTCGATAAATTTTGTGTATTCTTGTAAAAAAAAAAAAAAAAAGGTCTTCCTAGTTTTCGTAAATATTGTCGAAGTAGTACGTGGTAGTAAAAAGGTTGGGAACCACTGTTTTAGACTGACAACTATGTCGCTGTATGCAACAGCCAACCCATCCTAATTGAAAAATATATTTATCGTTTCAAAATAAAATATACTTTTTACAATATTTATAAATAACAATGTTTTATATCCTAGACAAACATATTAACTCCGTTCAGAATCGTTATTCGTATTCAATGATATCAATGATACAGCCGGATGGGCCTGGCTCTGCTGTACAGTTGGGGGTGGAGTGCGACTCGTTCATAAGATAGGTCATTACAATGGATTTGTTAAATTTGAATTCAATGATAGGTATCATTGTATACGAAAAACGATTCTGAATGGAGATGATATGTTAGTCTAAAATATATTTTATATTAATAATACATTGTTATTTATAAATATATAAAAGAATAAAATATTACAAAATAAAATTAAAAGAATATAAAAATCTCAAAACAAATGGAACAACGTCAATTATTAAAATGAAAATATTCGACAAAAAAAAAAAAACAACAGCAATGAAACGCTTATAAGAAAAAATTATTTTTAAATATGAGTAAATATTTTTTATTACATTGTCACGTTACTTGTTTTATGAATATTATTTTGGGTACTTAACATTGAGAATGTTGTGGTCAGTTTTTTTATGATTTCTTAATACAAAAAAAATATTATTGTTGAACTAATTTATATACATAATTTATAATTGTATTTACAATCAACCCTTTTGTCAGTAATAATTAATATTTCAAACACTACTATTTTAAAAGTATATTGTATTATGATAATTATCAAATATGTTATAATTAGTATAATTAGAATACCTATTATAAAAAGAAATAAACGAAATGATAAAAATATATTCTATAGTGGTCATATGACTCGATCATTATGAAGTAATTGCGTAATTCAAGTTTATATTTAAATTTTCAATTGTGTTTCGTCTTAATTCGTCAAAATAATCAATAGAAGTACAACAAAAGTGTTTAAAAAAAAGCCAATAGTTATTTTTATCACTTTAATAAATTAATAAGATTACAATAAGTAAATACTTACTAGATTATAAATATCTTACCATTATAATATTCATCGAAAGAATGAGGTTCTGATGACATATCTGTTACTGCTTTATCAGAGTAAAATTTTAATATTTGCAGTAAGTCCAGTAAGGTTTGCTTCGCTTGATCAAGTAATTTATGATAATTACTTGCTATTTTATTCAAGGTTAGATCAATTTGCTTTAAACATTTATCATACATATTCTTTATATAAATATTGATATGTTTATTTATGTTTTCAATCGATTTTACTATATTGACGTAGTGAAGAAAATCAATTGCATCAACAAGTAAAGCTTCTGTGCTTTTTATTCTACAAATAGATAAAACATATGTTTATATAAATTATACATACAAGTGCATAGATATTTTTAGTTTACGTGATTTGTGGTATGTTCATTAAATTATCATTTAGCACAAATTCATAAAATATTTGTATCCCCTCATCAGATATATATTCCATGAGTATTGGAAACTGAGCATATACATGTTTTGCTTCTTTCTTGCGAAGCTTACGATGACTTGTTATCATCGAAGTAATATTTACATAATTTCCATGCACTTCAATAAATCTACTAATAAATTCTTCTGTCAGTTCTTGCTAGAATATAATAATAATATTATATATTTTACATTTTCGATATTATATTTCTGATTCTTACCAAAATTAAATTATAGTCTTCTGAACTTATTTGATTATTTGTTTTCCACCAATTTTCTTCTTCTAAAGATTTTTCTACAGTTCCTACTTGTGTAGTTCCAGTGCTATCATGAAAATTGTGAGTAACACTAATGAGAGCCGATTTGTCCATAGTAATAGAACCTTCAATCATTAATTCCTTTGGTATTCCCTTTTTATCTAATACAATTATTTATGTTATTTAATAAATCAAAAAATAAAATAAAATAATAATTTATTTAAATGTTGACTACCTGTCCAACCCATTATGCAATTGAAGCTTGGATTTGGTTTCAATGACATTTTTAACGAATAGGGATGGTCATTGTAATTCACTAATGTAAGTGTATTTAAAGCACCATCTTCAATATTAATTGACACATTTACATTGATTACAGTAAAATTAAAAATGTTTATCTACATTAAAATGCAATCAGTTTTTATATGATTACTATTATAATATTTATTATATATATATATATATATATATATATATATATATATATAAGGGTGGTCCTTATTTTTTGATTTTAAAAAATGTGATGCTGAGTACCCCAAATTTTGTTCTATAAAGAAAATAAATAATAATAATACATTTTAAGTATGTGATAAATTAACCCCTACCAATGCCTCGGGGGTTAAAATATTAAGGATAAGGGTGAATATTGGTTTTTTTGCGTTTAGTCTCTTAGATTTCAAATTTAGGCAATTTTACTCAACTTTTAAATCTCTAATTTTACTTTATTTTTTCATTATTGTAGTACATACTATTTTCTATAAAAATTAAGCTTCTAAGATATTTTTGGTAACATAAATTCTATTTTTATAAAATTAAGAAAACTGAAAATATGTCAATTACTTATAATAGGTTTATATGGATTTTAAATTGTATATAACATAATAACAATTGATACAATTATATACAATTGTATATAACAATTGATGTAAACTATAGATGTATACAATAGATATGTTATATATTTTCGAGATGTGTACTGTGAGATTTCCCATAACAGCTAAAATATATTTATGATTATTTTTAGATACCCAAATACAACATTTATCTTTTATGTTATTTTTCGGATTGTAAAACTAAAATCATAATTATCTAAAGTTCTATCGGCTACAGCTTACAATCAAATCGCTAGTTGTAGAACAACTTTTCAAACCAAGTGTGCAAAACAAAATTTTTATTTTTATTGTATTTACTTCAAATAGTTAAAATGCGGCATTAGAATATTTCTTTCAAAGGTAATATGAGCAATCAAATTACTGGAAATAAATTACCTTCCAATGGAGACTGCCTGCGTGTATTATTTTATGACATGCGAATTGTCAGTTCAAATGTACATGATAGTTCGGGACTAACTGCTGACGAATGTTTATTATTTTATAAAAAGACAAAAATACTTACCCAATATTACTGTAATATAGTTCAAAAAATTAAAAAGTTTTATGATAGTTGACGAATATTAAATAAAAATAAAACAAGAAATACTGCAACGCAACAAAAAAAAAAAGAAAATGACTAAGAATTTTTTAAACGATTTGTTCGATATTGCTCATATAAATGCTTTAAATATTATTAAAATTAAAAAAGATAAGCAATTTCTATTACAAAGTAAATAAGGCTGTATAGGATACATAGCAGGAGTGGACAAAAAATAAAATGCACCCGAAGAACGAAGATCTGACCGTAAATAAAGGAAAGAAATGTTTAAACAAAAATCCATATCAGAACCTGGTAAATAAATTACCTTATTAATTAAAATAAAATAATTTTCAACAATATTGTAATATAGCAACTGATTATTACAATGTTGAACTTAATATTTATTTTAGAAATCAAGTTTTTAATTTATTATTATTATGTTCGTGGGTCCATCTTATAATATTGACTTCAATGATAATGATGATGATCGTGGTAAACTTAAAAAGATATTGTGAAGATCTTGAAATGTCTTACAGTGTTATACTGAAGAATAAACGAACCACGAAAGAAACTATGACTAATTGTTTAGCATTAGCCCTTGACAAATGTAAGGTTGGTGATAGGGATGCTGTGTATGTATTAATAGCGTGAACCAAATTATTTAATGCAAACGTAAATGATTATGCAATGAATCTTTCTTCAATTAAGAGAAGTCATGACAATTTTCGTTGTCAGATAGCTTCCGAAATCAAAACATCTATGCATAAATAAAATTTAAATTTTGAAGTTGTCCAATGGAACTCAAAAATTCTCCCTAATTTAACTGGGACAAACAATGTAGACAGATGACCGGTAATTATCACTGCGCTAAATGTAGAACAACTTCTTAAAGTACCACAGTTGCCATCTGGTACTGGTAAGGACATTTTGTCAGCCGTTTACGATATGTTGAATTAGTGGGACATATTGGAAAAATGAGAGCGTTTTTTTTTTTTTTTTTGATTTAACGGCTTTCAACAGTGGGAGGTTAAGCGGTGCATGTGTCCTATTAGAACAAATGTTAAATAGGCCAATACTATTTTTTGCCTGTCCTCATCATTATACTAGAAATTATTTTGCAATCTATTTTTTCATACTCTAAGCTAACAATAATGTCTGGTCCTGAAATTCATATTTTCAAATGCTTCAAAAACAATTCGAATCAAATATACCGAACTGTATTTTGTACTATGGAAAATGATACGGAAGTTAAACAAATATTGCAAAATTTATGTGAGGATATTTTAATATTTTGTAAAAATACTTTGAATATAAACCTACCAATGGATGATTATAGTGAATTTTTAGAGTAGGTCATAGTTTTCTGGATAGTCGAATGGCACTTATTACCTACAAATAAATGGTTGAATTTCACTTGGATTGAAAAAAGGTAATGTTCGAACTGCACTCGAGTAAAAAGCAGGTAGTGGTTGAACTGCACTTGTTCAATAAAATATTTTTTTGAGTACAGAATTTTTGAATACAGTTAATCATTACTACAAAAAATGATCGAAATGACAAGAAAATAATTATAATAATGGCAATAATTAAATTTGGCGATTTTAAAAAAAAATGTTTAATAATAATAATAATATGAGTAATATATTCGTAATATAATACGAATATTAATGTATAATATAATAATTATAATGTAAATATATATAATTAACATAGTGCGATGTATATAACAATCATTTTTAACCACGCCAATGATTACTTAGTGATACTAAATGTTTAATTTCTTCATTATCATGTAGTTCATTTTATAATTTTTAAATTAAAAAAATCGAATAAAAATAAATAAATCTTTAAATTATAAAAAAAAGTTTAACTTTGACTTTCGAGACATTTTGCCTTATTTTTTATAAATTTTCCAAGGGATTTTATGAAAAATAAAATATAAACGATATTTATAAATAGTTGAAAAAATATTGGGGGAGGTCAGTGGCCTACGCCATCGTTTATAATTAAGCAGAGACATGGAAAAAAAAAATTATCATAAAATCAGGAAATAAGCTTTTTTTTAAAAAAAATCTTCGAAAAAAGCAAAAAAAAAGCACTTTCAAATTTCATTATTGAACATGTTAAAACATGACATACACATCCATAATTCTCTGCTACATTTTATTTCAAACAATAAAAATAAGCAAATGCTATTATTCCCGAGCCCTGCTTATCATAATGAACATTTCCTAAAATTATTTTTTAATATATAGAACCCAATTTAGGGTACTCGGCATAAAATTAAAAAAAAAAAAGAAATTGACCTTTATAGCTAAGGATCACTCTAATATATGTATATGGATTTTGAGTATAATGGAATAACGGAAGTACAAACTTTGTTGTTTAATCCTTTAGGCACTAGTTCAAAATGTAATTGTATAGGTATAATTTGATCAGAATCACCAAAATACGCTTCTAAATATGTTCCCCATCGGTCATTTGAAATAAATATAGAATCTCTTACCAAATAATCCAGTTTCATTCCCTAATTATATATATTAATAATAAATAGTGTTTAAATAATTATTGGATCAAACGTAAGAATATAGTATGCGTACATCACTTTTAGCTTGTAAATCGACAGAATACAAAACTCCGTCGTTTTCAACATTTCTCGTGAAATTGGTAAGTAGTTGTAATGCTTGCTCTTTTTTAACGAAAATATCTAAATCTAATTTAAAACGAAAAGGATTTTTCCAGCTTTTTAATACTTGTATATCTGATATTACACTCATGTTCTAAACAATTCACGTTTTAGTTCAAATGCTTTTTTTATTTTTAGAAAGGAAAACATATTTACCTTATTGTCAAAGTACGGCACATATAATTTTAGGTCGGTCACTGTAGATATTCCATTGTGAAGTGAATAATATGCATCTAATGATAAAGTGGATATACTACTTGGATCTATCATATAGTCAAGCCAAACATCACCTTTATATTTCAAAAGGTATCCTCCTTTAATTGGTTCTAAACTGTGATGCCATAGACCTCTTATTTCCCGTTGCCCATACAATAGCTTAAGCACTATAAATTACATATTCAGAAATAAGATATTGAGTAGATATAATGAATTGTGTGTAACATTTAATAACAAAAACTAACCAGATTTTTCTAAACTCAAAAACAATTTAAATTCATAAGAGTCATTTAAATCTCCGTATGAAAATATTTTAAGAGTATGTCTTTGGTTCAATGATTTATTATTCAATTTAATATAAGAGATGCATTCCAATAAATCTTGTTCATCATACATTAATAAATGGAAA